>BLSH010000756.1:4092061-4103757 GCA_018402905.1 Glandirana rugosa | reverse complement strand
CCCCCCCCCCCCCCCCCGCCTTCTGGGAGACACACAGGTCCCAGAAGACAGCAGGACCATTCAGAAAGCGCAGCATGACTCGCACATGTGCAGTAGGAAGTAGTAGGGCTTCACTTCCTGTTTCCATTAGTGAAGATGCTGGAGCCCGATGGACGAATCAACTAAGGGTGTATATCGCTGGATCCCTGGACAGGTGAGTGACCTTATATTAAAAGTCAGCAGCTAGAATATTTGTAGCTGCTGCCTTTTAATATTTATTTCCCCCTGGCTGGAACTCCTCTTTAAGGAAGCCCGTAAATTTTTCTTCATTCAACCAAAAATTACCTGATTCCACCATTCACACATTTGATGCGAATGGAGGAATCACTCTCCACTGAGTTATTGTGTTCTGACTGCGGGTGCTGGTTGTGTTTAAATTTTCCAACAGGCTGGTTGTAAAGGAGTCGATTGGTAGATCAACTTCTGCACAACCAGCCTGCCCATGCATGGATCGAAATTTGCCCAGTCCCTGCTGAATCAGACTCATTTCGATCCATGTATGGGAGCTTCTTAGGGAGGAGCAGCCTTTCTCAATCATTTTACCTTACAGAAACACATTAAAAAATGTTTAGGCCTTAGGGAACCCCTGCTAAAACCAATTAATTGGGGGCCAGCAGGGAACACATCCCTTAAATTGGTAGCCATTGCAAAAAATTACCTCCTTACTGTGGTGGTCAGAATGGCACCCTTATGGCAGGAATACACGATAAGAATATCTACCGAAAATTTCCGTTCTGCGGACGATCGACCATTATTCCAGCAGTTGATGCCCAGCAAGTAATACCCGATATCATGAACGAAATAGACAGATTGAAAAAAACGGAAAATTTGTGCCGTATCATTTGCGAACTAACAATATTATATGCGTTGGTGTGAAGGTCGGGAGTAAAAAATCTCTTGAACATATCATGCATGAGCAGAACGTTTTCGACCACCGACTGCTCGGCGGTCGAGCGATCGGCCGATTTTCTACCCGTGTATTCCTGCATCATTTTCGACCACCGAACGATGTTTCGTTGGTCGGCGGTCGAGCGATCGGCTGATATTCTAACCGTGTATTCCTACTATAACAGACAGCTAAAAAGATCACTGGTGTCCTGCAGATGGCTGCCAGGTGGCGTTGGCCCCAGAACTATACAGGCAAATGGGAGGTCAATCCGCCAGAACTGAAGGAGCCCCTAGCAGCCTCTGAAGGAACTCTGGTTAAGGATGGCTGCTATAAAGTGTCATTTGAGTGACAGCGCTGAGTCTGTTGGGCCTGCCAACATCACATCCAAAGTCTCTTTAGGGCAGCCCATTCAGTTTGCCCAAACGCATGGAAAAAACGTACCTGTGGCATTTTTACAATAATGCAGCACATCACAAAAACTAGAATATTCACTGTGTATTCTGTATCTGTATGTTGTGGTGTGCTGAGAGGCCAGTATATTACTTTACATTGTAGAAGTGTGGTAGGGTGCTGTTCTTAATGAATGACATTATGTCAGAATGCACCATTACCACACGTTGTAGTGCATCATAGTGCACATGCACTAGTGTCAGGATGCACTAAATGACAAATACTTGTGAATGTTGTAGTCGTTTATGATTGTCAAGGAATTGCAGAGGAGAGAAGCAACATTCCAACAATAAAATGCTGTTGGCAGGAAGAGGAAGCATGTTTCAAAGAGATTGCATCCATCCTCTCAATGAGCACACTTCAAGCAACTTTCCCCTAAAGCAATGGAGCACACTTCCAGCACATATTTATATTCCAAACATGTCTGTGCTTGCCAAGGAAATAAAACATGCAGAGTCTTGCTGGCACTAAGTAATACTGTACACACATTAATGAGTATTGGCTGATCCAAGAGTGTAAATTCTTCTAGTAAGAAGAGGCCTTCTAAATCTTGGCAGCATTGCCCACATTAGTCCAATCATCAGCATTAACAACAATAGCTTTCAGTTTGTGACTTTGGATTGTTTATTGTTAATATTGCAGTTTACATTAAACAATGTAGACAAATATTCTTTCTCCTATCATTTACTGACAGACGCAGCTTCTCCATTACGTGTGGGGTTTATGCTGGTCTCACCAGGAGTTAACTAGGCAGGGAAAAGAAACAGCTGGCCCCTCCCATGGGGGCCGTCCTCTCTTCCTACATAAACCCCCTCATAGCATAGCTCTTCAGTCTAGTTTGCAAGGAGTTGACCTGGCTTCCCTTTAGGGGAATTGTGGTCCTGTTTGTGACCATTTTTTATTTTCATTTTCCTTTATTTTTATTTTTCTTCCATCAAGATCGATCTGCTATCAAGAAGTCGGTCGGGGCATAGAGAGTCCATGGGCTCTATACTTTCCCCGACCTGGCCGACCGATGCGAGCCAGTCCCGCCGTATGGGGACCCGCCGCATCGTGCCTGTTCCGTGCGGGCGGCCTGGGGTGATCCCCCCTTGCGCCCTGCCCCGGATGCGATTCGGGAAGGACGATTTTCTGGCCTGCAGCCTACCGCCCGAGCAGGGGCGGAAGGTCTGTGACCACGGCGCTCGTCGGAGTGGTGAGTGAGAGTTCCTGCCTTCCCCCCTAGGGGCGGAGGAAAGGGGGGCCGACGACCGAAAAAAAAAAAAATTTCTTGCTGGGTAGCCGCCGGCAGGGGCGCGTGGAGCTCCTGTTCACCCCCTGCACACCCCCCCCCCGCACCGCACGTATAGCGCTGTTCGTGTCATTTTTCGCCACCGTGCGGCGATCAGTCTCTATTTTGCCGTAGCCACAGACGTATTGGGCCTATGGGGCTTTCCCTCTAGCGCCCAGAGCGGCCGTTTGCGGTACTGCACGTTCTCTGAAGGTGTCTTTCGGCCTCTAGTGTTTAACGGCGGCCATTTTGACTGCATGCCTCTGCAATACACGTGTTTGCAGCATTTTCCTTTCTCTGTGGAACGGTGGTGATCTGGCGGCGCGGCTCTTCTGACGATCCTCCAGGGTTGCAGGCAGCGGAACAGCAAGTACAGCTGGGCTCCCCTGTGGGTGCTGGTGGCAGCGGGTGCAGTCCTCCTGGGTTCCCTGGTGCACTGTGGGGTGGTGGTGTGCGGCAGTGTGGAGGTGCCTCATCTTTTTTAGTATCACCTGGTGTCACTGAGGGGAGATGGCAGATTACACTGCTGAACCTGCTGAGGAGGCGCAATCTGCGCAAGGGGCATTTTTGGACCAGCTGCGGGCGGTCTTTAATGAATTTCTCCCCCGGGCGGATGTCGCCCAACAGGCCCCCAAGAAGCGTCCCCCTCCTCCTCTTTATTCATCAGGGGAGGATTCTGATCCGGAAATGGCCTCAGGGGTCTCAGGGACTACAGTGGACCTGTCTGATGGGGAACTGGGCCCATCGGATGGTGAAGAGGATCAGGGGGCGGCGGCTGCGCGCGAAAAAATGTTGGTTGCTGCCATTATCACTGGCATTCGCACTACGCTGCGACAGGGTCAGGATGGCTAAACGCAGTCTGCTGCATATGTGTGTGGGTCCTCTAGGCCCCCTAGGGCTCCCAAGGCTTACCCCTAAAATCAATTTTTTGATCATTTTCTTTATCGTGAATGGCAGCGTCCGCAGCACTCTTCTTCGCTGTCAAAACGGTTCGCTGCTCGCTATCCCTTTGAGGAAAGCTTTTTGAAAAAATGGGAATCGCCTGTGGTGGACCCACCGATAGCCCGCCTTAATAAGGCGACGACCATTCCTCTGGAAGGGACTCCTTCCTTTAAGGATCCCGCTGATAAAAAAACAGAGGCGCTTTTAAAGTCGCTGTTCCTGGTGGCAGGTTCTGCCGTGCTGCCAGCCCTGGCGTCCGCCATGGCGGCACAACATCTATATGAGTGTATGGAAGAGCTCCAGAAGGATCTGGAAAACGGTCGCCTGATGGATGCACCGCAGAGGGCTGAGTTTTTGCTCCAAGGGTTCAAGTACCTTTGTGATGCGGCCGTTGATTTACTGCCGATGTTATGCAGAATAACGATTTTTGCCGTCATACTCAGACGGATACTTTGGTAGCGCTCTTGGTCCGGCGACCATGCTTCCAAAAAAGGTCTTGCTGACCTCCCTTTTCAGGGTGGAAGTCTATTTGGTCCACGTTTGGATGAGATTATTAAGGACTTTACGGGAGGTAAGAGTACCTTCCTTCCAGAGCCCCGCAGGCGTGAGTTTCACTGTAGACAGGGGCCCCCTCCCTCGGGTCAGAAGAGGTTTTTACGCGCCCCGGGTGCAGCAGGTAAAGGGACCCGCCCCGGTAAGGTCTCTGCAGGGGCTGGAAGACGGCAGTGGCAGCGCAAAACCGAAAAGGCGGAGGACAAGTCCTCCTCAGCCTGGTGGGTTGCCCCCACCCGGGATTCGGGTGGGGGGACGTTTTCTGGGGTTCGCAGGCCGGTGGCTGGCTCACATTCCCGATCATTGGGTCCGGGAAGGGGTGTCCGCCGGGTACAGGATAGAGTTCAACACTCTACCCCCAGACAGGTTCTTCGCATCGAATTTAGGGCTCCCGCAGGTTCACTGGGAGGCCCTTTTTGGGGTTGTCCAAGCACTTTCGAACCAGAGGGTGATCATGCCAGTGCCTCCAGAAGAGAGGTTTCGAGGTTTCTACTCGAATCTATTCGTGGTTCCCAAAAAAGGGGGGGGGGGTTTCGGCCAGTACTTGACCTGAAGGCCCTGAACCAGTATGTCAGGGCACGGAAATTCCGGATGGAATCTATCCGCTCAGTCGTGGCCGCCCTTCATCAGGGGGAATTTCTGGCGTCCCTGGACATTAGGGATGCGTACCTCCATGTACCCATTCGTCCACGGCATCAGCGCTTCCTGCGCTTTGCGGTGGGAGACCTCCATTTTCAATTTGTGGCACTCCCCTTTGGCCTGGCCTCAGCACCTTGAGTTTTCACAAAACTGCTAGCCCCGGTGTTGGTGTTGCTCCGACAGAGAGGCATTGCGGTGGTAGCCTACCTAGACGACCTGCTCCTGCGAACGGAGTCCGCCTCGGCCTCACAATGACATCACTGCAGCACTTCGGCTGGTTACTCAACCTGCAGAAGTCATCGGTCTCTCCATCCCGTCGCCTGGAGTATCTGGGTCTAATTCTGGACACAGAGCAGGCGAAGGTGTTCCTGCCTCCAGCCAAGTTGCTGTCTCTGCAGTCGGCAGTGTGAACTCTCCTGTCGCACCGTCAGTCTTCATTACGGTTCTGTATGCGGGTGCTGAGGCTCATGGTCTCGTCATTCGAGGCATTTCGCCCAGAGTCACTCTCGTCTCCTTCAGCGAGCAATTCTGGCTCGGTGGGACAGGTCCCCTCGGTCCTTGGACCTTCTGATCCGTCTGAGCTCCCAGACCAGGGCGTCTCTGACTTGGTGGCTTCGGGACTCGGCTCTGACTCAGGGGAAGTCGTTTCTGCCCCTTCAGTGGGTGATCATCACCAGGTCTTTCAGGCTGGGGAGGGAATCCTGGGGCAACTGTCTGCCCAGGGCCATTGGTCGGCACAGGAGGCTCGCCTCCCCATCAATGTACTGGAGCTGAGAGCAATCAGATTGTGCCTATTTCACTGGACAGTGAGATTGCAGGTCGTCCGATTCAAATTCAACCGGACATGCCAATGCAGTGGCGTATGTGAACCATCAGGGCGGCACAAGGAGTCCAGCAGCTGCGGCGGAGGCAGCTCTGATACTACGTTGGGCAGAACGTCAGGTTCCGGCAATCTCAGCCATTTACATTCCAGGTGTAGAGAACTGGCAGGCGGACTTTCTTAGTCGCCAGACACTGGACTAGGGAGAGTGGTCTCTCCACCCGGGGGTGTTCAACCAGATTTGCCGCAGATAGGGGACGCCGGACGTGGATCTCATGGGTCTCGGTTCAATCACAAGGTGGAGACCTTTGTGTCCAGAACGAAGGATTCTTTGGCAGTGGCCACGGACGCTCTGGTGGCCCCCTGGGGCTGCTACTGCCTTCTGTACGCCTTCCCTCCGATAAAACTGCTCCCGCGATTGATACGCACGTTAGTGGCAGAGGGGATACCAATAATCCTGGTGGCTCCAGATATGCCGACGTGGTGCAAATGGTGGCAGACGCCCCTTGGCGGCTCCCGCTGTGAGATGACCTTTTGTCTCAGGGGCCCATCTTGCACCCTGCTTTACCCTCGCTGGCTTTGAAGGCTTGGCTATTGAGTCCCAGGTGCTAAGAGACAGGGGAGTCGCTGACTCAGTGATCCCTACGTTGTTGAAGGCTCGCAAGTGTACTTCTCGCAAGATTTACCAGTGCACCTGGAAGGCTTATATAGCTTGGTGCGAGGCGGAGGGTCATAACTCTAGCTCTTATGTCGTGTCCAGGGTCCTGACTTTTTTGCAGCAGGGCCTGACCAAAAAACTGGCTTTGAGCACTCTCAAGGGCCAGATATCGGCTCTGGTGATTCTTTTTCAGAGACCTTTGGCTTCGCACTCGTACCTTTGTTCAAGGTGTGCGACATGTGGCGCCTCGGGTGAAGGCCCTGATGGCTCCGTGGGATCTGAATTTGGTGCTTTCTGTTCTTCAGAAACCACCATATGAGAATATCAGGGAGATTTCCTTACAACTGCTGTCGCAGAAGGTGGCCTTTTTAGTTGCCATCACATCCGCCAGACGGGTGTCTGAATTAGCATCACTATCATGCAAGTCTCCCTACCTGGTCCTGCATAAGGATAAGGCGGTCTTGCGATCCTCTCCTTCATTCCTTCCGAAGGTGGTTTCTTCCTTTCACATTAATGAAGATATTGTTCTTCCTTCTTTGTGCCCTCGTCCATCGCACCCAAAAGAGATTGAGTTGCATGCTTTGGACGTAGTGAGGGCCTTACGAGTGTACTTGGCTGCTACAGTTTCTGTTCGAAAAGCTGATGCCTTGTTTGTGCTGTCAGAGGGTCCGCACAAAGGGTTGGCAGCCTCGGCGGTTACGATTTCTCGTTGGATCAGACAGATCGTGACCCATGCGTATTCTGTTCGGGGCAACGTTCCCCCTTTTCCGGTCACGGCTCATTCTACCCGGGCTGTTAGCACTTCCTGGGTTTTTAGACACCATGCTTCGGTGTCACAGGTGTGCAAGGCGGCCACTTGGGCCTCGGTTCACACTTTCACTAAGGTTTATAAAGTTGATGTGTTAGCATCTTCAGATGCTGCTTTTGGCCGCAAAGTTTTGCAGGCGGCAGTGTAGGCGCGTCTGGCGCCTCCTTAGAGGTTCAGTTGGGTACTGTTAACGTTTACTCACCCCTCTTTTTGACACAGCTTGGGGACATCCCCACACGTAATGGAGAGCTGCGTCTGTCAGTGAACGATAGCAGAAAAAGGGATTTTATTAAAACTTACCGTAAAATAGTTTTCTCCGAGTTCACAGCACCCACCCCTCTGTGCTCTGTTCTTGTACGGCTTGTGTACGAACTGAAGAGCTATGATATGAGGGGGTTTATGTGGGAAGAGAGGACAGCCCCCATGGGAGGGGCCAGCTGTTTCTTTTCCCTGCCTAGTTAACTCCTAGTGGGACAAGCATAAACCCCACACGTCATGATGAGCTGCGTCTGTCAGTGAACTCGGAGAAAAGGATTTTATGGTAAGTTTTAATAAAATCCCTTTTTTACTGTAGCCCTAGACACCTGGGTATGATTCTCTCAGTATAATCACTTCAGGTCCGTCCCATAGTAGTTTTACTGCTACAGGGCGGCAGCTGTGCACCGAATCACATATATATAGGTGATCCGGCTCTTCCGGTAGGGGGTGCGCATGCGCGCCGCCGGCTCGCACCTGCTGTGCTCACACACAGAGAAGCCCAGCGGCGAATACTCAATGTCCGCTGGCACCTACCGATGATCTAGCAGAGAGGCAGAACGAGGGTCTGCCTATGTAAACAAGGCAGATGGCTGTTTTGACAGGAAGGAAGGCATGGATCCTGTGTCTCTGCAAAGCAGGGACTAGTATCCATGTCTTCCCCTAGTTGAAGCACCTCCCATACTACACTAATACACAGGCTAGGCACACAGTTAACCCATACATCACCCTGATGTTAACCTCTTCCCAGCCAGTGTCATTAGCACAGTTACAGTGCATATTTTTTAGCACTGATCACTGTATTCGTGCCACTGGTCAGTATCAAAATGTCTGCCACAATATCGCAGCCCCGCTATAAGTCGCTGATAGCCACCATTACTAGTGAAAAAATAAATAAATAGATTCAATATCCCATAGTTTGTAAACACTATAGCTTGCGCAAACCAATCCATACACACACTTATTGGGATTTTGTATAACCAAAAATATGTAACAGAAGAAATTAGATTTTTTTCAAATTTTTTTTTATTGGGTATGTTTTATAGCAGAAAGCAAAAAATGTTGTTTTTTTTTCCCCAAAATTGTCTGCCTTTTTATGTCACCATTTGAAACATACACCCAAGGGCTCATTCACATTGAAGATCATGTTGTAACACATGACCCGTGTTACCACAGCTCACTGTCTATGACAGCTCTGTTTATAGCGCAAAGAATAAAAAACGCAGAGGTGATCAAACACCACCAAAATAAAGCTCTATTTGTGGGGAAAAAAGGTCATACATTTTATTAGGGTATAACGTCACATGACTGGGCAATTGTCAGTTAACGCAGTGCCGTATCGCAAAAAATGGTCTGGTCATGAAGGGGGGGCTAAAGTGGTTAAGCGTCAGTGGTAGGGACCAGGAATGGCATTTAAATTTTTGGCATGTGCCACTATGACAGAGCCATTATAGCTGGGTGTGGCTGTTATTCCTCTCTGTGTTACAGGAGTGCTGATGGCATTCTTGCAACACAGATTTGTACCTGACTGTCAATTTGACAGGATTGCTGACAGCAGCTCTTGTTTTTGCAGACAAATTATTTAAAAAGAAGAAACAAATTTAGACAGAGCTGAACCTTGAAGATCTCATTATAGCATTCTAAAGACAGCAAGAAAAACTGATTAAAGTAGAACTACAGGCAAAACTTTTTTTTTTATTTTGGATAAAGGGGGGGTTTAACCCCGGGCAGATTTTTTTCACCATCTGTGTCCCTTCCCTTCACTTCCTGTCTCGTATCCAAACCAAGAAGTGAGAGGAAATCCCTGCAAATCAAGGGAATCTCTTAGGTACCCCCAGGTCACCGGAACTAGAATCCCCATTGGAAGGTTTCCGCTCTCTTACTTTTTTGGGGAAAGCTCAAAATTTGGGATTTTCTTTTACTTTCAATAATAGTAAACAGGACAAATAGGGTGAACCTTCCTAATGGGGGCATAAACAGCAATAAAACCTGCCAAGTGTTCCAATCCCTCTTCACTCTATCCAAAATTAAAAAAAAAAAAAAGTTTTGCCTTTAGTTCTACTTTAAGGCAGCCCAAGAAAATGACCAGATTCCCCTGTCCACACATTCAAGGTGGATGGGGGAATCACTCCTGCAGAGCTATTGTGTGCTGATGGCGGGGAGACATCCCTGCCGTCAGAATATACTCATCAGCACTGCCAGCTATAGCCGGCGGCACTGATTGCGCTAAATTTTTCCAACAGTCTGGTTGTACAGAAATAAAATCGGTAGATTGACTTCTGTACAACCAGCCTGCCCATAAATGGATCAAAATTTGGCAAGTACCTGCTGAACCAGCTGAATATGAACATTACATGAGTAATGTTACCAATACTTCAAGTGGGACCAATCTTTGATCCTTTCACCGTTCCTAGTGATCATAGATCCCACAACCAGGTACCCAATATTAACACTATAGGTGCCAAACATGGTGGGTTATATCCATTTTAAAGGGCACACAGTGTCTCTAGGAGGTAACCAGCTGGGTTCACATTGAGGACCAACCATTGTGCTATCAGGAATCGTTGATAAACTATTCATTATAGGAGCCTCATTGTCTTCACCCACCACTCAATAGTTCCTCCTCAGCCATCCACCACTCCCTTGCACTCCCCAGTGACTCGAGCCCCCGGTGACACATGTCCAAGGAGACAGCCATATTATTGGCACACTCACTCACGGCATAGCCGTTATGGACTGTCTCCTTGTGCATAGGCACTGGCGTCCAGACGTTGTTGTCTATGTGGTATTGTTTTAATTGTGCATTGTCATGTTTGTGTTGTCTCTATATGTGCATTAGCCACCCAGGGTGGCTTGGTGAATACATTAATATTTTAACGGGCAGCCACTTGGTTGGTGGCCAATTTTTTATCTTTATAGATTTCCAATAAATTTGAATATATTATCCATTCACACTGGCTGGCAGTCACTCATTTGACCATCCTTTGGTTCCCATTGGCTGTGATGGGACCATGTTTTGTTTTGTTTAGTTGCATGATTATACTGGTTAGAGTGACCCGGCAGCAACCACACAGTGGTGAATATGATAGAACAACCTCATTGCTTTAACCCTGATATCCCTCTCAGGTTTTGCTTTTTGAATATGAATGGCTGCCTTAAAGCGGACCCTTTCCCCCTGTGCATGCTGATGTGGAATCGCTGTGAAACACTGCTTTCTAAAAAAAAAAAAAAGTTTTTAAACTTTACTTACCTTTTTGGTTTCCCTGAAATCTCATACCTAACCTGCAAGATCATACTGCGCCTGTGTGAGATGAAACGCATGAGGCCATGTGGCCATGTGCTGTACGAAATTTTACTTATTTGCTGGTTGACAGTAAAACGTTCGCTGAGAGCTTGCGAGAAGGTTTTTATTATCTCAAAAGATGCATGTAAATAAGAGGAAAGACATGTGACATCATGCGCTCCGTGACGCACTGTGCAGTATGACAGAATCTTTATGCTGGCAACATGGAAGTGGGACCCAGGCACTACAGAAGCATAATGAAAACAGTTAAAAAGGTAAAAAAGTCACATAGTAAGTATGTTTGTTTCCTCCCTTTACAGAGTACTGGCAGTTTTATAGAGGAGGCGGTGGTGGTGGCGGTGCGGGGAGGGGGTGTAAGCTCCTCTTTAAGTACCAGATTAGATCTGTAAGTTTGCTCCATAAGCATAAAGTAGAGAAGGGTTGCCAGCTGCATGATTTTATTGCCCTTAGTGACACATTTGGGGAGGTTTTCATCTACTCCCTGTAGATATAAGAGGATATTTAAAGTTGGCCAGTTTTCTCTGGAACAGGAGTGGAAATCTCCCATTGAGAAAAGAAATGTGATTAAGTTCTGATGGAAGCAGCTAATTTTTTGAATGATAAACTGCAAAATATGTTTCTGTGAAACCACAAATCCACGGTTACAAATGTAGTCTGTGAGCCTTACCTGTGACAGTGACTGTCCCAGCAGATGTGGCCTGTAGGTCTCTTTGTTCAAGGCTCCAGACAACCACCTTGGACGTGGACGGTCTCCGGCCAGATTTATCCAGCAGTCCAACAACATGTCTCCCTATAGTCTCCTCTACCGCCCCTGTTGTCTTCACTATTTCCAGCAGAATCTTCAGAAGGCGTTTATTTACCCTCCTTAGGCTTTTCCTGGAGACAAAAATGTAGAAAAAAAGACAATATAAATATGAACCTAAAAAACAAACATGACCCAGACAGGTCATTTGACTTTTCTTCAAAAACTCATTAATATTTATATATAAGTATGGAACTTGCCAGGTGGAGTTTCTCTTTTTTCACCCAGTCCTGGCTTCTCTTTAACTGGGGGGGGGGGGGGGGGGGGG
>BLSH010000756.1:4070033-4080798 GCA_018402905.1 Glandirana rugosa | reverse complement strand
CAAAGTCAAACTTACTGTTAACGCGCCAGTACGCTGTGACATGGGTATACTTTAAAAATAGTAAAAAACAGTGTGTTTATCTCGGAAGAAAACCACCCTGATACCCCTGTCCCCATACACATCAGTGTCCCCATAAAACAGTCCCCAAAACATCTGTATGTCCCCCATCACATCTGTCACAGTCCCCAAAACATCTGTCTGTCCGCCACACCAAATAAACCCCGCTTTGGGTTATTTTCACCAAAGAAATGTAGCAGTATCATTTTTGGTCAAAATTTATGAAGAGAAGTTACTTATTTGCAAAATTTTATAACAGAAACGAAGAAAAATGCATTGTTTTTGAAAATTTTCAGTCTTTTTTCATTTATAGCGCAAAAAATAAAAAAACCCAGGGGTGATTAAATACCACCAAAAGAAGGCTCTATTTGTGTGACAAAAAATGATAAAAATTTCATATGGGTACAGTGTCGCATGACCGCGCAATTGTCATTCAAACTGAAACAGCGCTGAAAGCTGAAAATTGGTCCGGGAAGGAAGGGGGTTTAAGTGCCCAGTATTGAAGTGGTTAAGGTCCTGGAGTGGCATAGCCTGTCTTCAGACCTTAATCCCATAGAAAATATGTGGAGGAAGCTGAAGTTTCGAGTTACCAAACATCAGCATCGAAATCTTAATGACTTGGGAGAGGATCTGCAAAGAGGAGTGGGACAAAATCCCTCCTGAGATGTGTGCAAACCTGGCCAACAAGGGTTTTGCCACCAAGTACTAAGTCGTGTTTTGGGAAGGGGTCAAATACTTATTTCACTCATTTAAACGCAAATCAATTTATACCTTTTTTGAAATGCGTTTTTCTGGATATTTTCTGTTAAAATAAACGAACCATTAAAATTATAGACTGATCATTTCTTTGACAATGGACAAACATACAAAATCAGCAGGGGATCAAATACTTTTTCCCTCACTGTATGCAGCCCCATACACAGCAAACTGATGTCCATTTTTCTGCTCTGAATGCATCAACTTCAAGGACAACAAATTTGCAAAAGTGGATGTAAACACATACCTCCTTCTTTGTTAGTGCCTGGGGCACAGATGAGTTTGATTTGGAACTAAACACATGCCAACACCTTTTGCTACCTGTCCTTGGAAACGTATGTTGGTCTCACGTTTTTGTTTTACTTTAAGTGATGACAGTGAAATTATAAACGCCACAGACAAGCAGAGATCACATTTCAGGTTTCTCCAGGAAAGAAGGAAAGACAATGTTGTAACTCTACACACACACACACACGTGGGACAGACGTGACAGATATAGCCTGTCGGTAAGTAAAGAAACAGAACATGGCAGGTGTAAGATCTTCCGCAATAACAACCCTACAGGTCTCAGCTTTTACTATGAGAGTCATGACTGGGCAGCTCATATCCGACGCCTTGTAATATTCCAACCAAGAAACAAGCAGACCTGCAGTTCCGAAGGGCACAGCAGAAACCATGCACTGCCTATCACAAAACACAAGGTAATCCAGGGACACAGAAAGGTTCTTTGACCCAGAATACCAACAAGGCTTCAGGCAGCTGAAGTAGTGGATATGTTCATATACAGTCTTACATAGGAAAGTGTTCTAAAAGAAAAAGTTGTACACTGCAACCAATGAGATGTCCCCTTTCACTTTCATAATGAGTCATGTGACTCACGCCATGCATGCCACTACTACCAACAACCACATATGAATTTACCATTTTCCAACACATCCTATTCTTACAGCTGTGACATTGCTACTTCACATATGAAGAGTGGATTTTAAATGTGTAAAACTGCTAGGCTACAATTAAAAAAAAACTGTATAGACGTAACACACAATACAGATGAGTCACGCTTGAATGAATTAAAAGATAAGTTCGCCTTTTTTAATAAAAAAAATAATAAATGCTAATTTTTTTGCAGGTAAAAAAAATGTGCATTTATTATTTTCTTCCTAATGAGTCTGCATGACATTGCACTTACGATGCAGCTCCTACGGACTCTCAAGATAGCTGTCTGCCCATGCCTTGTATGAGCAGGCAGTTACCCGAGAGCAGGAAGATCAATGGGACTACGAGAGTGCTCACCAGCACCCTCACAGCTTATTGACCACTACAAGCCATCAGCTGCAAATGGCTGACGGTACTTGGAGACATTCCTTAACAGGAAACTGTGAATGAATGACGCAGCCGTGTGGGCGAAGCCCTGCACGGCTGTGTTATTTTCAAATTGTGACAGTGGGTAGAGAGAGAAAATCCCCCACCCACTGTCACAGGGAGGGAGGAGAGATATGGGGGAGGGGGCCTGGGGTTGAGTGGGCACAGATGCTGGACCATGTTACATGTTCTACCCTAAAAATGGGTGGAACAAAATAAAATTTAAAATAATGGGTGGAACATGTCCCGAAGGTAAATGTATCCATTAAAGTGGTTCTAAAGCCTTAAAGGAGTTGTAAAAGGCAGAAGTTTTTTTTTATCTTAACCACTTCAGGCCTGGAAGGATTTACCCCCTTCATGACTAGAGCACTTTTTGCGATTTAGCACTGCATCGCTTTAACTGATAATTGGACGGTCGTGCAACGTTGTACCCAAACAAAATTGACGTCCTTTTTTTCCCACAAATAGAGCTTTCTTTTGGTGGTATTTGATCACCTCTGCGGTTTTTATTTTTTGCTTTATAAACAAAAAAAGACTGACAATTTTGAAAAAAAAAAAACATTTTTTACTTTTTTGCCAGAATACATATCCAAAAAAATAAAAAATAAAAAAACAAATTTATTCATCAGTTTAGGCCAAAATGTATTTCTTCTACATATTTTTGGTAAATAAAATCGCAATAAGCGTATATTGATTGGTTTGCGCAAAAGTTATAGCGTCTACAAACTATAAGAATTGATTTATGGCGTTTTTATTATTTTTACTGGTAATGGTGGCGATCTGCGATTTTTATCAGGACTGCAATATTGCGGCGAGCAGATCGGACACTTTTGACACTTTTTTGGGATCTTTGACATTATTACAGAAATCAAATCTAAAAATAGCCAATGTCATTGGCAGGGAAGGGGTTAACACCAAGGGGGCGATCAAGGGGTTAAATGTGTTCCCTCACTGTGTTCTAACTGTGTGAGGGCTGGGCTGGCAGGGGCATGACAGATCTAACTGATCCAGATGACAGGGATCAGTAGATTTCTGTTATGCCGCCTGACAGAAAGGGGAACCGCCGTGTTTACATCGTTGGTTCCCCGTTCTTCCTCTGTAGTAGGCAATCACGGGTCACTGGTGGACATAAAGTCTGGCCGACCCACGCAGCGTGCAGCAGGCACGAGAGTGCCGCGGCGCGTGCCCGCCAGCTGTGCGAATTGCGCTACGCTGCCACTCTGCAGCAGTGAATGTACGCGAGCCGGTCGGCAAGTGGTTAATGCATTCTATGCATTTAGATGAAAAAAACCAGTGTGTAGCAGTCTCCTCAGCCCCCCCCCTAATTTCTTACCTGAGCCCCTTCTCTCCAGCGATGTCCATGAGTGTCTTAGCCATCCAGGACACTCCTCCTGAGTGGTTGAGACACAGCAGCGGTGTCATTGGCTCCCGCGGCTGTCAGTCAGCCAATCAGGGGAGAGAGGAGGCGGGGCTGGGGCTCTGTGTCTGAATGGATACACGGAGCCTTTACAATCACTTTAATCACTTTCTATGCATTAAGGTGGAAAAACCTTCTGTGCTGCAGTTGCCCTCCAGACCCCCTCCTTTTTCCTTACCTGAAACCATCCGATCCAGTGATGTGCACGAGCGCAGCGGCCCCTGAAAAGCAGGATCCAGGAGCGCCGGCTAGGGACCCCAGAAGAGGATTTGGGCTGCTCTGTGCAAAACCATTACACAGAGCAGGTAAGTATAGGCATGTTTCTTATTTTTAACAAAAAAAAAAAACGAAGCTTTATAACCATCTGGTTATCTGGTCTCTAAATAGTTACCTTACAGGCATATTTTACCTGAGTGACATTATTACTACCCAAAATGAAGCCCAAATAAATCTTCAGTTTAAATCAGCTAAACACATTCCAGGTGCACCAAAACAGAAGACGTGTAAAGCCTTTAACCACTTTAATACCAGGCACTTACCCACTTTCCGCTCAGAGCAATTTTGTGCTTTCAGTGCTGTCGCATTTTGAATGACAATTGCGTGGCCGTACGACGCTGTACCCAAACAAAATTTTTATATATTTTTTCTCCGCAAATAGAGCTTACTTTTGGTGGCATTTGATCACCTCTGTGGTTTTTACTTTTTGCGCTACAAAATTTTGAAAAAAAAAAGTTTTTCTTTGTTTCTGTCACAAAACTTTGTAAAGAAGTATGTTTTCTCCTTCACTGATGGGCACGGATGAGGCAGCCCTGATGATGAGGCATCTATATGCAGCACTGATAGGCAGCACCGATAAGCAGCACTGACTGGCACTGATAGGTGCCACTGAAATGCAGTACTGATGGGCACTGATACACAGCACTGGGCACTAATAGGTGGTAATAATAGGTGGTACTGATGGGCACTGATAGGTGGCACTGGTGGGAACTGACAGCACTGATAGCTGGCACGAGCAGGCAGCACTGATAATGAAGCACTGGCAGGCATCAGAGATGGCACCATCCCTATAGTACAGAGTGTGCCATACCTGGTGGTCCTGGGAAGCATTTCTGGTGGTCCTGGGTGGGCATCCCCCTGTGGTCCTGGGTGGGCATCTGTGGGTAGCATCCCTGGTGGGCATCCGTGGGCTCCCTGGTGGTCCTGGCGATCCTCAGGGGGGCTGCACTAATAAACAATCAGTGCAGACCGCCCCCCTTCCCCCCCATCAGGAGAGCTGCCAATCTGCAGACACGAGTAGAGGAAAGCCGATATACGGCTCTTCCTGTTTACACTGTGATCAGCCGTGATTGATCACGTGGTAAAGAGCTTCCGACGGAGGCTTTTTACTGAGATTGGTAATGCGGTGGGTCAGACTGACACACCGCACCACCGATCACCGCGATGTGCGCCACCACGGGTGCACTGTCGTGGGTTATCTGGCTGGACGTCATATGACATCCAGTCAGGATAATGTCGATAAACCAGGTGGCAAGTGGTTAATGAAAAAAAAAAAATCAGCCTGAGTAGAAAAGACTGTCCCCTGCCAACATACTGCAGAGCTGGACATTTACACTCTGTGTGGAAGCAGTGGTCTCATTGCAAATGTCCAACATGCCCCTTTCTGAGTCAGCGGTCTCCAATCAGCAGGGAGCATGAGCTTTCCTGATTGGAGAGCTCTGGGACTGACTCAGCAGGGGGAGCATCGCTCCTCTACAAAGGTTTCCACTCTGCAGCATGCTGCCAAGGGATGGGCTTTTCTACTCAGGCTGTTGTGGTTTTATAAAAACTGTACACCTCTGCACACCTTTTGTTTTGATGCACCTAGAATGTAATTTGCTGAGTTGAACTGAAAGTACAATTAGGCTTTAAGATATTTTGCAGGATGCCACTGCTAGTTTCCAAATAGAAGTTACATTTTAAAGGAATGACATCTTTCCCGTGCAAATAAAATTTCACAGTAGTGTAACGTAAAGACCTTGATACACTTACAATGAAACCCTGTATCAGACAGAAACCAGCAGATGCACTGAATGCTATTACCTCTCACTGGTGGTGTCCTCCGTGACAGTCTTGCTCTCCTCCAATCCCTTCTCTTCTTGTCCACATGCTAACACTTGCTCTCTTTTCTCTGGATCAGCAACTGGTTCATCCTGTGTGAGTTTTTGCAAAGGTAAAGAAGACAAAAGAGATAAGAATCCTGTCATTCCGGTGCAGACATAAAAATAAAGTGCGACCTTCTGCTTTACTCTAATATCAGAGAGGCGGTAATGCATACAACATCCTCTTATGCCATTTGTTCATTAAAAAGAAAACTACGAGACAAGGAACCGATGGCAGATCTGCCTCCATGTAAATACAAAACAATATGTCATTAGCTTGGAGTGACTTTGCTGAGACAGACAACTGCTGACAACACTTCGGTAACCATAGACAGCAGCCAATCTGTCCTATCAACAAGGAAAACCCGCCCTCCTCCTACTGCTATCAGCAGATATAATTTGATACTCAAAGGAAAAGTCAACAGTGTCCAGGCAGAGTTGCATTACATTGCTCGGCACACAGCATCCTGAACATGACTATACCTGTGTCTGAGAACTGCTATCCTGCAGGATACAATCCCGTGTCCTCTCCGTGACTTCAGCATACGTCTGCTTCATGGACTCCAGTTCTTCCAGCAGAAGCTTCTCCCTCTCTATGGCCTGGTTTTCGCTGATCGCCGAGGCGTTCTGAACAAATTAAACTCATTTCACTTTGCTGATAAATAATGAATATCTTGGAAAGTGAACACCGAAAAAAAATATTCCCCCACCTTTTTTTCTTTCTGGAGCGTTAGTGTAAGATGTTAAGGGCTACAGGCTATGTCTACTTTGTGGCACAGCAGAACTAGAGGTCAAAGGTTAACATAGCAGCCATTTTTTATCATTGTTCTGGGGTTTTACAGGGATTGTTCACTCTTACCAAGACAGTACAGTGTAATGGGACACAATGAGGAAGGAGAAAAGAAAAGAAAAGAAAGAAAAAGTAGGAGGAAGGAAGAGGAGAGGAAAGGGAAGAAAGAAAAGAAACGAAAAGAGAAGGAAAAGAAAAGAAAGAGAAAAGAACAGGAAGGAATAAAAGAAAGAAAGAACAAAAAGATAAGACACATCACATATTCAATGTTGGTCATATATAGAGTGATTTGTTAAAGCGGAGTTCAAAAAGTGGAACTTCTGCTCAATTGTCTCTTCCCCCTCTCCGGTGCCACATTTGGCACCTTTTGGGGGAGGATGTTCTTGACAGGTACCCTGTCCCCACTTCCGGGAGACCAGGCCGCGGCAAAGTAAGTCACATACTCGACCCCCGCCTCGCGTATGCGCAGTGGGGACCTAACCGTGAAGACAGTATGCCGGGTTCCCTTACCGGCAATGGCGGCAGCACCCGACAGCTGATGGAAACAATGGCTGGGGCGTCGACATCACTGGACTCCAGGACAGGTAAAGTGTACTAATATTAAAAGTAAACAGCTACAGTATGTGTAGCTGCTGGCTTTTAATTTCTTGAGTGGGCGGACCGCTTTAATTACTTGTTAATTAATTGTCCGCATGTGTCCACGTTGCCATGCTCCTCCACTACCTCATCATTCTTTTTGAGCTGTGAGACTAAACCCCGTGTATACTCCATGCAAGAGCTTGTTGCCTCTCTCATGTGATAGTGTGTGGGCCTGGAGACTGGTGGCTCAGGAACAAGAAGGCCAAATGCTCTCCCATAAATGGAAGCACTAGGTATTTGAGGGGGTTTTAACCTCTAATCAAGGAAAGAGGGGGAGAGATTTGGGGAGGACGTCAAGAGAACCTGTCACTTTGCCCTAAATGTTAAAATTCTAAGACTTCCACAATGTCAGATTATTCTGGAAATCAGACACATTATTAAACAACAGAACATAATTAATCCTTCAGATAAGTTCTTACCTCTGCTAGCTGTGCCCTTAGCCTGTGCACCTCAGAGAGCAGCTGCTCCTGGTCGTACATTTGTCTCTCCAGCTGTGCGGCATGTGTCAGTCTCAAAGCCTCCGCGGCCTGCTGGTATTCCTGTTCCTGTCTCACAAGCTCTTGCCTCATTTCCTCCACCCGCTCCTCATACATCTGCTTATATTTGGTAGCCTCAGCACCCATTGCAGCACTCTGGATATGTTCCTGCAAGAAAGACCGCAATAAAGGTTCTGTCCTGGGACCAATCAATATTTGCGGATGATACCAAGCTAAGCAGGGCAATACTTTCTCCACAGGATGTGGAAACATTGCAACAAGATCTGAACATATTAATGGGGTGGGCAGACAAGTGGCAAAAAAGGTTTAACGTAGAAAAATGTAAAATAATGCATTTGGGTACCAAGAACATGAGTGCAAACTACTCACTAGAGGTAGAGCCTCTGGGGGAATCTAAGATGGAAAAGGACCTAGGGGTCCTAGTAGAGAACAGGATCAGCAGTGGCATGAAATGCCAAGCTGCAGCAAGCAAAGCTAACAAAGTGTTGGCATGCATCAAGAAAGGGATCAACTCCAGAGATAAATCAATAATTCTCCCACTATACAAGTCTCTGGTGAGGCCGCACCTGGAGTATGCCGTCCAGTTCTGAGCACCGGTCCTCAGAAAGGATGTTCTGGAACTGGAAAGGGTTCAGAGAAGGGCAACAAACCTAATTAAGGGATTGGAAGACCTTAGGTATGAGGAAAGATTACAAGCACTGAACGTATTCTCTCTGGAGAAGAGACGCTTGAGAGGGGATATGATTTCAATGTACAAATACTGTACTGGTGACCCCACAATAGGGACAAAACTATTCAGCGCAAGGGAGTACATAAAGACACGTGGCCATTCACTAAAAATAGAAGAAAGGCGGTTTAACCTTAAACTGCATAGAGGGTTCTTTACGGTAAGAGCAGTGAGGATGTGGAATTCTCTTCCATAAGCACTGATTTCTGCTGGGAGTAAAGATCATATAAAAAACGATTGGATGCGCACCTAAGGGACCACAACATTGAGGCATATACAATGTAATACAGACATAAAAACACACACATAGGTTGGACTTGATGGACTTATGTCTTTTTTCAACCTTGCTGATTATGTAACTATGACTATGTAACTATGTCTGCTATGCCTCCATATTTATTCAAATCTCCTCCTAAACCTTCATGCAGGATTTAGGCTTTATGTTATCACTTACATATATTAAGCCCCTTCCCTATTTTACAGTATGGTAGTGGGTAGGCACTTCAAACAGTGCAACATGGCTTCATTTTTGGTAAGACGCAGTTCTGCACCAATATAAAACATGTCCTAGATCATCGTCTGTTTTAAACCCAAGATATGTAAACCCAATCACTAAAATGTAATATACTATATGATCTAATTTCCAAAGTAATTTTTAGTTTTGGCATCTGCAGCTTTCATTAAACTGGAGCTCCACCCAAAGAAGGGAAGCTACGCTTTCCTGCAAACCCCCACCCCACTGCCACATTTGGCACTTTTTGGTGGGGAGCGGAGTGGGTTCCTGGTCTTTAGAGATACCCGCTTCCACTTCCGGCTCTGCGGTGATATACGAGGACATCCAGTCCCCTCCTCCTTCCCCCTGCAGCCTTATGGGACACACACAGTCCAAGAAGTCTGCGGGACTATTCACAAAGCTTGGCGTGACTCGAGCACGAGCAGTAGGAAACCGTCCAGCCAGAAGGCTTCAAAGCCGATTTCCATTACCTAAGATGCCGATGCCTGTAGCTGAAGTCGAATGAAGAATCAGCTCAAGTGCTGACATCGAGGGATCCCTGGACAGGTAAGTGTCCTTCTATTAAAAGTCAGCAACTACAGTATTTGGGGGGAGACTGGGGCTCCTATTTAAAATAATATCTGGTGATTCTGCTGTGAAAGTCCTTGCTCAGGCACTTCCTGATATAGGATGACAACGCATACAATGGTAAAGGAAGGAGCAGGGGAGCAAAAGGGTAGGCAAGTGTGGAATACTGCAGGGTGGGAGCGTGAATTGCTGCTTTGTCCTTCACATGAAAAGCACAAGTTCACCATAAAGGTTATGTAAAGCCTAACAATGAACTTCTTTTATTTGCTACCTTTTGTTCTGTCAAAGTGTATTTCCACCTTCGCAGTAAAAAATTGGGAAAACCCCACATGTTTATTTTGAGTTCCCATTCATACAGCAAACCAAAAAAAAAAATTTCTTATGTTTCTAGTTGTTTCTTTTAGCCCCGGTTCACACAGATGCGATGCAGGAACCCTGCAAATCCACTGCGGGTTCCTGCATCGCACCCGACTCGCACGGCAGTTCATACTGCCATATGCGAACTAAAGGGAGATGTCAATACATTAACAACACCCTCATGTCAGCTCCCATATCGCAGTGCAAACTGCAAACTTGCACAGGAATCGGATCGCATGGGTATGAACACCCATACGACCCGATTCTGGTGCAGACCAAAAAAAGGGTCCTGTGCGAGTTTGGTCCGAATGTGATACAATATCAGCCATACAATCTCTAAAGCTGAAATCGCATCGCACGGACATTGCATATGATTTGCACTGGAGTGCGGTGTGAATCATATCCGATCTCGCAGAGCACACGTGTGAACCAGGGCTTAAGCAGGTTTATACATAGTAAGTCTATAGGCAGCTTGTATCTTTTAGAATAGCTTCCAATGTGCAATAAAGGGACAGTGTTTTTTAGAGCATTATCAAACCATGTACCAGCCACACCTTGAGATTCTTTGCCCTTTGTCAGGACAGACAGTGTGCACATCTAGTTTACAGCGGACAATGAAGATCAGACAGCACAGTACAGAACGACGGTTTAACCCTATTGTAGATGTATGTTGTTTCATTTTGTTTTTAACTTTTTAACGTCGAAAAAATGTACAACTTTCTAGGATGGATCGAAAGAGGAAATCCATCCTCCGACACCTCCGTACAAATAATATTAATTGGGACAGACATGACACGACAGACTAGAAGTAACAGGCGACATTTGATCTACACGTGTGACAGACAGGACTGTTTCCCGTTTCTTAGAGTTCCACACCGACCATGTACCAAACTATTACGAGATTTTTTGTGACAGGGAAATAACGTGTAACCTTCGATAAGATT
>BLSH010000756.1:4026839-4055416 GCA_018402905.1 Glandirana rugosa | reverse complement strand
ACCATTGAACTACGGTAGACACTTTTTCGACTTCAATTTCTCTCCTACCGAAGATGTTTACCTATTACTAGGATTTGTGTGGAGCTTTAGGTGCCCCCTAATGTAGCTCCGCATTTGACTTCTAAAACGGTACCGGAAGTGTTAGAGGAAAATAACAGAAAACAAAAAAAATGGTGTCTGCAAAAGTTTGGGCACCCTGCAGAGTTAATATCTTGTACTGCCCCCTTTGGCAAGTATCACAGCTTGTAAATGCTTTTTGCAGCCAGCCAAGAGTCTTTCAATTCTTGTTTGAGGTATCTTTGCCCATTCTTCCTTACAAAAGTCTTCCAGTTCTTTGAGATTTCTGGGCTGTCTGTCACGCACTGCTCTTTTAAAGGTCTATCCATAGATTTTCAATTATGTTGAGGTCAGGAGATTGTGAAGGCCATGGCAAAATCTTCAGTTTACGCCTCGATGTAATCCCCCGTGGATTTCGAGGTGTGTTTAGGATCATTATCCATTTGTAGAAGCCATCCTCTCTTTAACTTCAGCTTTTTCACAGATGGCATCAAGTTACCATCCAAAATTTGCTGAAATTTTATTGAATCCATTTTTCCTTCTACTCGTGAGATGTTCCCTGTGCCACTGGCTGCAATACAACCCCAAAGCATGATTGATCCACCCCCATGCTTAACAGTTGGACAGAGGTTCTTTTCATTAAATTGTGTGCCCCTTCTTCTCCAAACGTACCTTTTCTCATTCCGGCCAAAAAGTTCAATTTTAACCTCATCGGTCCACAGAACTTGCTTCCAAAATGCATCAGGCTTGTCTATATGTTCATTTGCAAAGTTCAAACGCTGATTTTTGTGGTGAGGACGTAGAAGAGGTTTTCTTCTGATGACTCTTCCATGAAGACCATATTTGTACAAGTATCTCTTTATAGTGGAATAGTGTACCACAACTCCAGTGTCTGCCAGATCTTTCTGGAGGGATCGTGCAGTCAAACGTGGGTTTTGAATTGTTTTTCCCACAATCCTGCGAGCTGTTCTGTCTGATATTTTTCTTGGTCTTCAAGATCTTGCTTTAACTTCCACTGTTCCTAATGACTGCCATTTCTTAATTACATTCCGAACAGAGGATATTGACATCTGAAAACACTTTGCTATCTTCTTATAGCCTTCTCCAGCTTTGTGAGCGTCAACTATTTTCAGTTTCAGGTTTCTAGAAAACTGTTTAGAAGATCCCATGGTGCTGATTGTTGGGGCAAGGTCAGTTGAGTCTGGGCATTTAAAACCTTTGAGATTGACATCACCTGGTCTTCCCAGACGATTGAGAACAATCCATGACACTGGCAGGTCTCAGCCTTGCAAAGGGGGCAGTGAATGCTATAAATTCTGCAGGGTGCCCAAACTTTTGAAGACGCCATTTTTTTGTTTTCTGTAATTCTGAAAGTGTCAATGATGGAAATAAAATCTAACTTTTGTTGACATATTATAAGAATGTCTATTCTGTAATTTGATGCCTTTTGGAGATTTTTCCATCTTTCCTTGGCTTCTTTATGCACATTAATACAAATTTTTACCTGGGGTGCCCAAACTTTCGATCCCCAGTGTATATGTGTGTAAATTAGTGAATCATGGTACTTTACATTATTTTCTACACACCAATGGAGAGGTGAAATTAGGTTTACTGTGGGACACGCCTGACATGTAAACTAATGGATAGAAGTTGGATATATTTGGTGGACTTGCTGGGAAGACAGAATTTGTGTTGATGGATTAGCAACAATCCAAAAAGCATGAGGGAGGTGAGGTAGTGTCAAAGTCTGCAGAGCTGTAGACGCTAAAAAGTTCTGTTAAAGTCTTACTAAACCCAGCACTCTACATTCACTATCCCACACTTCACAGAGCATGGAAATGCAATTATCCACTTAAGGACCAGAGCAGTTTTTGGGATTCGGCACTGCGTCGCTTTAATTACAATTGCGTGGTCATGCGACGTTGTACCCTAGCAAAATTTGCGTCCTTTTATTCCCGCAAATAGAGCTTTCTTTTGGTGGTATTTGATCACCTCTGCGTCATTTCTGATCACTGCTATAAACAAAAAAAAGAGCAACAGTTTTGCAAAAAAAAAACAATATTTCTTACTATTTGCAAAAATACATACCCCAAAAAATATATATATAAGCCAACTAATTTATTCATCGGTTTTGGCCAATTTATATTCTTCCTCATATTTTTGGTAAGAAAAAAAAACGCAATCCATGTTTATTGATTGGTTTGCGCAAAAGTTGCTGCATTTACAAACCAATTAATTTCTGGCGTTTTTACAATTTTTTTTTTTACTAGTAATGGAGGCGATCTGTGATTTTTATCGGGACTGTGAAATTGGGGCAGACATGTTGGACATTTCTGACACTTTTTTGGGACCAATGACATTTATACAGCGATCATAAATTTAAATATCCACCGATTACTGTGCAAATGTCATTGGCATTGAAGGGGTTAACCTGTAGGGGGCGATCTAGGGGTTAACTGAGTTCCCTAGGCGTGTTCTAACTGTGAGGAGGCTGGGCTGCCAGGGGCATAAGAGATCTAACTGATCTCAGTGACAGGGATCAGTAGATCTCTTACATGCCGCCTGTCAGAACGGGGAACCGCCGGTTTACATCGGCGGTACCCTCTTTTTCTTCTCTGCCAGGCAATCACGAGCAGCCGGCAGACAGAGTCCACTGGACCCACGGCTACACTGCTGCAGAGTGCAGCGGGCATGAGAGCGCGCCGGTGGCAGCGCGCACTTGCCCGCTAGCAGGGCACGAACAAGCCGCCATTTATAGACGGCGATTTGCGCAACAGCACCACTCTGCAGCAGTAAATGTACGCGAGCTGGTCGGGAACCAGTTATTTTAGTACATATAAATTGCTAAATACCTTTTCTCATCAGCCACATACAGCAGTCTTGTGAAGTATATATATGTTCCTAGTGAAGCTTGTAGAAGGAGTTTTCATACTGCACTGAGCTGTCCTATCAGGCTGCAGGACCTCTGACCCTCTGTCTGGACAGTGCTGATTGGCCCTCTGCTGATCACATGCATTCTCCCAAGAAAAAAAAATATCTCTAGCAATACACATGAAACTGAGCATGTGCAGCCTGACTCCAAAGGCTCTGTTGAATCTGGACATGTTTTGGAGTCAGTGGAAGAAGAGGAGGATCTGTGCATACAGGATCAAGCAGTCTTTTAACACAATGCAAAGGATTAACCCTTTAGGTTCCACGGTGAGTATAACAAGCATGATTTACAGCATATACAGACTGATATTACTGTTGTGGGTGTAGTAGCACTTTAACCTTCCTATGCAATGTAATTGTATAACAAAGTTTGGATGGATCACATGGTGTTTTAGCAGGTAATACAGCTTCTATGCACGTGTTACAACTCTGGCTTTAGATGCCTTTAAAGATTCTGCTCTTACCTCCTCTTTAAAAAGCATGGGTCTTTCTTTGGGCTGGATCTCTGTTTCAGTTTTGGTATCTTGTTGGCCAGGGATTGGGTCTTCATGTTGAGGAACATCTAAATCTACATCACTAGTGTTGGTCACTGGAAGATCTTTTAACTGGGTGCCCTCCTGTTGTTCCAGCTCCCCTGCCTGTGCATCCTGTGTCTGCTTATCAGCGTCCTGTTCAGGGGCCTCAGTCTGATCCTGGGAAAGGTTCTCCTGATCACTCACCTCCAGGGAAGACAGTCGAGCAAGCTCAGTTTGTTGGGCAAAAGCAATCGACATCTCAACGATAACCTTAACAAGAAAGGAGAAACTCTGTATGAAGTACTGACAGGTGCTTGGCTGATAACTACACAGTAATATCAAATGACTCGGCAACAAGGAAAAATAAAGCTGGATTGCAATAAGGCAAACTTCAAACGATGATCAGTATGTATGAAATCACGCAAATTCTTAAAAAGAATGGTGATATTTTGCAACAAATTTTATTTTCATATTCTTACAGTTAGGAAGTACAACTTAGGGGAAGAGAGAGGCTGCGCTAATTGCAATGAATGTTGTAAACAGTCCGATGGACGTCACCGGCCGCTTTCCTCTGAGCACCCGAGAGACGGGTTAATGCCGGCCGGCTACTGTTTTATGCGATTTTACCAAGTTCGTTTTAAGTACATTACAATTACCTAATAAACTGTGCCTGATAATATTACACTATTGTGAGGTTTATGTCTTATGTGGATGCTGAATGGTGCTTTGGGAACTCCTATGGACGCCTGATGGTGCACTGGGAACCCCTGTGGACACCAGTGATTTGTCCCTGCAAGTGTGTGTGGAGTGAAATTACATACCAACCCTGATAGAGACCTAGGCTGAGTTAGAAACCACAAGCACCAAAGTGCTTACTTTTGGTAAGCATGTTATCTGTCAGGTGGTGGATGTTAATAGCACCTGTTTGAAGTGGAGCACCTAGGTGTAATATCTGGTCTTCGGCTATTCATAGAATCATTTGTGCAGGGGGTGTGCCTGGGCACACCCTAATCACCCAGTGCTGCGCATATTCCCCCTGTTGCCCAGGTCCCAGTGCACTACTGACACCATCCATGTTTTTATAAATTATTAAATGTTTGTTTACATGTATTTATAATAGTGTGTGTGTGTGTGTCTGCTTTGTATATATACACACACACATATACAGTCAGGTCCATAAATATTAGGACATTGACACAATTCTAATCTTTTTGGCTCTATACACCACCACAATGGATTTGAAATTAAATGAACAAGATGTGCTTTAACTGCAGACTTTCAGCTTTAATTTGAGGGTGTTTACATCCAAATCAGGTGAACGGTGTAGGAATTACAACAGTTTTTATATGTGCCTCCCACAAGGGACCAAAAGTAATGAGACAATTGGCTGCTCAGCTGTTCCATGGCCAGGTGTGTGTTATTCCCTCATTATCCCATTTACAAGGAGCAGATAAAAGGTCCAGAGTTCATTTCAAGTGTGCTACTTGCATTTGGAATCTGTTGCTGTCATTTCTCAATACGAGATCCAAAGAGCTGTCACTATCAGTGAAGCAAGGCATCATTAGGCTGAAAAAACAAAATAAACCCATCAGAGAGATAGCAAAAACATTAGGTGTGGCCAAATCAACTGTTTGGAACATCCTTAAAAAGAAAGAATGCACCGGTGAGCTCAGCAACACCAAAAGACCCGGAAGACCATGGAAAACAACTGTGGTGGATGACCGAAGAACTCTTTCCCTGTTGAAGAAAACACCCTTCACAAAGGTTGGCCAGATCAAGAACACTCTCCAGGAGGTAGGTGTATGTGTGTCAAAGTCAACAATCAAGAGAATACTTCACCAGAGTGAATACAGAGGGTTCACCACAAGATGTAAACCATTGGTGAGCCTCAAAAACAGGAAAGCCAGATTAGAGTTTGCCAAACAACCTCTAAAAAAGCCTTCACAGTTCTAGAACAACATCCAGATGATGGACAGATGAAACCAAGATCAACTTGTACCAGAGTGATGGGAAGAGAAGAGTATGGAGAAGGAAAGGAACTGCTCATGATCCAAAGCATACCACCTCATCAGTGAAGCATGGTGGTGGTAGTGTCATGGTGTGGGCATGTATGGCTGCCAATGGAACTGGTTCTCTTGTATTTATTGATGATGTGACTGCTGACAAAAGCAGCAGGATGAATTCTGAAGTGTTTCGGGCAATATTATCTGCTCAAATTCAGCCAAATGCTTCAGAACTCACTGGACGGCGCTTCACAGTGCAGATGGACAATGACCCGAAGCATACTGCGAAAGCAACCAAAGAGTTTTTTAAGGGAAAGAAGTGGAATGTTATGCAATAGCCAAGTCAATCACCTGACCTGAATCCGATTGAGCATGCATTTCACTTGCTGAAGACAAAACTGAAGGGAAAATGCCCCAAGAACAAGCAGGAACTGAAGATAGTTGCAGTAGAGGCCTGGCAGAGCATCACCAGGGATGAAACACAGTGTCTGGTGATGTCTATGCGTTCCAGACTTCAGGCTGTAATTGACTGCAAAGGATTTGCAACCAAGTATTAAAAATTGAAAGTTTGATTTATGATTGTTAATCGGTCCCATTACTTTTGGTCCCTTAAAAAGTGGGAGGCACATATACAAACTGTTGTAATTCCTACACCGTTCACCTGATTTGGATGTAAATACCCTCAAATTAAAGCTGAAAGTCTGCAGTTAAAGCGCATCTTGTTTGTTTAATTTCAAATCCATTGTGGTGGTGTATCGAGCCAAAAAGATTTGAATTGTGTCGATGTACCAATATTTATGGACCTGACTGTATATATATATATATATATATATATATATATATATATATATATATATTCACACACATGTGTGTTAGAGCTTTGGCGCAGCCTCTCTTTCCCCTATCTATGATCTGTACTGGTATTGTGTACTTTAGGTTGCAGCTTTTTTAATCAGAGAACATCGGCGTGGTATCCTCTTTATATATAGGAAGTACAACAAACTTGCCTGACAATTACATTTTTTATCATTATGTGCTCCACTCCTCATTGGCTGACTCCTTTCTCAATCCAGTGCTATGCCTGACTGCAGTGGCACTGATCTCTCTCTCTCCTGACAGGCTAAGAGATAGCTGCGGGAGACATTGGTTCTTTCTGCTGTCAATCAAATCCTGTGAGGGGGCGGGGCTGAGCTACACTGTGTGTGTTAATGGACACACACGGTCCAGCTCAGGAGTGAAGCTGTAGGTGTGCCACCATAGAAAACAGCTACCTATGGTGGCACACATAGAAGAGGGGGAGCCAAGAGCGCCGGTAGGGGACCCCAGAAGAGGCGGTTCCAGGCTTCTCTGTGGAATACCATTGCTCATAGCAGGTAAGTA
Source organism: Glandirana rugosa (assembly GCA_018402905.1). Taxonomy (NCBI): domain Eukaryota; kingdom Metazoa; phylum Chordata; class Amphibia; order Anura; family Ranidae; genus Glandirana; species Glandirana rugosa. The sequence goes on along the minus strand of BLSH010000756.1, from coordinate 4,048,530 downwards.
TACCATGTTTATTATTTTATTTAAAAAAAATACCCTTTACAACTGCTTTAAAGTAACCCTTCTTAGGGCTTTTGTAGATGTACTTTTTAAACACAGCTTTTTCCATTCAAATGCAGGGCAGTGTTTGAAAAGAAAATGCCATGCTTGACGTGTTTTGCCTGCAATTTAAAGTGATTGTAAAGGTTTGGGGTTTTTTAATAACAAACATGTTATACTTATCTGCTCTGTACAAGGGTTTTGCACAGAGTTGCCCAATCCTCCTTTTCTGGGGTCCCCCGCCGGTTCTCCTGGCTCCTCCTCTTCATCGGGTGCCCCCACAGAGAGACGCTTTCCCTGGGGGAACCCGAGCGGGTGCGTTCCTGCATACTGCTGCTGCGCCCATTGACACAGCCAGCAGGACTCGGCTCTGCCCCCCCGGCTCCTGTGTCACTGGATTTGATTGACAGCTGCGGGAACCAATGGCTCCTGCGGCTATCAATTTATCCAATGAGAACCAGAGACAGCGACTGAGCTCATCCTGGACGCTTGAGCGATCGGGTTCAGGAAAGTAATAGGGGGGCTCTGGGGGGCTGCTGCAGCACAGAAGGTTTTTCACCTTAATGCATAGATCGCATTAAGGTGAAAAAACCTTGAGACTTTAAACTCCCTTTAAACCCACCTCAATAACACATGCTGTGTGTGCGAAGAAAAGCAAAGCATGTCCAATGCAGTCTCAGAACTACACTACTCTCAAAGACAATGGGAATTTTCTGGCCTGCATTGAACACGCGTTTTGAATGCACATCAAACTTGGACAACACCAGTGGCTTCTTGAGCCCATAAGCATTCACAGATGAACTGTCAGACATGTATTTTTTTATTTTGTTGTGCTTGCAGTGCATTGTGAATTGCGGTGTTTGCACTGGCTGCTACTGTACAGTGCGCTGTGCGATTATACCAAATGACACTCTAATGCACCGCATTGCAGTACCCACTTTACCGTAAGACACCAGTCTGAAGACCAGGAACTCATGACCCCTCAAAATCAAAGGATTAAAAAGCCTCCATATTGTTTTTAAGCTTTTTTCTACATATAATTAATGTGATCATCCTAATGTAAACCTTTTTTGAGAGGAATATCTGTACTAAAATTGCTATTTGACTGGAAGATATAATGCCCTTCTGACTTGCATACATTCACAGCATATCTGCAAAGTCATAGTAAAGTCCTTATCGGTTGACTTGTTCTGAGTTAGGTAGTATTGTAATCAGAGGGTCAGCATGACAGTCAGGCAACAAGCATTTGCAGATGGAAAGTTAACAATGGCCTCAGGGTTTTTCAGGTTTTAAAGTAGAACTATAGGCAAAACTTTTTTTTTTGATAGAGTAAGGGTTATAACCCCTGTCAGTTCTGTGTCCCATCAGGGAGATTTTCCTTCACTTCCTGTCCCAAAACAGTAAGTTAGAGGAAATCCTAGAAAATTAAAGTGTTTGTTAACCCAAAAAAAAGAAAATAGAGATCCTGGTCCCTTAAAGCAGATTAAATAGCAGTGTGCTTGTGCTATGTAATCTGCAACCCTCTAAACCAGTGTTTTTCAACTCCAGTCCTCAAGGCACACCAACAGGTCATGTTTTCAGGATTTCCCTCAGATGAAACAGCTGTGGTAATTACTAAGGCAGTGAAACTGATCAAATCACCTGTGCAAACTCATGGAAATCCTGAAAACATGACCTGTTGGTGTGCCTTGAGGACTGGAGTTGAAAAACACTGCTCTAAACTGTAAAGAAAAAACCCTGATCCTGACACTGCCTGTATCCCCCTCTCTACACAGATAACGAAAACCAAGGCTGTGAGCCCTGGCCAACCGTTGTCTGTGATGTCTGCAGCCCTGCTCTAATCTCTCCCCCCTCCTCTCTGCCTGTGTCTCTGTAACCGACCCCAACCCCCTTCTCCCCCGACCGCTATTGCCGTTAATAGTGGGATATAAAAATAAAAAGTCTATGACAGCCCCTCTATTAGAGCCTGGCATAGCACACTGTGTTAGCGGTTTTAAAAAAATGAGCGCTGTAAATACATGTTTAGCCCGATCTTCAGACCGGTTACATGACTCTTGCCCGGTTTCCAGGGCTACTGCAGGAGGGCCTGAGGGAGATCTCAGTCCCTCCTGCAGTATCCATGTATAAGAGCTGAAAAGCAGCCGTGGGTCATGTGACCGTCCTGAAGACAGCTTTAAATAAGTATTTGCAACGCTCGTTTTAAAAAAACAAACACAGTGTGTTATGTCAGGCTCTAATAGAGGGGCTGGCATAGTCTTTAATATGTGGGTTTACAAACACTTTAAGGGAATCCCTTGGGGGCCCCCCAGGTCACCAGAACTAGAGTCCCCATTGGAAGATTTATTTTATTACTTTTCTAGGGACAACTTAAAATTTGGGATTTACTTTTTACTTTCAATGATAATGGTAAACAGGACAAATTGAGAAGGTGAATCTCCCTAACGGGGGCAGACAGCAATGAAAAAAAATAGGTATTCTAATCCCTCTCCACTCAGTGCAAAACAAAAAAAAAAAAAAAAGTTTTGCCTTTAGTTATACTTGAAGTATACACAGAAATGAGATGATCGTAGCCCAACGCAGCCAGTACAGGTTCCCTGTAAGCCCTAGTTCACCACTGATGCGATGCAGGAAATGCAGCGAATCCTGTGTTTCCCGCACTGCATTGCAGTTGCACTGTGTCCATGCGATCTGTTGCAAGTATCAATGTTAGATTAATGACACTCTGAAACAGATCGCAAAATGCAGTGCGATTGCTAGAACCGCATTGCATGGGTTTAGGTGCAGGAAAGAAAAAGGGTCCTGCATATTGGTGCGGATGTGATTTGAGCCATAGAAAATGTATGGCTCACATCCCATCACACAGACATCGCATGTGATGTGAACAAGAATGCAGTACGATTCCTGTGCGAATCACATGTGGTGTTCCACATGCACTAGTGTGAACCCAGGCTAAAGGTTTAAAAAATGAAAATTGTCAGTTGTAAATTATCTGTAATCTGTTTGAACCCAGAAGGAAACTCACTCGTGCAATTTCTTGCTCAATCTTCTCCTGGTAGCGCTCCTCGAGCATCTGATTGAGGTCCGCGTCGCTCTTCTCCTCTGTGATTGGACACAAGGTAGGCTGGAAACCGCCATTTACAGTCTCTTGCTTGGCTCTTGTCAGCTGGATGATTTCCTGCCTTAGAGCTGCCTTCTCCGCGCTGAACTTCTCCGTCAGGTCAACTCTCAGCTGATCAAGTTCTGCCTTGTGTTGCTTTTTTAAAGCAATAACTTCCTCCACATATTTGGAGAACAAGGCCTGCCTTAGGCTTTGTAGCTCCTGATAAATGGGCCCAATGGGCATCTTTAGCGAGGAGTCTTCCATCTGAGCAGTTTCGTCTACCTGTTTAAGATAGAAAAAAAAAAACATTTTATTCATATACAGTACCATGCATATTTTTGATATTTTGCACTTTGTCCAGTTCATCACTTTTATTTTCATTTCATGGCGGCACTTGCAATAACCAACATATAAATCTGCATTGATTAGAGAGCACATGCAGCATACTAATCTGTACAGACATCATACTGGCAGCACGTAGGCACAGAGGAGCAACGCTCATGCACTGCCATGTCTTTTTGAAGCTTATACTGCTCAGAAATATAGTACAGTTGTGAAAGTATACAATATATGGCTCTTGTTCCAGCAATCCACAATACACACATTTTACCTCTGCTCAAAATAACTCTATAAAGAGGCACATAAAATGTACAGCATTATTGTACTCTACATATGGCAATTTTACCTGCACTGCACATCAGCAGTTTAAAAATGCTCTTTACACCAGTGTTGGCCAGCATATGTATGCTCACATCTGGAATATCTTTTTTTCACTGTATCGAAAATCCATTGGCCAGCATTGACCCAGCATGCACCTAGCGATGATGTCCCAAGAACGGGGCCACCCGGTGGCATGTGGCCGCACCCCTAAGCGATTTACAAAGCTGTCAGAGCGGGCAGACAGCGGAAGCCAGCAACGGTTGCAGAACTTTTTTTATTTTTCTTCGGGGCGGCGGTGCTCATAGTGATTGATGCTGGATCTACACTGGGGGGACATTGATTTTGTTTTTTGTTTTTAAAGGGATTGTCAAAAACTGTGTTTTTATTTCTTTTTGACACTTTTTTTTTGCTGAATGGGTAGGGGCTCCTTAACAACCAACTATTGTTAAATAAGGGGCGTGTCCGACTTCTGGGATGTGTGTAGCTTTCTCTCTGGGCTCTGCCGCCGCACGATTCTCCTACATACCATCCTGCATTGATTCTGCCACACAGAGGGCTGAGATTCGTCTCCCTTGCTTCCTCAGGCACTTAGTATTAAAGAAGCTCTGCGCTAAATAACTAATAAAAATACCCGGTCCGGATGAACTAAAACTCATGAACCATGATAAAGTGCCAATACATGAAATGTCAATCACAAGAACGTACCAATAAATTCAATATCATTATAAATGTAAATATAAAGTGCAAGTGCAAAAACAAAAACGTGGGAAAATATGAAAACATGTAATAAGTGAAAAAAGTCTCTTAATAGTCCCAAACGAAAGGTGAGAAATTCCAAAGAGGTAGAAAAAAGGGATGACTCCGAAGCCAATAGTTCCACCGTGCCACTACCGACAGGGAGAAGTTAGGATGGTCTGCTTACCAGATATGTTGGATTTAAATGGCCGTATAGCCAGTAAATCAAAAGGGCTTGTGTGGGACGAACCCAGCAGGAATCCAACGTGGACAAGTCCCGATATGGCCAACCTAATCAACCGTCTCCAGGCCGATCGACTGATCCCAACAGAAAAACGATCCCACAAACTTTGTATGTCGGCTTTTATGTACACCAATAAAGGGTGTCTTTTTTGGAATTACATTGTGTGAAGTTTTCTTTATCCATTTATATTACTCATCTTATGATGGAGTACGGGTGTTTGTGGGATTGTTTTTCTGTTGGGATCGGTGGATCGGTCTAGAGACTGTTGATTAGGTTGGCCACGTTGGATTCCTGCTGGGTTTGTCCCACACAAGCCCTTTTGATTTACTGGCTCTATACGGCCATGTAAATCCAACATATCTGATAAGAAGACCATCTTATCTTCTCCCTTTCGGTAGTGGCTCGGTGGAACTATTGGGATTCAGATTCATCCCTTTTTGCACTGGATTTACTACTTTTCTCACCTTTCGTTTGGGACTATTAAGAGACTTTTTTCACTTGTTACATGTTTTCATATTTTCACACATTTTTGCACTTTCACATATTTATAATGATATTAAATTTATTGGTACATTATTGTGATCAACATTTCATATATATTGGCACTTTATCATGGTTCATGAGTTTTAGTTCATCCAGAACAGGTGATTTTTATTAGTTATTTAGCGCAACACTTCTTTAATACTATTTGCATATACTACTGGTCTAGTAAGGTGCTTGCTGCTATTATTTTTTCCCTTTTGCACATTTACAATTTTTCCTCAGACACTTGTCCAAGATGGCGCACTCAATGTGGTACAGGGAAGCAGCTCTGCACACGCAGCGGATGGAACCTGGCTGGAGGGGGACGCAGACTTACCAGGCTCCTCAGGATCACCAACAGAACTGCACATGCCTGCTGTTAATGTGCCTGAGGGGACAAATCTGACGCTGCAGCAGTTAACAGAGCCAACCCTGTCTCAGATTATGGAAGCCATTAAGTCATGTCATCCCGCCCTAAACTTACAAATTGACACTATTAGAGTCTCTTGAAGTCTCTTAGAGTCACTCTTGAAGGAGGATGTGCATAAGTTGCGACACTGGGTGCCTAATGCAGAACAGCGGGTCAGCATGCTGAAGGGTGACCTATTCCCTATTCCTGCCTCCATTAAAGATCTTCAGGCTGAATAAAAGGCCCAGGCCTCAAAACTTGGGGATATGGAGGACCGTCTCAGATGCACTAACCTCCGGTTCCTGGATTTGCCTGAGGGATCGGAGGGTAGACAGCCAGAGGAATTCCTCACAGAATGGATGAAAGCAAATCCGGGAGAGGCTTTTCTTCATTGTTTGCCATTGAATGGGCGCATAGAATCCCCTCCCAGGGGGGGCCCAGCCACACAAGGCAAAGAGGGGCCTTTTTTGGAGTGAAAAAGCGTATGAGGGAGAAACACCTTCCCTACAGTATGTTATATCTGGCTAAGTTGTGGCTGGTATATAAAGGCCGCACGCAATTCTTTCTTAATCTGGAGAAAGCTGATCAATGGCTGGACTCATCCGGCAAATCCTGATTCTGTCACATGACCCTTTTGATATGGTTCCTTTATATGTAGGATGGCTTTAGAAACAGTAACTGTTCTGTCTTGGAATATTAGAAGCCTCAATGTCAAGTTAAAAGGCCACTGGTATTAAACAATATTCAAAAATATAAGCCACAAATGATTTTCCCGCAAGAAACACATCTGACTGGTTCTAAAGTTTTGGTGCTCAAAAAGGCGTTAGTTGGCCATACATTTAACTCTACATGCTCAAATTACGCTAGAGGTGTGACGATTCTTAGCACTAAGTCTCTTTGTTGTACTATCAAATCTATCCATACAGATCCTTTTGGTAGAGGTTATTGCTGTTAATCAAATTGATAATGCTGTATATACATTTATAGCCCTATATGTGCCCCCACGTTTACAATCACTTTTTGGGGCGTAGTTATGTCCCACTTGCTTCAAATGGCAGAAGGCCCGATTGTAACAACTCTGTATTATCGCCCGAATTGGATAGGCTCAGGGCAGAATCTGTGACCTCCTCTCCACTGCCTTCCTGTCTTGATAAATATAATTTGGTGGATTATTAGAGATGGTGACACCCAGAAACCCGTGAATACTCATGTTATTCGGCCACTTATCAATCCTTATCCAGAATTGACATGTGCTTAGTCTCCCCCGAGTTAGGGTGGTAGATATTAAGTATTTGCCCAGGGCGATCTTGGCTCATTCTCCCTTACTCCTACAGTTTAGTCTCCTGATCTGGGAGGGCTACATGATGAGTCCGTTAGGGCTAACAGAGGAAACTTTTACTATTATGATAGTTATGTCACTAAGGGCATCGCTAAAAGTGTGGCCCGAGAGGCCTTTAAAGCCACCTTGCGGGGCTCTGTCGCAGGTGTGATCAGGCGGCTAAGAGAAGATCGTGCATGGAAGGTGGTCTCTCACGAACAAGCAGTCAATACCTCGGAGTTAGAATATATTAAATATCCCTCCTCATTGAACTATGGGCTATGGAGAGATGGTGCTAAACTACTAGATTTTGTTCTGTTGAGAAAACTCAAAAAAATTGCTTTATCAGAGGTAATGCCTATTTGAATATGGTGATAAGAACAGTAAAATTCTGGCATATCTGTCCCAAGCAGAACACCCCCCTACCTCTATTTCAGGTATATATGAGGCTTCCTCTGTGTACCATACCTGGAAGAAGGAGATCACTGGCATCTTTAGTGAATTCTATACTGACCTATATAGTTCCAAAATAACATACACCAGCGACAAGTTGGATCAGTATCTGAATACTGTCTCGCTGAAGGGCTTGTCCGAGGAGGAGGACACTTTCCTGGACTCACCCATTACCGAAGAAGAAATAGACAAAGCTATATCCACATTTGCTGCAAATAAGACCCCAGGGTTGGATGAGTACCCTATTGAGTGGTACCATACATGCTCAGAATACCTTACCCCCAAACTGCTAGCTATGTATTCGAAGGCTTTCGAACAGGGCCTTCTACTAGCTTCCCTATGGGAGGCCCTCATAGTTTTAATACCAAAACTGAACAAGTACCCTAGATATTGTGAATCCTATCGTCCAATATCGTTGATTAATGTTGATATAAAAATTTTGGCAAAAGTCCTAGCCAGATGATTGAACACAGCAATCACTTAAGATTGTCCACCCTGATCAGACATGTTTTATACTGGGTCGCTCCACAGCTATAAATTTACGATGCCTATTTGCCAATTTAAACATTTCCTCAGACCCTCCAGACACAAGACTAGTGGTCTCACTAGATACGCACAAGGCATTCAACTCAATTGAATGGCCTTATTTATTTGTAATCCTTGAGCGGTTTGGGTTTAGCCCAACAGTCATTAGATGGGTTAAGCTGTTATATGCCCACCCGGTGGCTCGCCTTAGAGTCAAAAATCATATCATAGATCCCTTTCCAATCCAACGGGGCACCCGGTAGGGGTGTCCACTATCATCCCTGCTGTTTGCCCAGGTAATAGTGCCGTTGGCGGCACTGTTGAGGCAGCAGACATCTATCTGTGGCTGTAGAATTGGTTCGTTGGAGGAGAAAACGTCACTATATGCTCTTATATGTGGAAGATGTGGATACCTCCCTGAACACTGCCTTTGAACATATTGCCCATTTTAGGTGCTCCTCAGGCTTTAGAGTCAATTGGAGCAAGTCTGTCATCTTCCCTTTCGATCCCCAATATAATCCGAGACTGGCCCCATCATCTACTTTACAAGTGGTGGATACATTTAGGTACTTAGGGGTGGAGGTGCAAGAGCCTGTACGAGAATATGCAACTAACAATATCCCCCCACTGATAGAATGACTTAAACTCTGGGTACTTGGTCCAAATTGCCCCTGAATGTATTGGGGAGAGTCAACATATTCCAGATGATATATCTCCCCAGATTTTTGTATCTATTCTGGCAGGCTCCAGTTTACTTACCCAAGAACATTTTTCTCGGAAAATGATACCCTTCTTTCATCTTTTCTGTGGGGCTCAGGCTCTGCGCAAACATCTCTAGATATAGTGAAATTGCTCACAGGGGAGGGTTAGCACTACCTGACTTACAAAGCTATTATTTAGCAGCTCAACTGACGCATATACATGCATGGTTCTTCCTGGATTTACCCAATGCTGCAGTTACAACTCAGGCAGCATTAATGGGATCACACGAGGCTCTAATTAATTTACTTTATTGGAATGACCCATACCCAGTAGAAGGGGCAGCAATCCTTAAATTCTCTTACAAAATATTTCATATGTGTAACAAAGGGCTGAAGGGAACATCTTTAAGTAAATCCCCCAATGCCCCTTTGTGGTATAACCCAAGTTTGAGTGAACTGAATAAATTATCTGGGGTCCAACGTTGGGCACAGTTTGATCTTAAATACGCCCATCAACTGTTCTCTGACAGAGTTTAAGGCCTTCTCGATTTTCAGAATGGAACTAGGGGTCCCATCCACGCACCTGTTTTCCTACATGCAACTTAAACATGCGGTGGCAGCGCAATTTGGTTTGAGGGCAGTACATCTATATCTCTCAAAACTGGAGAAAGAATTGATAAATGAAAACCGTACAAAACTGATCTCTAGATACTACTCCCTCCTGGTGTTGGGTTCTTCGTCACGGATGGAGAAAATTAAGCTGCAATGGAGGTCTGATGGATTGGATTTGGACGATGAGGCTTGGGAAGAGATGGTGGGGTGTTACTTTACTGGGGTCAATGCTGCTGGCGATAAATTAATTAAATTAAAATATTTGCACAAGGTCTATTATACATCTCATAAACTATTGAAGATATGGAAACTCCAATCTCTGGACTGTCAGAGGTGTGTAAGGCAGCTACTAGGGATTTCTTCCATATGGTATGAGATTGCCCAAAGGTGCAAAATTTTTGGAAAGAAGTGTGTACATTTATTGAGGAAAAACTGGTCCTCCCTAACATTTGTAACCCTGCAAGCGATCCAGGGATAGACGCACATTGGAGGGGAAAAATCTGTTCGGGGGACAAGTCTGGAACTGTATCTTGTAACCGGACAGAATCACTTTGTGGACCCACCTGTCGTTTAGCAAAGCGTGCTGTGTCTGTCAATGAACGAGAGACAAATGTCCATTTCTTATTTTCTTTCCTATGAGCCTGAAAAGCATTGCTGCCGCGGTCAGCAGACTGAGCTACATAGAGAGCTCAACAGTGCCCTGATAGCTCATTAACAACTTCAAGATGACAGCCGCAAAGGCTGTCGGTACTTGTAGTTTTCACATTCACAGAACACTGAATGAACAACGCGGCCACGTTTTTAAAAAAGAGTGTAACAGAAGTGGGGGGGGGATGTTACATGTTACACCCTGAATCTGGGTGTAACATAGAACATGTTACAAAAGGTAAACTTATCCTTTAATTATTCCCTACTCTATCCAAAACTAAAACAAGTTTGGCAATACATCAATTTTAAGGCCTCATGCACACTGGATGTTTTAAAAACATTTTAAAAACGCCAGTAGCTTTGTAGTTAGAGTTTTTCAGCATTTTTGCAATAGCGTTTTTCAGGGTTTTTTAGCGTCAGCGTTTTTTTAGCCAGAAAGCACTCCTCTGCTATTAGTAACTCCCACTTTCCCACAATGCATCTCTGCACAGCCTTTGCGTATTGTTTAGTGGCCTCATGGCATGTGACGTTTCACAAACTGCTTTTATCGCAGAAGTACAAGCCCATGAAGAACTGTGACCCATCAAAGATACAATGATCTTGAACATAAGATAACGTGCACAAGAATGCAGTGCGTTTTTGGTTGAAAATCATATGCAGTGTTCATCATGCACCAGAAACGTTTAAATCAACTACACACATTTTTGGTGCATCAAAACAAAAGGTGTTTAAAGTCTTACGAGTTCCTTTTCTTTCTAAAGCGGCCACAGCCCGAGAAGAAGAGCTGCAGAAGAGACGCCTTGCTCTGAGAGTGAAAGCAGTGATGTCTCTACAGAGGTCCGACACCCCAGTCAGATCAATAGCTCTAGAATTAGTAAAGATGTGTTCTGCTTTGATTAGGGAGCTCTGACTTATTCAGCAAGGTGCGTGTCAGACCTCTTCAAAGGGATTACTGCTTCCCCGCACAGAGCAAGAATCCCACTTTCCAGTATTCTGGCAGGGGAAATACCTTTCTACTCATGCTGTGGATCATTTAGCAATAAAAACACTGACTTTGCACACCTTATGTTTTGATGCACCTGGACTGTGATTAGCTAATTTCAACTAAAATTTCAATTGAAGTTTAAAAAAAAAAAAGTACTGGAGGGACGCGAGGATAACTACATCCACAGGGAGGAAAAGTTTTATTCCCCTGTGCTTCCTCTCCTATGCAGTGGAGTAGCGCATTATAGTTTCACAAAAAAAAAAATGTGAGCAGAACCTAAATAGCCCTGTGTTCCCTTGGGTCAGGACAGAATCGTATGTATGGCACAACAAAGCAAACATTTCCAGGGTGAAAGCAGGTAAAGCAATACATAGAATATGAAAAATGGCCAAACAAAATCATTCCATAATAAATGTTATCACCTACCACCAGTTAATGTGCCCTGTGCTTTACCACAGATCAGGTGAACAACATGACTGCTCCGGTTAAAACTTCAGGTTTCAAAATCCAGGAATAAAATAAGAGTCTTATAGACAGAGGAGGTTCTAAGTCACTGCAGTGCGAGCGTCTGCTTTCTGCATCCACAGCTAGGTGCGTTACCAACCAACATAGTACTGGGGTGTGTGCATAGATGGCGCTATACAAACAAAGATTAATGCCCTGCACTCCATGTCTTATTGTATGCATTGTTTACCTTCAGTATTTCAGCAAATGAAGCATAAACACTCTGGAATATGGTCTCTTCTTGTAACTCAAGCTCAGCTCCAGGCTCATTTGCACACAGATCCCTGAAAGAAACCAAGTACAATGTAATTTTATTTATTACAAGCTTTTATATAGCCATGACAATTTACGCAGCGCTTTACATAGTAAACATCAACATCTGTCCCTGCCCTCAAGGAGTTTACAATCTAAAGTCCCTACTTCACATACTAAGGCCAATTTACACAGGAGCCAATTAATCTACAAAGCATGAATGAATCAATGCACACCTGCACTCAGTTCTATATAAATAATCTCCCCAAATGAATATGCCCAGCAGATGCTGATCAGCGTGTTCCCAATACCACCAAACTGTACAAAAAGGAGAAATAATTAGCAGTGCACAAATGCTCTTGAAATAGTGTGAACAATACAATAAAAACAGTGCAAACAATAAAATATGCTGGAAAAAGTGCAAACAAACATACAAACAGTGCACACGTTTGGTGTTTTCCACGTTAAATAGCCCAATACAATTATTAAACTCAAATCAATAGCAAGTTCTGTGCAAAATAGTGCCCTCTAAAGGCTCATCACATAAAACCGCTTTATTTAAAAATTCCGCAAAATAAAACCATTGCACTCCCATATTATTGAGCCTGAATCCTGGCACCCAGCGGGGCCACTGGATGTGATGTCACTTCCGCTCTAAGCTGGAATGCATGCTGGCTCCATAGCAGTTGTGGAGCAGCAGTGATCCCTCTACAGGTTGAGCTGACTATTCTAGGTGCCATGCCAGGATCCAGGCACAATAATATGTGAGCGCACTGGTTTTATATTTTTGTGGTATTTAATAAAGCATTTTTATGTGATCAGCGGCTTCCCAGTCTGTGTTTTCTCTATGTATGCCTTGGAGAGGAACAGATGATTTCTATCCATTTATATTGGCGATTTGCCTTGGCTATAGGTGCTGGCAGGAGAGGCAGAGATTAAAGCAAAACTTTACCCATGACAACTTGATAAAAACATAATGCTCTTTAGCAAGGAAAATACATTCCACAGTCATAATTACAGTATTCTACCAAAATTAGTGTGAGCTGTAAATTGCCTTCAGTATTGTTCTGGTTTCTTCTTGCTGGAGGCTGCCATTTTGGTGAAGCCAGAGCGCATAAGCAGCAGTAAACCTTTAGGCTGTCAGCAGATCAGCCTCTAGTGGCTCTGATTTTAGGCACAGTGCTAAAAAAGAGAGCAACTGAGCATGTGCAGAGCAGGGTGAGGCGGTGTATTACAAGATTTTAAACAATATAGGCACTTATTTTTAATGTTTTACATAGCTATACCTTCAAAAACGAGTCAGCCTGAAGTGATCTGGCAGAACTTAATTTTCTGACTACAGTTTCAATTTAAAGTGATTGTAAAGGTACATTTAAAAAAAATAAATAAAAATTACATCTATAATGGAATTGCACAGAGCAGCCGCAAACTTCCTCTTTTCGGGTCCCCCGCCGGCGTTCCTGGCCCCTCCTCTCTGTCCAGTGTGTGTAATGGATGCAGAAGTGGGACTCGGCAGAGAAGCCGCTTCCCATGAGGGCACTCGTGTATGCTCGCTGCCGAGTCCCACTTCTGCATCCTTTACACGGACAGCGGGACTCGGCCCCACCTCCTGCTCCCTCGTCACTGGCTTTGATTGACGGCACTGGTAGCCAATGGCTCCCAATGCCCCAGCAAAGCCAAAGAGACTTGGAAGCGAGGGGAGAGAAGAGCTGCAGATGTGCACAGCACTGGATCAAATGAGGGCTCAGGTAAGTAAAAAGGGGGTGGGGGTGAGGGGGGATGCTGACAATGCAATGCAAGGAATGTATTAAAGGTAAAAAATGTTTAGGCTTTACAACCACTTTAAAGTGTCTTTAGGTGTGGAGCAGGTTTAGGTGGAGAAATAATTTTAAGTGATAATTGACCTTCTTTAACAGAAAGGTCAACTTGCTCTGGTGAGTGATTTACTCTAGTGGGCACCAATGCGGGATTGGAGCACAAGATAAAAGTTCATTTTGCACCTTTAGGCTGGGTTCACACCTATGCGAATTGGATGAGTCTTTCTCTGCATCCAATTCGCATAGCAGGAGATGGTGACCGGCTCTCTATGGAGCCAGTTTACACATCTCCGCAGCGGCTCCGGTGCGAATTGCACAGGAGTCCTGTGCGTCTTTTGGTCCGTGAATGAAGATGCACCTGACTCTTGCTGTGAGCCGGAGCGTGCTGAGATGTGAACTCAGCCTTATGCACTATTTTGCACAGAATTTTGGACTTGCTATTGATTTGAGTTTACTGATTTTCTAATTGAGACAGATGTAATTCTGTACAATATTGGGGTTTGAATGTGGAAACCACCATAAGTTTGCACCATCTATACATTATCGGTGTAAGTTTGCACGTTTATTTGCACTTTTTTTACCAGCAAATCGATTTGTTTACACTGACTTTATTGTACTGTTTAGACCATTTCTAGGGCATTTGTGTGCTGCTAAACATTTCTCCTTTTTTTTTTTTTTTTTTTTTTTTAAGGCTAGGTTCACACTATTACAGGTGCAGGAATTGCAGAGAGCACCTGCAGTCAAAACGTGTTGCTCTTTAGGCCTCATACACACGTGCGTTTTTTGCAGCTCTCCATGTTATTCAATAGCCCTCTAAAAACGCTGGCGTTTGTGAGCAGTAGAAGGCGTCGGCATTAGTGAGCTGTTTTTAGAACGCAGGACCAGTGCGTTATGAGGCTATAGCGTTTTGATGGTTTTTGACGCTAATCGGCAAAACGCTCACTAACGCCGTACCGGCGTTAACCGGCGTTTTTTGACGCCAACGATTTTAGGTTAAAAAATAGCAGAGGACTGATTTTTTTTTTAAAAACGCCTATTGATGCCGACACTCACTAACGCCAATGCAAAACGCCGGTAAAAACGCAGATTTTTTCCAAAACGTCGGACCTGACGTTTTGCCTATTTTTTCACAGACGCCCGTGTGTATGAGGCCTAGAAAGCACGAGGGGCTGCCATTCATGCTTAATGGCACCCCCATGCATCTAAAAACGCGGGTATGGCAACTGCAGGAAAAACAAATACGGGGACAGCACTATGCGATTTTCTGGCCACTGAGTTTTTAAAATGTTGCAGGAACCTTTTTCCTGAGTGAAACATGACACAGCAGCTCATTCAAATGAAGGGGCTGCCGTACCCACACAAACACAGGCCGCAAACCCACAAGAGTGTGAACCTAGCCTCAACCTACAAGCATGTCTTTGGTGTGTGGGTGGAAACCCACTCAAGCACAGGTAGAATATGTAAACTCCATTCAGATAGTGCCCTAGCCAGGATTCAAACAGAACCAGTGCTGCAAGGTAGAAGGATTAACCACCAAGCCACTATGCTGCCACAATATAGCAACAAGAATGCATTTCTGTACTATAAAATATACAGTTGGAGATATCATCTACAATGAAGGTATAAACTTATGCTGTTAATAGTCTGAACTCGAGGTCCAAAGGAGCAGAGAACAGTGTGGCCAACTTTGTATGTCCCTCTGCTGTATGGTTGCTCTGCATATCCACTTTAAGGATTTGCAGTCACTTATTCAGTACCCAGACGCTGCAGAGCTTCTCTGAAAGCCAAAGATGATGCAGAGATGCTTTTTATAGCTTGGGAACAGGTATAGAAGGCGTAATTATCAAGCTCACAGTCCCTCTGTTGATATTGTAACACCCTACTCATTTTACTGCCTAGGCTGCTAAAATCAGCAATGCCATCTGAATGCAGTCAGCACAGCACCACTTCATAGCAGCCTAGGCAGTAAAATGAGGAGGGTGTTATAGTCTCACTGTGGGCTTGATGAGTAGGCACAAAGGGAAGGGATGGGATGGAGTAACGGATACCTTTAATCCTGATAAGACAGCATAAAACTAATACAATAAATGGTAAGACACTTGCCACCCAGAAGAGGTACAAAATGATGAACTTATGGTTTCTGCACATAGAGATAAAGTGTACCTAAAGCCATAAAAAAATGTAATATATTGCGGTTTACTAGAGCTTAGGGCTGATGAACATATGTGCTCTGGCCCCTATAGCCTAAAATCCCAACAGTTTCAGGCATCCAGGAGACAAAGGTGCAGCGTACAGCCACCTGCCAGCAACCTGTCAAAATGGATGACAGGCTGATATGCACACTGGCTGTACACATAGGTACACTGTTTATCAGTGCCGGATTTAGACCTCGGGGGGCCAGGGGCACTTCAAGTTCGAGGACCCCTCAACATAGAAATTACATTTTTTGACAAAACAATAAAATGAACTGAAATGAATGGTAAACCGCATTTGTTCTAGAAAAATATAAGCTAGGTTTCTCAATTTTCTTGACTGTAAGAATACACATTACACAGGGTAATTGGAACTGGAAAGTCATACATCACAGTATGGTTCAACTGTGCATTTTTGACGCCACTCTCCCCCCCCCCCCCCCAAGGCTAAACAAGCCCCCCCTTAAAGGAGTTGTAAAGGCAGAAGTTTTTTTTATCCTAATGCATTCTATGCATTAAGATAAAAAGCCTTCTGTGTGTAGCAGCCTCCCCAGCACCCCCTAATTACTTACCTGAACCCCATCTCTATCCAGTGATGTTTACGAATATCTAAGCCAGCCTTTCTCAACCTTTTCAACACTGAGGAACCCTTGAAATAATTCTCCGGTCTCGGGGAACCCCTGCTAAAAATCAAAAATCTACAACTCATGATACATTAGTGTGATGGTCAATGGGAAGAATGCTCCTTACACTTGTGGCCATTGTGAAGAATTACCCCCTTTCAGATAGCTAAAAAGATCAATGATCTTATTGGAAATTTATCTGAGAGGTAGAAATTGACCATTGACCAAGGAACTTCTAGAAACCTCTAGAGGAACCCTAGGGTTCCACAGAACCCTGGTTGAGAAACCCAGGTCTAAGCCGTCCAGGACATTCCTCCAGATTGACTGAAACACAGCAGTGGCGCCACAGTCAGTCAGCCAATCAGGGGAGAGGGGGGCAGAGCCCTGTGTCTGAATGGATGCCAGGAGCTCTGACTCGGCTCAGGAGACCCTATAGGAAGCTGCTGGCTGTGGGGGCACTTGAATGCCAAGTTCAACCCCAAAGCATTTCACAATGCAATGCAAGTGCCTTGTCTGCTAGCAGAAAAGTGGTTGTGTTGCATTGTGGGACACTGGGGAGTATGCCACAGCTCTCATTTGAAGCCTAAAATGAAGTTAGGTTAGTGAGCTTGGGTTATGGGTTAGTGAAAAACTAAAAGACAAGGTAGTGACATCATGGTGCTCATTCATTCTAGCAGCAAAAAATGTTGTGTTTAGCTGTGTTTAGACCCCTATTTTCTGCATGAACAAAAGGTTTTTGCTGGCAGAGCTAAAGCTAGTTCACACAGGCAGAAAAAAAAAACAAAATGTGTTTAGCTGCGTTTATAGGCATAGTTTCTGCATGAAAGAAAGATCCTGCATAAAATATGCACCCAAAGTACTCCCATTTTATACGTGTTTATGTGCATTTATGTGCATCCATGCCTAAAATCTGCAGATCTACACATGTAAAATATGAGTCCTAATTTTTTTGTTTGTGACTAAATGCAGTACATCTTTTCTTCTATAGACACAACTATGTGTATGGGCTCCTTGATTATTATAGTGCTGTGTTTAGATGCATACAAAACTATCTGTGAGAATGGGTCCTTATTTTACTTGTTCTTAGAGATACATTGCGTTCATCTTTTTCTTTAAAAATCATAGGCGTTCTTTAACTTACTAAAATTAGAACAAAACAACCAAACTGATTTATAACAAACCGTCTTATCAGTATACCTGGGTGGAAGAGGGCTGATAATGACATCCTGGAGCCTCTCCTGCAGATGAATTATCTCTTTGGAGAAACGGTCTTCATTTTCCTTCAGTTGCTGCTGGAAATAAGAACGCAGGTGTTCGATTTCTCCAGAGTGCTTCTCTTCCAGCTGTGCTCTCTGCAGGCTGAACTCCGCTTTAAGCTTCTTGGCCTCCTCTGATGGTGGGAGGGTCAGCCCTTCCTGGACATCTGAGCAAAACATACAAAAATGACAGGCTCACTGTGTAAGCATATCCTTCAGGAAGAAAAATGACGTGCAACGGTAATGTGTATGAACAGTAGTTCAACAAGTATAAAATGAAAATCTCTCAAACAAATAAATAGAACAATAAATCAGTGCAAAAAATTCATATATATACATAATAGAAAAAAAGTGAAACAAGTGATAATTGTGCCAATATTGCAGGTGAGTCCAATAAATATATTAAAATATGCATAAAAATTCATGAAAAAAGTCCAAATAGATGAGATTCCAGTGCCGACATTCAAGTTCCAGTGCTAAGAGGAAAAGCCACCACTGATATATAAGGAGCTTACCAGATATGGTGGACTCAACAAGGCTTATGCCCAGTCAGTCAGGAAGAATGGTGCAAAGGTCCAATGCTGTGCTGGCTGCTTATACTTTAGGATACTAGTGCGGTATATAAACTATGCAATTCTCTATTCTTCAGGAACTCTAGAGAGAACACGAGGCTGCTCTGTAAAGAGTAACGGCAACCATAGACTTTACAGGACCCTTAGGCAGCAACACCTTCATGTGACAGTTTTGTTTAGGATATGGACATGGTCCAGTTGGAAGATTATCAACGAAGTCTCTCCATATGTTGAAGCATAAAACAATATAGAAGAGAGAGGAGAATGGCGGCACTCCAGGATAGACGAGAATAGAAGTTTCTTTATTAGATAATACAGTTAAAAATCACAGGAAATATATAGTCCCAGGACAGCCAGTAACTAGCTGCCCTGGGACTGTGTATTTCCTGTGATTTTTAACTATTATCTAATAAATAAACTTCTATTCTCATCTATCTTGGAGTGCCGCCATTCTCATCTCTCTTCTATATTGAACATGGCTGCGGATCGGGCCGGCACCCAGGTGATCCTCAGCATATGTGGATGTGTATGCAGCCAAGGGTTGTTTGGAGCAGTGTCCACCTGGTTTGCCTTCCTTCAAAATACCACAATAGCCCAAAAACTGCAATACTCACCTTCACTACAGAGTTGCCATCTTTTCCCTAAGGAATTCCCTTCTGCTACCAGATGTCTCAAGACCTCCAGGCTGAATAAAGGCCAATGTTATTCAACCCACTTTCTAACTGTTTTACAGCACTAAATGGTAGCTACACATCATTATGTGTGTGCTGTTCTGTGCAGCAGTTAGGAGAGGAAGGAGCCATGATGTCATCAGACCAGCCAGAAGACCCATTGAGAAATCTGGTGTCTTTATGACAGCTGGTATCTTTTTGATGTGTAGGATGCACTTTCAAAGAAATTATAGAGGTCCATTTTCATGGTCTCATTTATTTCTAATTAATGAGGAATCAGTAATGATTCAGAGGCGTTTCAGTCTAAACACGGTTTACTTTTACTTTCCCATCTGCTGGAAGATGGTCAATCTGTAAAAAAAAAATCACTCTGGGCTCAACCATGATGAATAGTTTGCATTATCCAGGCACCAATCTCTGTCTAAAGCTACTGACTTGATGCAGCTTTCCACTTCAGTGATTCGGTCAACAGCAGACACCTCAACTCACCCTGCCAGACAAATCTCAAAGGAAATCATGGCTGTTGGGTATGAGCGAAAAAAAAATGAAGCACTCAGGAAAACCTGCTGTACTAACTATCCATTGACTGAAAGTGCTGATTGGATCTGATCAGCAGACCTTTTTCGGTCATGCCCCTTCGTCAGAAGCCGGACTGGCACCGCCCGATATTTGGCTCCTGTGTACAGGGCTTAACAATGCATGTTTATATGACTACCTGCTAGAAAGAAAAGTGTCTAATGGATTTTATGGATTTTGCCTTTATGTTCAAAAGCCCTCTAATTTTTGTATGGTAATATTTTAAATAAAAAAGTGCGAAAAAACACTGCCCAAACCTTTGGTTTTTAATTTTGGAAAGAGTAGGTGATTGTAGTTAAAATTTGTCAGATTTTAGCTGCTGTCTGTGTCACTGCTGGGAAGATTTAAGCCCGGTACATACATACATTCAGTAGGAACCGGCCAACTTTCGGTACATGCGTACCGCTGTCTGTTCAGCAGCAGCCAATCTAACAACCGGCTTATGTCAAATAGTCATGCTGGAAAACCAGCCTTCAATCTGCGATTGTAGCCACAGGGATAGATCACTGCATTACACATCAATGCTGTGATGGAGAGATCTGTCTCTATGGTTGAATGAAAAAATAAATAAAAAAAATGGATTTTTTGTATAACGTACCGTAAAATCCTTTTCTCTGAGTTCACTGACAGACACAGCCTTCTTATGACACATGGGGTTATGCTCATCCTACTAGGAGTAGACTAGGCAAAAACAAACAAAAGCGTAGGTTGGCCCCTCCCAGGGGGCCGTCCTCACCTCAGCATATAATCCTCCTGCCCTGTACAGCACATCAGTTCGTAACAAGCTGTACCAAACCAATGCAGAGGGGTGGGTGCTGCGTCTGTCAGTGAACTCAGAGAAAAGGATTTTACGGTAAGTTATACAAAAAATCCATTTTTCTCTTCCGTTCACTGACAGACGCAGCCTTCTTATGACACATGGGGACGTCCCAAAGCTGTGCCAATCAAGAGGGGTGGGCAAAAACCATAACAAATGTACCCAACAGAAAAGACGCCCTCTCAGGCGGCGCTAACCGCGCCTAAACTGCCGCTTGTAATACCTTGCGGCCAAAAGCAGCAACCGAGGATGCTAAAACATCAACCTTGTAAAACTTAGTAAACGTGTGCACTGAGGCCCAAGTAGCTGCTTTGCACACCTGAGACACCGAAGCTTGGTGTCTAAACGCCCAGGAAGTACTAACTGACCTGGTGGAATGAGCCGTGACTGGAAACGGGGGAACCTTGCCCCGAATCTCATACGCATGAGTCACGGTCTTCCGTATCCAACGTGATACGGTAGCTGACGAGGCCGCCATGCCTTTGCGCGATCCTTCTGTCAGCAAAAATAAAGAATCAGACTTCCTAAAAGAAGCTGTAGAACTTAAATATACCCGCAAAGCCCTCACCACATCCAAAGAATGCAGCTCGACCTCTTTAGGATGTGACGGGTGCGGACATAATGAGGGGAGAACAATATCCTCATTTAAATGAAAAGAAGAAACCACCTTTGGAAGAAATGAAGGTGAAGGCCGCAGAACTGCCTTGTCCTTATGGAGGACCAAGTAGGGTGACCTGCAGGACAAAGCTGCCAACTCAAACACCCGCCTGGCGGATGTGATAGCCACCAGAAAAGCCCCCTTCTGCGACAATAAGCGTAAGGGAATGTCCCTGATCTTTTCATATGGCGGTTTCTGTAACACAGAAAGCACCAAATTCAAATCCCACGGTGCCAAGGGCGACCGTATCCGCGGGGCCACATGACGTACACCTTGTACAAATGTACAGATCAATGAGTGAGACGCCAATGGTCGTTGAAAAAGAACTGCCAGGGACGAAATCTGCCCTTTAAGCGTACTTAACACCAGGTTCTTGTCCAGTCCTTGCTGCAAAAATGACAGCACTCTGGATACTCTATAAGAGCGGGGATTCCATCCTCCCGCCTCGCACCAGGTAATATAGGCCTTCCAAGTCCTATGATAGATCTTACGTGAGGTGCTCTTACGTGCTTTCACCATAGTAGGGATTACGGAGTCCGAGACACCCCTATCCCTCAATACCTGGGCCTCAATAGTGAAGCCATCAAAGCCAGCGAGGGTAAAGCAGGGTGCAAGATGGGCCCCTGAGACAGTAGGTCTTTGCGAAGTGGAAGACGCCATGGAACATCTGCCACCATCCGTACTATATCGGAGTACCACGGACGCCGCGGCCAATCCGGAGCACCAGGATTGTCGTGATTCCCTCTGCTTCTATCCTGCGCAAAACGCGCGGTAGAATCTTCAGAGGAGGAAAGATGTACAGTAG
>BLSH010000756.1:3998169-4012152 GCA_018402905.1 Glandirana rugosa | reverse complement strand
ATGTCTTTGTTATTTTATAGGTGTGTCTATCTTCAATTTTGTAGTGGTGAGGACGGTGTGTCGGTGCCCATAGCAGAGAGAGTGTCTGAAGGCACACAGTGGTCGCCACACCTCGCGTATGCAGTGAAGGCAGATCGGCATTCCAGTGCGGGACTGTGTGGTGATGTTTTAACTTCTATCTGTGTGGATATTTTATTGTTTCTGTAAGTGCATTATTGGCGGGGGTTAATAAAAGGGCTTTTTTACTGGTATACACTATGTGGAGCCTTTTTTATTTCCGGTACTGATGTCGGGGAGGAGATCCTGTTGCAGTCCTGTGTTATTGAGTGACCCATATACAGGCTTATTCTACAGCACTGTCCGGTAAGTGGGCACTGCAAGGGGAGCGGCACGTTTGGCGGTGGTGTTCCCATATCTTGGTGAAAGGCTGCACATTGGACTGTCATTTACCCCCTCCTATCACTGTGTGAAAGCACTTGTGGACTATCCTTATTTCCTATTTTATATTGATGAGAACTGTAAAGCGCTGTTATACATGTTTATGTTGGCCAATTTGATACATGTGTGTTTCATTTAACAATCTTGTCGATTTAAAACGGCTGCTTTATTATTATTGTGGTTTTACTGGTGCTACCTTGCGCTAATTAAGTGTTTTATGGTATTTTGGGCGCGTTTACACTTATATTTTGTGTCCTCGTGCTATTATGGAAGAAGGATCCATCAATCAAGATGTGACATCCCACCCACTGTGTTCTTTTTTAGCTATTGGGCATGGAAGAGGAGGGACTGGGCTGTCATTTAGGGTCTGTATACACACCCAAATGTGTGATTTCAATATCATGTGACCTGAAAAGCTCAGCTTAACAAAGAAATGTAATCTCCAGCAATAGAGACGAAGCTGAGCATGTTCAGCAGTACTACCCTCACTGTGTCTTATTTGGCCTTGCCAAGAGTGATCCTGCAGGAGGGAAGGATCTGTCCATGCAGGATCAGAGCCTTTTTACACAATGCAGAGGATTAACCCCTTAGGTTCCACAGTCAGTATGACAAGCATGTTATTCTGCACATACAGACTGATTTTACTGTTGTGGGTTTAATAACGCTTTAAGGAGCTCAAGTGTTCCCATTGAAGGGTAATGCTAATGCTACAGCATACAAAGCCATTAGGGGAGATTTAGTAAAACTGGTGCACACAGACTCTGGTTCAGCTGTGCATAGTAACCAATCAGTGCACAGGAAGTTACAAGAAGGTATGTTTCTGTACTTGATATAAAATACGCAAGGATACAACCTATATGCAAAAAACATCATAACATCAACATCTAATAAACCACATTAATGAGTGCAATTAATTAAGTCAGGGCTTGACAAATTTGCTTTGAATCTAGGAGCCAGCTAAAAAAGTTAGCCCCCCCCCCCCCCCCCCGGGGTAAGGCAAGTAATTTGAGCCCCTTAACCCTAACTTACTCACAGCAGAGCAGCCAGTCAATAACTCCAATGTAACACCGTTACATCAGGGGTTATAGGCTGGCCAGAAAGAGTGACACTAAAAACTGTTATAAGGGGAAACTCCTTATTATGCATTGTGACTGTGGCATGTAAAACGCCCTCATCTGCTGCCTAATGCAGTTTAAGGGTGGCCATGGGTGGCAAAAACATGCATATACTGCACATTTGTACCACCCAACTGAACATTTCAAGTATTCCAGTGCTTCTGATCTTCTAATGCCTCTTTGCAGCCACTTCCTGCCTACATGTGTGTCCCCCACGGTGACTTTTCCATTGCTCTGGTGGGTTTCTACTCACCATGAAATACTGGAGCCCAGCTGCACATCGGAGATGCTGTTTTAATATAGTGAGGGGAGAGAAGGAATGGATGCAACGCGCCAGGACGCGGTTTCTGGTCGCCATGGCGACCTGGCGCCCGGGAATTGTCGAGCCCTGAATAAAGTGATAGGTGATGTGCAAAGTCCCAACTAGTCCTTTGTGACATCCAATATATGGGATTCCTCCTGCGTGGATCACTGTCTTCTGAAGACGTCACGTTGATGACGAAATGTGCCAAGATGGGATGCACATTGCGTTACGTTACTCGCAGGTGGAACGCACGCTGGCACTGCACGGGTCTTACTGTTTCCATTGCCTCTACTGCACAGTGCAGCTGTTTGCCCAGGAGGTTTTTTTTATCTTCTTGTATGTATAGCCTACAGAGGCTTTTAATAAAGCTACCTATTTTTTTCCTCTCTTTTGCTGCCGATCACAACTCGTATTGGAATGTTTTTGTCATCGTGAGGAGGATCTTTGAGGAACTGGCCAGAGGACATAAGGTCTCAGGGACCACCAAAGCCTTTTCTGATCCTTCTTGTCATAAGGCAAGGGGGGGTCAACGTCATCTGGTGAGTGCGGCCCTACACTTTACGAGGCGTTCACTCTCCATGGGGTCCATTACTGGAGCAATTTGTGATCCACGCAGGAGGAATCCCATATATTGGATGTCACAAAGGACTAGTTGGGACTTTGCACATCATCTATTACTTTATTAATTGCACTCAATGTGGTTTATTAGATGTTGATTTTATGATATTTTTGGAATTTATTTTGCACATAGTTATGCATGTCACTTTGTATACACATATATAATTTTCATTAGCAAGTGCTGTTTTTTGCATATAAGTAGTATCCTTCCATATTTTATATCATTGATTAACCTGAGGGTTTGAAACAGCAGCTGCGTACATTGGAATCATTTTTTCACAGGTTTTTTAATTATCCATTACACTATTTTATTTGGCGTGAGTGGATTTACATATATTTACACGTTTCTGTACTTGCAGAAAATCTACTTGGCCTGAAATGAAGAAAATGAATGCAGCCGCCACATCTAAAGACTTGTAAGCTGCAATATAATACATTTTATTCTTATCTTTATAGATCCCTTACCCTTATTCTAACCATTAAAGGATACGTTTACCTTTTGTAACATGTTGCACCCATATTCGGGGTGTAACATGTAACAGGTTACAAATGCACTGGCCCCCCAATGACACCCCAATGTTTTACAAGTCCCTAACAAAAAAACAATTCTATACTTATTTGACTGATGAACAGTATTATTGCAACAAAAGCTTGGCTATTACACCAACAATATTACAAGAATTACATAAAAAATGTGTTAAATGAAGAACGTAATGCCACAAACCCTTTGTGCCTAAAATCCAGTACCAAAATGAACATGGCAAAAACAACTGACCCAACTTACCAATCGTATATATAAATCACAGAGCTTACCTTTCGTATATATGTGGATAGATCAGCCATCTGCTTGTATTCTTCTACAAACTTCTCCAGCAGTGTGCTCAGATTGCTCTGTAGAGCTGCGGTAAAGCAAAGTACCAAGTGAGAAAAGACTTGGAAATTTACAGAATGTTAAAGAAGAACACAAGGAAGTACCTATGGAAAGGACAATGAGAAGCGAGAGTAATGTGTTAACTCCATGCTGTCCTTTCCCGGATACAGTTCTATGAAGACTCCACAAGGAGCGCAGCACTACCATTACCCCAATGCTTCTGGTCCATTTGCTTTCTACTTATAGGGCCTGCTATTTTCTGAACAGAAATATTCCCTGCAGTGGAAGTTTTAAAGTCAAAAGCCAAAGTATTTCTTTTTTAGTTTTTGGATAAAGTGGAGAGGGATTAGAACCCCTGTCAATTTTTATTGCTGTCTGTGTCCCCCCCCCCCCCCACTCTATTTGTCATGCTTACCGTTATGACATAAAGTGAAAGAAAATCCCAAATTTTGGGCTGTCCCCAGAACAGTAAGGCAACTTTCACACTGTGCCGGTAGCAGTAAAGCGCCACTACTTTCAGCCAAGCTTTTCTGCTGTTATAGCGGCGCTATGGTGTCGCTATGCAGGAGGGAGCGGGGCGCTTTTAACCCCCCACCAGGGGTTAAAAGTGCCGGTGCAGTGTTCATCTGCTTCAGAAGCGCTGCCCGTTGATTTCAATGGAGGGGGCGGAGTAGGAGCGTTGTATCGCCGCTCACCGCACCGTCCCAAAGAGGTTGCTTGCAAGACTTTTTTTCTTGTCCTGCAAGCGCACCGCCCCAGTATGAAAGCACTCAGGCTTTCACACTGGGGACACAGGAGAGGCAGTTTACAGGCACTTTATTTGCAATTTTTTAGCGCAAAAAGGCCTGTAAACTGCCTCAGTGTGAAAGGGGTCTAATAGAGGGGAAATCTTCCAATGGGAACACTAGTTCTGGTGACCCTGATGATAACCAGAGACTCCCTCACTTTGGAAACATTTCACTTCCTGCTTTGGCTATGGAAAGGAAATCTCTTCAATTAAACACATATGGGAAAAAATGACAGGGGTTAACCCCCCCTCCCCCCCATTCAAAATGAAAAAAAAAAAAAAAGTGTTGCCTTTAGTTCTACTTTAAGCGGCCACCAGGTGTTGACTGTAGCATTTGTAGTAGCAAAGGGTAAGTAAAAAGACAGCCAAACCACTGAATCTTTTTGGACTTAGAAAGTTACTGTAGTTTTGCACTACTGCTACAAATTAGGTGGCCATACCATCAAGGAGGTGTGTGATTCACCCCAAATGTATTCTTCAGCAGGAAAACGACCCCAAACATTCAACCAATGTCATTAAAAACGATCTTCAGTGTAAAGAAGAACAAGGAGTTCTGCAAGTGATGGTTTGGTCCCCTCAGAGCCCTGATCTCATCATCATGGAGTCTGTCTGGGATTACATTAAGAGACAGAAGGATCTGAGGCAGCCGACATCCACAGAAGATCTGTGGTTGGTTCTCCAAGATAGTGGGAACAACCTACCTGCTGAGTTCTTTCAAAAACTGCGTGCAAGTGTACCTAGAAGAAATGATGCGGTTTTGAAAACAAAAGGGTGGTCACACTAAATATTGATTTGATTTGGATTTCTCTTGTGCTTACTTACTTTTTTTTTAATTCATTTGGGTAATTGATAAAAATAAACTATTAATACTTTTATTTCTGGAAGCTTTCTTAATTTACAGCATTTTTTCATACCTGCTTAAAACTTCCACTACTGTGTATTTATAGACTATAATACCAAAACGCACATGAATGTCAATGGCATCCCAGTCTTAGTCCGTAGGGTTCAATATTGGAGTTGGCCCACCCTTTGTAACTATAACAGCTTCAACTCTTCTGGGAAGTTTGGGGTGGAGGAACTTTACTGGCCTGCACCTCAACCCGATAGAACACCTTTGGGATGAATTAGAGGGGAAACTGCGAGCCAGGCCTTCTCATCCACATCAGTGCCTGACCTCACAAATTCTGGAAGAATGGTCAAACATTCCCATAGACACACTCGTAAACCTTGTGGACAGCCTTCCCAGAAGAGTTGAAGCAAACAGGAAGGCAGCCATAATTTCTAATTACACATAAAGGCTCGGTTTGCTGTTTAGTGGCACTACATAAACACAGCGCCTTGCTAATAATCCAAACTCACCACAAGCCTGCTAGACAGGGTCAGCCTGTCTGAAAACAACACACTTTTTGAAGTCTCTAATGACAAAAAAAAAAAAAACCCACAAAGCTCACTGTAGACAGACAATATGCAATTTTTGCCTGACCAATGCAACTCTATACATATTTTTCTCAGAATGAACAAGTTCAATACAAGAAATTGGTCTTTACTTTGCACTGTGGTCCTGTGCAGTGATAAGGATGTGCTGTAAGTCATCTCATGTTCTCTTCTCTCTTGCTGTGACTGGTTTTCCTTCTCTGTCTCTTTACCAAGCACAACCTGATGGAAATAAATATATCGGAATAACAGTTAAAAATTCACGTTTTAATATTAGGCTTAATATACTGTATGTGTCAAATGAATTGTAGTGGTGATGTACTGTGTTATGCACTTAGATTAACAGGGAATTGTGTTGTTAATGGACATCTTTCATGGAGCAAATTAAAGCTGCAAGAATTCCAGACAGCTCAGGTCTCTTGTGAGGGTGGCAATGTATGAACCAGCTCATACAAAAAGAATGCCCATGGGGCTTTGAAGGAGGTACACCATACAGAAAAAGAATTCAATGTACAAACCATAAAATGTTTATTCAAAACAAGTAAAAATTAACAAAATTTATATAGGTATCCAAAACCATAAATATGCCAAAAATACATAAATCAGCAATTCAAATACAAACAATGCTATTTAGCAACATCATAAACAAAGGATTTTTTCTTTTGTCCCAGATTTTGGGGGGTTTGGTGGTGGCATTTCTTCTCTTTT
Organism: Glandirana rugosa; assembly: GCA_018402905.1. Classification (NCBI taxonomy): domain Eukaryota; kingdom Metazoa; phylum Chordata; class Amphibia; order Anura; family Ranidae; genus Glandirana; species Glandirana rugosa. The sequence continues at coordinate 4,005,877 of BLSH010000756.1, read as the reverse complement.
TTTTGTATCCTTTTCCTTAAAGGGGGAGGTGCCTACATCTCTGGTTGCTGCGGCACCATGCAGTTGGTCCTTTTGTTGCAGTAGCCATGTTTCCGGCGTCTATGGACCAATGCATATACATTGGCATGGATCACGCCTTCGCTCATAAGCGATTCCATCTGGCCACCATCCTCAAGGTGGCATGTGTTGCTGCTGACTTTCAGTGGCCTCGGTGTGGCCTGGCCTCCCCCAGATGGTGCTGGAGGGGCAGATTGCTGCCCCCAGGTGGTAAAAAAGAGGGCAGCATATTAGTGGCATTGGTACCGTTGCTCTGTGCAGGCCGTTGGTGCATTTTATTGGTGGGTCTCATCTCTGATATAGAGTAAGTTATTCACCTTAAAGCAGTTGTCTATACTACAAAAAAAATAAATAATAACACTTGCAAGGCAAAGGCATAATGAGCTAGTATGCACCGCATACTAGCTTATTATGAAATACTTACCTCAGAACGAAGCTCCCGCATGTCTGCCCGGTCGAGGAGGGAGCTGCCATCTTCCCTCCGTGGATCCTTCTGGGTACGTGGCTCCAGCGCTGTGAGTGGCCGGAGCCGCGAGATGTCACTCCTGCACATGTGCGGGAGCAGTCTTTACGGCGGACTTTTCGGCAGGGTCTGGCACTATGCGCCGGGCCTTCGCCGGGATATCACTGCGCATGCGCCTGCTGACGTCAGCGGCGCTTGCAGTGAGAATATCTCTTAAACCGCACAGGTTTAGGAGATATACTTTTTACCTACAGGCAAGCCTTATTATAGGCTTACCTGTAGGTAAAAATGTAATTTATGGGGATACAACAGCTTTAAGCTGGCCATAGACGGTTCGAATCTCAGCAGATTAAGCAGGAACCTGCCAAGATTCAAACCATGTATGGGCAGGCTGAATGGACCCAAGTTGATTGATTGATAAACTTGGGCACAATCAGCATGCCAGATTTTACATGCGATTATTGCTAGCGGCTGTTATAGCCACTAGGAAAAAATTACGGTGTTCTCTCAGTGGGGGAAGAACACAACAGCTTCGCGGGAGGGTGCAGGTGGTTGCAGGAAAGTAATTTGCACCATCTATGGCCAGCGTTAGAAGTATACCTTTTTGTTTTGTTTGGTGTTGGTTTACTCTATTAAATGCTTCTCGTTATGGATGATTTGTCCCCCTTTCTCCCTTTTTCCTTCCTACTGCATTTATTGTCTACTCTTTTGTATGTACTTTAGGGGGTGGTTCAGTTTTTAGGGGTTGTTGATACTTTGTTATCTCTCATCTTATTTAGTGTCTTGTTTTTAATCTTTGTTTTTTGGATTTTCTTTTCTCGTCTGTTTTGAGCAATTCATCCATTTTTCTATTCCTCCCTGTATGTTGGGGTCTCAGTTGCACCTATTGGTAGTGATTTCCATAGCTGTTAGCAGAACGCTTCATTTTTCTTTCACATTTATGGCTACAGCCATTTACTTTGCTCCAAATCTTGCCTTGCTATTCCTCCATGTGCCACAGGTGGGTGGCTCTCTGCCCCTTCCTCAGCTCCTGGGCAAGACTCTTCTGATTGTTTTTTTAACCGGCTGTGTGTCCTGCTCAGCCAGCATCATCATTGTCATGTTTTTATGTTAATGGATGTGTAAGTATTCTTCCAGATGCATTATGGGAATTGGCCTTATTGTACACATCTTTTCATATATATATATATTATATATCTCTATCAGGGTGGATAAAAATCAATGATTTAGAAAAAAAAAAAAACTCTGATTTTTTTAAATATAAATCAGATTTTTTTTTATTATATCAACAGCGGGTCAGAGATGACAGTTGATCTTTAAACTTTAAACTATCAATTTAAGTCTCAATTTAAATCAAATCCACCCTGATAGAGATATATATATATATATATATACGCACATACATACATACATACACACACACACTTTTTCTACTGCAGATTTAAACAGCATGCACTTATTATTTCTAACATGGTCTCTCTGTAGATACTGGATCAGCAAAAATAGATATCTGCTGAAGAAGTGAACGTTTTCCTCATGAAACGCGCTGAGATGTATGCTGCTGCTTGATCATCTCTGCTTTTTCTATGATGTTGCTAAATAGCATTGTTTGTTTTTGAATTGCTGATTTATGTATTTTTGGCATATTTATGGTTTTGGATACCTATATAAAAATATAAGTGAAAGAAATTCCATTAAGCCACACTGCAAATTCAATGCTTTATTTCAATGTAAGTCAATACAGTACAAAAATCTGCTTCCATTTTTGTACTGTATGGACTTACATTGAAATAAAGCATTGAATTTGCAGTGCAGCTTAAAGGAATTTCTTTCACTTATGCTTCACTGCATTCTCAGCCAGCACCCCCAGGACAGCATAAGGTAATTCCACAGGTGTGGTTCCCTCTGAGCGGCCTTTCTTCTCACCTATATAAAAATGTTTATCATTTACTTGTTTTAAATAAAAATTGTATGGTTTGTACATTGAATTTTGTTTTTCTTTATAGCGTGCCTCCTTAAAAGTCCCATGGGCATTCTTTTTGTATGAGCTAGTTCATAAGTTTTGGGACTGAGCTACAGCTCACTAATGCACTCGGTTTAATGCCAGCACTGCGGAGAGCAGAGGGAGAGAATTGATTGTTCGGAGGGGCCACATCGCTGGATCCTGGGTCAGGCGAGTGTGTGTTTATTAAAAGCCAGCAGCTACATTTTTCTTAGCTGCTGACTTTTAATAAACACAAAAATGACTGGAACTCAGCTTTAACATGCTCTTTACCATGGATGCTTGTGAGTGTGCATTTGTCATTTATTTTTTATCCATTTGAATAAAGCTGTGTTACATGATTGGCAGCTTGGCGCCCCTTTTTCCCGATCCCATCACCGAAGGACACTAGCAAACAACTAGAGAGTGGGTGGGGTTATTTTGGGTATATTGGAGGGTTCCAGTAAAGCTTTTTCCAGTGCCCAATTACCTGAAGGTAGCAGCAAATACCACATGGTCCCGTGTCCTGTACTGTATGATAAAGATGTAACATTTAATATACTCCACCCCACCTCCAACAATGAATAGAGAGGACACATTTCACAGACTAGACAATAACTATTTAGCATAATAGCAAACCTGAATGATTTCTGCGCATTCATCGCAGACTCTCTTCATCAGCCTTTGTGTTAGATCCTGACAAGAAGCTTCCTCACATCCTGCAGAAACATGAATGATAAATGCAGATTGTACGCAGAACAATTAAGACACAGGGGAAATGAGCTATGAAGATTGGAAGAAAAACACTCTGTCATTTTATCAGATATGAAAGTAGGATTTGTCAGATTGCATTGTTTGGAGTTGCTGCATCTCTTTTCATAAAGAGCTATTTAGAACAATGCGATTTGTCAGTTCACAAACAATTATTAAGAAGAAGCAGCCACCATCTTTATAATTTAAATGCTGCTAAGAAATAAATGAATAATGGAAATACATACACAAAACTATGATAAGAAAATCGTAGTAGTATAGAAAGGCCTGTGGAGATTATGTTTATGCCATCAGTTTGCGATGTTTGAGATCATTCAAAGTCAATGACCGATGCATTTGAACAAAAGATGACCTCCTTCTGACCTGCATTGGACCTGCTTCAAGTGGGTTGTACATTCCCAAAGATTTGTATAGGAATGTAAACCGGTAACCCATCTCATGCAAACGAAAACCCATCAAGCCTTAGCCACATTAAACTGGACTTGCGCTGTAACATTCAAGACATTTCACCACTTATCTGAATAGCTTCCTTAGCTCTAATGGGTGTTTGAAACATACCCTAGCTCCATGTCAATTTAATATTTTAAAAGGCTCCTTTATACTTTGTTCAAAATGTGACATTGGACACGCTTTTTTTTAACCACTTGCCGACCAGCCGCCGTCGTTATACGGCGACAGGTCAGCTCTCCAGCGCAAATCACCGTAGCTGTATGGCGGCTTGCGCAGGCACAGTTGCGGGCGCATGTGCGCGAGCTCGCTGCATGCTGCGGGGGCATGCCCGGGTGTCGGACGGATTCGATGTCCGCCGGCGACCCACGATCACCTAGTACAGAGCCAGAACGTGGATCTGCCTATGTAAACAAGGCACATCCCGTTTTGACAGGGGACATGACAGAGATCTACTGTTCCCAGTCATCGAGAACATCGATCTCTGTCATATCCCTGCCAGCCCACCCCCCCTACAATTAGAACACACCTAGGGAACACAGTTAACGCCTTGATCGCCCCCTAATGTTTAACCCCTTCCCTGCCAGTATCATTTTTACATTGATCAGTGCATTTTTATAGCACTGATCAATGTAATAATGTCACTGGTCCCAAAAAAGTGTAATTTGGGGTCAGATTTGTCCGCCGCAATGTCGCAGCCCCGCTAAAAATTGCAGATCCTCGCCATTACTAGTAAAAAAAATAAATAAAAGTCCCTAAATCTATCCCACAGTTCGTAGATACGATAACTTTAGTGCAACCCAATCAATATATGCCTATTGCGATTTTTTTTACCAAAGATATGTAGAAGAATATATATTGGCCTAAACTGATGAATACACTTTTTTATATTTTATTTTGGTTATGTATTATAGCAAAAAGTAAAAACAAATGTTTTTTCTCCCTAAAATTGGCGCTCTTTGTTTGTTTACCAAAAGAAAGTTCTATTTGTGGCAAAAAAAAGGACGTCAATTTTGTTTGGGTACAACGTCACATGACCACGCAATTGTCAGCTAAAGCGACGCAGTGCCGTATCGCAAAAAATGGCCTGGTCATTAAGAGGGCAAATCCTTCCAGGGCTGAAGTGGTTAGAGCACTCAGAATGCCAGTCAAAGCGCCTGTCACTAAATAAAATGGTAAGCTTACAGCCCTGTTCACACACTGCGTTTGCTTTGCTTCAAAATGTGTACCCCATGTTGCTTTCATGGTGCTTCAAAGCATCTCCAAAGCCTCCATAGAAGTCAGGACTGGAGCAGAGCAACTAGCAGAAGGCACACGTGATGTGCAACATGAGAACGCTATAGTGAAAGGTGAGCAGGGACCGGAAAGAGAAGACTGAGCAGCAGAAGATCAGCATAGCTGGGGGACCAGAGCAGAAGAAAGTAGCAGATGTCACATACGGTGCATAGCTTGGGAGCAATATAGCGGGAGCTGAGCAGGGACCAGAGAAGAGGAGGATGCTAGAGAATAAGGCATTCCCATGCACTTCCAAGGTCAGTTGGACTTGCACTCTCTTTGTGCAGCACTAAGTGTCTGTAAACCCTAACAAACTCCTCTTATTTTTACTATTTTTTGTCTGTTAAATGTAACATAAAAATAATTTTGTTATATCTGTTCAATATAGCCTGGTTCAGACTAGTGATACAAGAAAGGAAGGGTGACTCCTGGAATTTGCACATCTATGGTGTCCTGCTGCAGTGAATGGATGGAGTCACACTAATGATACACTAAAATGAAAATTTTTGTGCCGAAATCTAAACTTCAGGATGCACTTGGCCGAAACCGAAATGTACAGTTTTTTTAAAAATATATATATTTTGTATAAATAACTGTGTTATATTTGACTTTTTAATTAACCACTTCAGCCCCGGAAGGATTTCACACTTTAGGACCAGAGCACTTTTTGCGATTCGGCACTGCATTGCTTTAACTGACAATTGCGCGGTCGTGCGACGTTGTACCCAAACAAAATTTGCGTCCTTTTTTTCACACAAATAGAGCTTTCTTTTGGTGGTATTTGATCCCCTCTGCGTCATTTCTGATCACCGCTATAAACAAAAGAAGAGCAACAAAAAACCCAAATGTCTTACTTTTTGCTAAAATACAAATCCAAAAAAAAAAAATATTAAAAAAAACATTTTTTTTCATCGGTTTTGGCCGATTTATATTCTTCCTCATATTTTTGGTAAAAAAAAAAAAAAAAAAATCACAATCGCCGTTTGATCGGTTTGCGCAAATGTTGCCGCATTTACGCATGATGAGAATTCATTTATGGGGTTTTTTTTTTTTACCAGTAATGGCGGCGATCTGCGATTTTTAGCAGTACTGCAATATTGCAGCAGACATGTCGGACCATTTTAACACTTTTTTGGGACCATTGGCATTTATACAGCGATCAGTGCTATAAAAAAAATGCACTGATTACTGTGTAAATGCCATTGAAGGGGTTAACCTGGAGGGGGCGCTCTAAGAGTTAACTGTTTTCCCTGGATGTGTTCTAACTGTATGGGGGCTGGGCTGGCAGGGGGAGAGGAGTGATCACGGCTTCCATATACAGGAAGCCTGTGATCACAGCCCTTCCTCCTATGAGAACGGAGATCTGTATTCACTTACACGGACCTCCGTTCTTTCACTGCGGGGGGTGGGGGGGGGCCGCGATCAAGTCCGCCCTACCCGCTCCCTAGCCCCCCCCCCCCGGACACAGTGAGCGCGCCTCCGGCGGCGTGTGCCCGCTCACAGTATGGGATCTCACAGCCGCCGTCATATGAGGCGGTTTGCAATATCGAGCCACCTTGTCGCCGTCAGCCGCTGATTGGCAAGTGGTTAATGGATTTAAATGAATATGATTTTATTGTCAGCCATTATCAGAACCTTTTGAAGCTGCATTTTTGGTGCATATTTGGCAAATCGCACCAAAAGCGCACCTCCCTACTGAAAATGCATTGAAAACGCAGCAAGAACGCATAAAAATTGCACCCGTGTTGCTTTCACATAACCTATGAAAAACACACCATAAGCACGGTAAAGTCAAGCCACAATCCAGGTAAAACTGCAGGCGTATTCGGCAGCCATTATTGGCACTTTTTTTTCTTTCGGCACAACTCTGAAAACCCTGTTTTCGGTCGATAATTTTCGGTGACCGAAATTTTGGTGCATCACTAGTTTACGCCTATGCGTTTTTTAGTGCTTTTTGCAGAAACGCACTATAGTCCATTTAGCATGGTTTTCTATGGGACACATTCACATCTATGCTTTTTTTCAGCCGCTGCGCTTTTGGAAAGGGTCAGGGACTTTTTTTAAAAAGCAAAACGGTGCATTTTTGGTTCAACAGACTTCAATGGAGAAGCTGCAAAAAAGCACGCAGTGTGTTTTTTAATCTGCCCAACAAAAAATTTACAAAAAAAAATAGTAAAACACAAAATGCATCACAAAATGCACCACTTAGGCCTGAACCAGACCTAAGTGCAAAAATATGCCTGTATATCCCATATCAAGTAGTATACTAGAACTACAAACAACTCCCCCATATATTATAATGATGAGGGGGGGAGGGGTCCTGTCTTAGGGTGACAGCACTTATACAGTAAGTGAGCGCTGTCAGTTTAGGACTGGAAGTGTGTTACTGGCAGAATCACCAGGTGAATATAATGGAAAGAAAGCCTGAAAAAAGAAACCTAATGCAGCCGCTGCATCTTAAGGCTGGAAAGCTGCAGCATATTACATTTTTGTTTTTGGGTTAACATACACTTTAATGAGTATATTTAGCTCAGCACATTTGCACATAAGTTTATGGGGGGGGGGGGGGTACTGGCAATTTTTTTTTCATGTCTGCAGGTTAAAATTGAAGTTCTCCTTCTTCCGGGCGTAGGGACGTCACTTCTAAAGAGGTCCTAGGTCGACGGACGTGTTGTCCGTCGACTTGAAGTTAAAATTGGACGTCTGTACTTTTT
>BLSH010000756.1:3982639-3998159 GCA_018402905.1 Glandirana rugosa | reverse complement strand
AATTTTCGAAGTCCGTCTTGTCGTAATCTCTACCAGACTACCCCTGTACAGGGGAAGAAAGTAATTAACGTGACGTATATTTACACTTACCGACCCTTACGCTAGTCAGTGTCCTAAAAACGGGAGGAAGTATCTAGCATACTCACATTATTCACTTACTCGAAGAGATTTATCTTCTCTTTTTCCTCCCCGTACAGGGGCAGTCTGGTAGATATGACGTCAAGATGGATTTCTGGACTACGACGATTGGAAGCATCGTGGTGTTCAAGATTTGGTCCTTCTTCCGGGCGTAGGGACGTCACTTCTAAAGAGGTCCTAGGTCGACGGACGTGTTGTCCGTCGACTTGAAGTTAAAATTGGACGTCTGTACTTTTTTTTTTAACGGTCATGGGGGGGGGGGGGGGGTACTGGCAATTTTTTTTTTCATGTCTGCAGGTTAAAATTGAAGTTCAGCTGCCTGTTGTGCAGGCAGCTGGATCCTGGAGAAATCTTCACTGCAGGGATGCGGGCCTTCTTCCTGGTTTAGAACTTGTGGTGCTACGAAGGTTAGCAGCATCAGGTCTTTAGGTAGAACTGCAGTATAGATGGTCTGACGGGGACATGCCCCTCCTTTTTCTCTTCTATTTAGAGAAGCTCATTCACTTATTACACTCATACGATCTATGAAGGAGGGCAAAAATCCTGTGACTGATCGCATTCCCAGCCATTCACATTTATATGCAGTGCAATTAATGAAAGAAGGGGACATGTCCCCATCAGACCATCTCTAATGCTGTTCTGCCTGAAGCTTTTAACGATTGCAGTGCCAGAAGTTCAAAGACAGAAAGAGGACTAGCAACTACGTAGTGATGATTTCTCCAGGATCCAGCTGCCTGCGCAGTGTAGAAAACACTTTATTACAGGTAAATTATGTGACTAAAGCTGTAGGAATTTTTTTTTTTTTTTTTTTTTTTTTTTTTAACGTTATCTGTAAGGCCCTAATGACTGTGGCAGGCGAATATAAAACCGGTGCTATATATTCACTGAGAGATATATGAAGCCAGCAGAATATTACATCAGTTTTGGCTGTACTGACCCTTTCACTAAGATAAATACAGGAATCAAGCATTTAGTACACCGGTACGCTCATGCAGGGGGTACCTGTGTGTTGTGGCTGTAGTCTCTCTAGCACCCTCTGGTGTTGGTCCTGCAGTCTCCTTATGTTCTCTTCCAGATCTCTCAGAAGTGTCTCTCTGAGGTTGCACAGCTCACTCTGCTTTTCACTCTGGACATTTTCGTTGATGAGCTCCAGCTGAGCTTTGTGGATCTGAATAAGGCGAATACGTTGTGCTTCCAGCTGCAGCACTGTATCAGCCTTCAAACAAGACATATATTAAATAAAATCTTAGTTTAAGAATACATGACCAACTAGACACCACAATTTACTTGTTTTCTTTACAGTACTGATGATGAAAATATTTTGAAAAATTATCAAATTTAGAATAATAGAATGCATGCTGATCGCACAACAACTCCGTGCACTGCTGTCCCCACTGCAACTCTCCACTGAATGTGATGTACTACAGCCATCTCATCCCCAATCCCACCAATATGTTACACTGCATTACAACTGGCAGGAAGGCCAACAGGAAATGAACTTGGACCCAAGAAATACAATATCAATCAGACAGGTGAGAAATACTACTACCGACAAAGTTCCCTGACTTCCAAAATTAAATGTGTGATGAATGTAGGGGTACACATTAAGGGCTAGTTCACACCATAGAAACGCAGTCCGGATGCGTTCTGGATGCTTTTCTGCATGCGCGTTTTTGACGCTTTTCCGGTCCGTTCCAGTGCGTTTTTGATGCATTTTTGATGCAGTCCAGTGCAGTTTTTTCCCCCTTTTTTTCTTAGGACATGTGCATTCCAGTGCGTTTTTGGTGCATGTAGGTGCATTCCAGTGCATTTTTGGTGCATGTAAATGCATTCCAGTGCATTTTTGATGCATTTTACCCGCGTTCCAGTACAGTTCAGTGCATGAAAAATGCAGCATGTTCTACTTTTTTTTCTGGAGCTGGAACTGACTGGAACTGACTGCACTGGTGTGAACTATGCCATTGGAAACCATATAACCTACTTTCCATGCATTTTTGATGCAGAATAAAAACGTACTGGACTGCATGTGGTGTGAACTGGCCCTAAGAGCCCATTTACACCCAAGCTGTTCTTTCCATGTCTAAGGGGTCCTCAACAGGTCTATAAATGTACCTGGCCTTGTGCAACACAGCACTCAGAAGTATGCATTGTTTACTGTATGGATGCATATTGGGGTGGGGGACATTCGAAATTAACAGGATTACCCCCAATGCTCATACACAAGGCAGGGTGCATTACAAACGCGCATGTGTAAGTTAGGGACCACTCTCACTTATGTGTTGTAGGGCCATTCATCTTGCACTAAAGCAAAAGTTAAAGTAAGGTTTGCAAGTGGGAATGTTTACTATGTATTTGTGAAGACCTACAGGTGAGAAAGATAGTGTTCACCAGGAGCCTAAAGAACAGGCAGGGCTGTGGTACACAGTACTGCAGTCTCTAACAAGTAAAGCACACACCTCCTTATGCAATGGTACTATATAGTGCAACGGGATGGGTAAAGCAAACATGCACATTAATTTACTTTTGGAAGGTATAAGGTCAAATACAGTTTAACAAAGCATCCAAGTATCTAGCTTCAAGTTGAATTCTAGAAAAAGCATTGTTTTCATTTTGGATAGAGTAAGGGAGGGTTATAAACCCTGTAAGGTTTATTTTTTCATCTGTGTCCCATTGGGAAGATTCACCTTCACTTCCTGTCCTATATCCAAAACAGGAAGTGAGAGGAAATCCCTGCAAGTTAAGGGAATCTCTTGGGGTCACCAGAGCTAATGTGCCCATTGGAAGATTTCCCCTCTATTACTTTTCTGGGGACAACACAAAATTTGTGATTTTCTTTTACTTTCACTTTCAATGATAATGGTAAACAGGAGAAATAGAGAGGATGAATCTCCCTAACGGGGACACATACAGCAGTAAAAACTGAGAGGTGTTCTAATCCATTTCCCCTCTATCCAAAACTAAAAAAAAAAAAAAAAGTTTAGCATTTAGTTATGCTTTAAGATGTCATTCAAAGGGATTCGGATTCAACTGGACAGACAGGAGCACCATTATACAGCATAATTCATTATACTGTATACAGCAATAATCCACATGACATACCTCCTTTACTTACCTTGTCTTGAAGAACTGTATCCAGTTTCTGCTGTAATTCTTCATTTTCCAAATGTGTTCTTTCTAAAATGAAAGATCCTTCTTCAAGTTTTCTAGTTAATTCATCGATTCTTTGAAGCAAAGATTCCCTTTCTATTAAAATATTAACAGATTCCTGATTGGAACTGTAGGTTTGAGGTGATAAATGCACTTTAGTTGGATGGATAGTTTCCTCCATTAAACATTCTAGAGAATGAGAAGCATCATCTGATACAATCAGACTGCGCTCTGTAGAGTGTTCTATTTGAACTGGGATGTTGCCATCCCTATGGATTGGTTCACTGTCTAATTCCAGCACTACTTCCTCTATTGTAGTAGTGTCTCTTTCTATGCACAGCAATTTTACTTGTTCTTTTAACTGATTTATTTCATTCTGTTTTAACTGTAACTCTTCAGAGAGACTGGAAAGTTTAAAAGAGAGTTCTTGCTTGTCCCGTTGGGCAATCTCTAGCTTCTCCATTAGTTCTGTAGTGTCTTTCTCTACAACCTCTCCAACCTCTGTTCTGTCAGCTTTGACCATGTTGGAAGCTCCAGAGACAATCAAGTGGGCCTCCTTCTGGGTACCCTCTTTTAACTTTACAATCTCATTATTAAGAGCATCTAACTTTATTTTATACTCATCTTCAAGCTTAGTTTTGCTGTCTTCCACCTGTTCCTTCAATTTTACAAGACAGGAATATTCCTCTTTTAGCTCATTGTAGTTGACCTCAAAGTTTTTCTCGGCAAAGGAGAACGTGTTCTTTTGACGTTCAATTTCTTCTCTCAGCTGATGTTCCAGGTTCCTGAGTTGTGCATTTTCTGAAGTCAGCAGTTCAATCATATTCTTTAGGTGAGAACTTTCAGAGTCTGTCAGATTTTCACAGTTTCCAGTGCTGCGCTCTTTCAAGGAGTCATATTGGTCTTTTAGAAGTCTATTGTCTGTCTCCAAAGACGCCACTTTTTGCTTTAGAGTGTCTTTTTCTATGACCTCTTTCTCAAGTGTCTCAACTCTTAGCTGTAGTGCCTGAACCTCTTGCTCCATTGTTCCTTTCTCTTTTTCCTCTCTCCTCAAACACTCCAGCTCTTTTTGCAGCTCGTTAATTTGCATCATCATTTGTTCTGAATTTGGATCATTGACAGACTGCAACAAGTCTTTCAAATTGGAGATTTCCAGCATCAAGTAATTCTGTTTGGTTATCAAGCTGTCTTTTTCCGACTGCATGGCAGTGATAGTCTGACTCATTTCTTGCTTCATCTGATCTATCTGCTGTTTATATTGCACTTCTAACTTATCTTTGAGATTCTCAATGTTGGTTCTGTGCTCCCGGGTTAGGTCCTCCTTGAGCTTTGTGAGTTCCTCTTCCTGGCTGAACAAGAAATGCGTTCTAAGTTTCTCTAATTCAGCTTCCTGAGATTCTGCCATCCTGTCCAACACCTCGTCCTTTTCTCTTTCCAGCATATCCAATTTGATCTTATAATTGGTCACCTCGGCTTCATGTTTTGACTCTAATTCTTTGGTAAATTCATTGGCTGCGGCCAATTCAGCTTTTAGATTGTCAATGGTGACGAACAAACTGCTGGCCTCGTTCAATTTATTTTCCTTTTCGGTGAGGCTCTCCCTGGCTTTGTGCACCTGCTCCCTGGCATAGCTCAGATCCTGCAGCAGATCCTCAATTTGCATCTGTAGCTGCGATTTCTCCTTTGAAGCGGCCTGTAGTCTGTGAGAGAAATCCTCCTTCATTTTATCCCTCTGCTCATCAGATTGCTGCAATCTAGCGTTTAATTCACTAATGACCACGTTTAGCTCATTGATCTGCTGCGTGGAGGTGCTGATGGCTGCCTGGCTCATTACACTGCTCACTTCTTGCCTATGCTGGGCAAGCAGTCTCTCAGTCTCCAGTGTGTGTTGCTTGACCAATTCCTGCTTCATCTGTACAATCTGCTGCCCATGCACCTCGTCTAGCTCAGCCTGAAGCTGCTCCAGTTTCCTTTGTGTCTCTAATTCTATTCGCTGCAGAAGGCCTGCCTCTGACTGACTGTCTCTGTAATGCTTTTTCTGAAGGTCCTCCACAGTTCCCATTAACTGCTTAATTTCATCGGAGGATCTCCTCTCCTTTTGTCTGGAGCTGTTCAGTTCTTCGGAAAGGTTGCCGATTTCCTGGCTCTTCTGGGTTAATTGTGCTTTCAGTTCATCGATGGATTTCTCGGATTCGGCAATCCTTTCTTTCAGTTCCAGACTCTTGATTTCTTCATTGTGTATGGTTGATTTCAGACTATCAAGCAGCAAGTCCTTCTCCTTCAGCTTTTGTTCATAAGATAATTCAAGTTCTTTTTTCTGCACCTTAAAGCAAAAGCAAAAGTCTTAGGATAGGAAGCAACCATTTATATTTAGATATCATCAATATTTAGATAGCTTTATTACCTAGCTAGGACATACTGGTCCTCATTCACATGAAAAAAGTATTAAATACCCAATAACACCAAACAGTTTCAAAATTTAATTTTTACCAGCAGACTTCTACAGTTTTTGAAAAGCTGAATTTTATTGATTGGGTACTTGTTTTTTCAGATTTAAAACACCTAGTGGATTCTCCAATCTCTTATGAATTATGATATGGAGATCCCTCCATGCAGGTTTTCAGGTCTGCACACCTGTCAAAGCCATGACATTGAAACTTTCTTATTGTTGTTTATATCCTATTTTCTTGAAGTCAGTCTTTGCTATGTGACTACTTTGTACTGTTTATATTTGAGACATTTCCAATAAAAATTGGGGGAAAAAAAAAAGCCATGACATGAGGTTTGAACTCCAATTGTCCCAATTCTAAAATTATTTTAAATTATGGAAAATGCAACAAATGGAGCAGGTACAACCCAAGGTGGAGGGAATAACCACATCACAGTGGGAGTAAACAGAGCTGGGGACAATCCCTTGTGATATAAACAGTCAGCAGGAACCTCAGTAAAAACCACAGATACTGAAACATTACTTTTGAGTGGATTGACCATGTAAGTCCTATTAAAAAATGTTCCTCCCTCTAAACTTAAAGTGGTAGTAAACCCTCCTATCATTTTCAGCCAAGGAAGCAGCCATCTTGGCCTCTGTTTAATCTACAACTGCCATGATGCTGCACATGTGATCAGCTATGACACCAACCATTGGATGGTTTGACAGTTTGGTTTACAGCACAACCAATGGGAGTGTTACATTTCCGGCACATGCCGGAAATGTGACTGGTTTTTAACCTGTTAAATGCATGGGTTTACTACCGCTTTAAATATGCCTCTAAATAGGAACAGTGTCTACAATGCACATTGGACCAAGCACAATGGGGCCAGATCTGGGCCACCACAAAATCATGCTCTTGCGATTCCACAGCAGTGAAAGCCGACAACAAGGTGCCACTGAGGTGGTACATGGTTCCCACCAGGTTGAAGCATGTTAGATTATTCTCTGCACTGTTTCCATGGCTCCTTTTTGCACACCTGGTAGACATGTCAAGTCACACAACGCTTTTGGTGGTGGGTAAAACGACTCTTACATACCCTTTTCCAACAAATTCTCACAATGAACCCTTCAGAAGCCTTACTAAATTGGAATTCCAGTCAAAATTGAAATTTTGCCCATAATTAGTATTGTAAATATGTTCAAATTTGATATTATGCATTTTCAGGCTAGCTGATTGTCTAGCTTAGAATGTCTAATCTGAGCTAGACAATCAGCTGCTTTCTGTGCCAACAACGTTTTGTCTCTTCAGCTGAATTTGCCAGCTGTCATGCACTTCCTGAAACCATTGTCAGTCTTTCTTAGAGAAATCCAGACTAGCTTTCATTAAACCCGCCCCTGTCCTGCCCAGTCCCACCCAGCACCAGCCCCATCCCTCCCAGCCTGGTCTCACTCGACATCCTATTACTATGGAAATGACACCGCCAGCTTGCTTGCAGGCGTCACTTCCTGTAATATGTATTTCCCAATTGTGCTTTCAATTCTGGCAGTGACGGCGCTAGCTTTCTTGGCGTATGCGCGCCGGCTAGCTATATCACTTATGGAAATGACGTAGGGAAGGGACACACCCATCAACCACATGAAACAGAATAACCAGTATAATAACCCAATAAAGGTCACACGACAGGTGAGTTTAAAAAGAAAAAAAAAAAAAGGAAAAAAGAAGAGGTAAAAGGATAAAAATGTTAACCTTTATGATAATTCGGCTCTTATAACATGGTGAATTGTTGTGGATTGGTGATTTTTGAGGGTGATGCCTTTTCTTCCATTTTAATTGTAAACCTGTGGAGGAGCTCTCCAAAACCCAATTCGCTTTAATGACTCACATTCTCACAGCCGCTAAATTAGTCATAGCAATAGCCTGGCTCACACAATCTATCGCTTTTTCCGAGGTTATGCCCCAAGTCCATTGGACTATGAATAATGGAAAGCTGACTGCAGGTTTTTATAATATTATAAAAAAAACACACACATTGTTCCTCAAGAGCTAAAAACCTGTGGATCAAAGGGTAGTTTGAAATGACCAGGGAAGCTGACCAGTAACATTTGGAAAATGTAGCATGAACAAAACAACCGGATGGGTAGAGAAAAAAGCCTTAAACCAGGGGTCCCAGATTTTATGGAATTTATGCATAGTATTATAAAGAAAACAATAACTGGATGGACAGCACTCAATGGATAAGATGATAACTTAAGAAGAGCCACAAGAGTCAATCATAACATAAATAAGACAATTGTTTATTCCTCGATGAGCAAAAAAAATATATTGTAAAAATTAAATGAGATGAATAGAATAAAACAGCCAACAATACCACACTGGTTCCCATGGGCGTTAAGGGATTAACATCGTTCAGCAGACCTGCTGATGCAGCATGGAGAAGTGCCAGTATGCTGTGAAAATGAAAGCCTTGTCCGAGGAAAGGGGGAATTCCAGAGAGGCTTGAGAGCACAGGTGTGTGTGGGAGATGTGGCTGCCAATCGCTGTGGGATGGTGTAAGCAGTCCGGGGGAGAAGGCTGAGGGATCGAGTCTCTCTAAATGAGGAGATGCAGCAAGCCGACTGGAAAGCGAAGCCAAGAGTTCGGTGCACCTGGATGACGTGACTACTCAGTGGCAACTGGAAGAAGTAAGGACAGATGCCCGTAACCCGTGTGGAATGTCGGCTCATCTGTTGCTGCGATGATGCGTTTCGCACGCATGCGCTTTATCAAAGTCAGGGATAGAATGGCAAACAGGAATATATATAATAATACCCATGGTATATGTTTATACAATGGGTATATATATTCCTGTTTGCCATTCTATCTGTGAACGCCCCTCCATGCCGCATCAAGCAGGTCTGCTGAAGGATGTTAACCCCTTAATGCCCATGGGAACCAGTGTGGTATCGTTGGCTGTTTTACTCTATTCATCTCATTTCATTTTTACAACATACGTTTGTTTGCTCATCGAGGAATAAACAGTTGTCATATCTATGTTATGATTGACTCTTGTGACTCTTCTTACGGTATCATCTTATCCATTGAGCGTTGTCCATCCAGTTGTTGTTTTCTTTATAATACTATGCCTAAATTCCGTAAAATCTGGGACCCCTGGTTTAAGGCTTTCTTCTCTACCAACTTTGACCACTGCCTATTAGACCTTTAATGGTCTATCTCAGGGCATTCAGATACACATGGTGCCTAACACTCGCCCAGTTGGCCCCATTCCTTGTCTCCTTACTAACCTCCTTGTCCCTTCTAAACTATAACCTTCTTCCTACCCCTTCCAACCCCCACCACTTCCCACCCCCCTTCTTTTTTTGCTTCTTTTCTAAAAACATATATCATATATGCACTTTCATAGACCGCTCAATACCGAACCCATTACCCAACCCTTCTGTTTCTAGCCTACCATTAGGATGGTTGGCCACTGCGCAATCTTCTACTTTGGTTGTTAATTGATTTAAAAGTCTCAAAAATGTATATCTTCAGCAGAATCTATTATTGCTAAACCAAAAACTGTTCTCTACACTTTGCTATTCCTCTTTTTGAAACTGAATAAAAATGATTAAGCAAGTAAAAAAATGACAGGGCGAGTTCACCCAAAACTGATACATCTGTTTTTGATAGATGCTGGAGAGGTAAGCCACCTGACAATGTCTTATACTTCTTAGAGATTACGGGTGAGATCTCCAGAGTTCCCAAGGCAGCACACCTACTGCGCCCATTATAACAAAATCCCACACTCCCTGCTGAATTTTGTATTTACTTTATATTATAGAGAATGTCACAAAAGAAGCTAGGAAAAATATTCATGACAGCAACACAGTCAATAATTATGACAGTGAGCTCTCGCTGTTGAAAGTATATTAGACCTGTAAGAAGCTCTGGACAGCTGCCGCACACTAAACTGCAGTAGTTTAGTGTGCAATCGCTGTCCATTCTGGCTGCAGTGAGCTGCTGGTAGGGGGGCAGTGTGATGGGCATTTCAGGGCATCAGCACAGCTCCTTTTCTTTTTTCAATTTTTTTGTACCAACTTTATTTTAAATTTGCATGCAATATTTAAAACGTGAGTTCATTACAGTTATTTACAACATATGCAGTAAATATTTCAAATGCGGTAAATATCACAAAAGAAAAAACAAAAACAGTCCTATTACATTAAAGTATATTCACAAAAAAAAATACATTAGTTAATTATCTTGCTGGCACCCTAATAACCAGTGACTCACCCCAGCTCAGCTCATTCAGCTGTCAGCTGGGGATTCCCTTCAGGTCCCTGCAGGACCCTCAGGTCTGGTATGAATATTCAGTGGGATCCCACATCCAAAAAAAAAAAAAAAAAAAAAAAGGCGTACTCTCCTCCAAAAATCCATACCATCCAAGCACGTGTGCCCCTTCCTCCTACCCATACCAGGACACATGCCTTCGACAAGAAGGGGAGAGAGGAAGCTGGACCCCCTGGCAAAGTGGGGGAGGAGGGCCTCCTTGTTAAAAGGGGCTTTCTTCCAGATTCCAATAAGCCTGCGGACCTCCACAACCACCAAGCCAGGCTTGTGTGGAAGAGGAACTTTCTACTAATCAACATGGGGACAAGCTGCTTTGCTTTTACCCCCACATGTTGAGGGCATAAGGCATTGAATGGTTCAAGAAAGTCCTGAAAAGGGTCTGGTATGGATCTTCTTTTTTTGTTTTTTTGACATGTGATCCCACTTAAAATTCATACTGGACCTGAAGGGCCTGGTATGAAATTTGGGCAAACCTCCATATGTGTTACCGCCCCTTCTTTTACATTCACCTGTCAGCGGGTAATCCCCAGCTGACGGCTGAATAAGCCAGACGGGCATGAGTCAATGGCTGTTAGGATGACGGCGGATGCTGGCTCCCTGACAACCAGTATCCCTGAGCTAGAGCCATCTCCTAAATGCTGCCAGAGGTCCTGTCTGTGATAAAATGAGGAGTGGAAAAAATGTGTTAAAAAGCAGAAAATAAAAAAAATAAACACATGCTTTATCACTTTTGTTTTTGAATTGACTACTTCTGAGATAGATACTGCAGTTACTGAGTTAATTAAAAAGCAAAAATTAATGCAATATTTATCTCTTAGCTAATTGACCTCTTCGGGTGGAGTGACATTTTAAAGTAAGCAATAGATGAAGCACAAGATAAGGTTGTTAAATGAGCAACTTTATGACTTTAACAAAATTACTAAATATACCCATTAACCACATTCATCTCATTGTTTTGGAGAACAGTTAAACAAAGTCCACTTCCAGACACTCTAAAAACTCCTTGCTTTCCTTTTTTTTTTAGCACAATATACACTACATTACCAAAAGTATTGGGGCGCCTGCCTTTACACGTTACACGTTTACGTTAATGGCATCCCAGTCTTCGTCTGTAGGGTTCAATATTGAGTTGGCCCACCCTTTGCAGCCAGAACAGCTTCAACTCTTCTGGGAAGGCTGTCCACAAGGTTTAGGAGTGTGTCTTTGGGAATGTTTGACCATTCTTCCAGAAGTGCATCTGTGAGGTCAGGCACTGATGTTGGACAAGAAGGCCTGGCTTGCAGTCTTCACTCTAATTCATCCCAAAGGTGTTCTATTGTGTTGAGGTCAGGACTCTGTGCAGGCCAGTCATGTTCCTCCACCTCAAACTCACTCATCCTTGTCTTTATGGACCTTGCTTTGTGAACTTGTCGAAAGGGGTTGGGCGGAGGTACGTGACTGGCCTGTACCTTGTGGATAGCCTTCCCAGAAGATTTTTAGCCGTTATAGCTGCAAAGGGTGGGCCAATTCAATATTGAACCCTACGGACTAAGACTGGGATGCCATTAAAGTTCATGTGCGTGTAAAGGCAGGTGTCCCAATACTTTTGGTAATATAGTGTAGATCAGCTGGGTGGAAAATTGTAGGCCAGTCTCCATTGTTTTGCATTTAAAGAATTTCTCAAACCAAGAACAAAAAATGTAATTAAATCGTGAAACGGTAAGTATACCCCCATAGAAATTATGGACTTTTTCAACATATAAGAAAAAGAACACATTAGATCTTTGTACAAATATCAACAAAAGAGGATATACTTAAAAAATAGCATATGAAATTGACATGATGTAATAATTCTCAATCCAAATTAAAGCTTACGCTCAGTGAATATGTTTTTGGTGTACAGCTGCATAGATGTAATGGTGAGTTTCCCATTACCCGCAAGCAGTTGCTTCTGCTAAACATCATCCCTGAAGTGTCCCCTTCACAGCGGCAGGATGCTGTGCCGAGTGGCACTCTTCTGATGCTCTGAAGGTTAACAACACTGGCTACTAAAAGAGGAAAAAATTGTGCTCTCCATCCATCCCCTTTGGCCCTCTCTGTCATTCACAGAACTCTTACAGATATTGTCCCACAATACTTTGCCCTGCCACTCATTCATAGAACCCAATGGATTGTGGGAGAGTAGAAATATGAAAGTGTGAATGGTGTAGGGCAGTGGTTCTCAACCCTGTCCTCAAGTACCCCAAACAGGCCATGTTTTGGGAATTTCTCTTAGATAAAATAGCTGTCCAAAATATCAAGCCATTGCCTCTGATTTAAAGCACCTGTGCAAGATAAAGGAAAACCTGCAAACATGGCCTGTTGGGGGTACTTGAGGACAGGGATGAGAACCACTGGTGTAGGGGGTAGAAGGGGATGGGCAATCGGTGCATCTCAGTAGCAGCCACTACTGTTAAAGTGTATGTAAACTAACTATAGATTTCTTTAATTTTCATTTGTTTGATCAATTTACTATACCATTAAAGCAGAACTCCGGGATTTTCAAAAAACCCCCCATTAGTACACCTCCCTACACTAAACAATTATTACATTTGTGAAATTCCTTACCTTTGAAGATAAATTTCCAATTTAATTTACGGGAATTGCTCTCTCTCTCGTTCAAATGATGCAGCATGTATTTAGCTAGGAAGGATCTGTTAGAAGAGTGATTGCATCATATTCTCTTCTCTCTGTTTAGACTACATTTCCCATCATGCATTGCAAATTTCAATGAATGTGGGAGGATACACTAGGCCAGTACATGTAAATGTGAACAAGCCCACTTCAACATGAATCACACCCCTCATTCTGCATCCAGGCCCACTAACCAGTGACACACAGCATGTCATCTATCCCCTCCAGCCACAGGAGATAAACATATTGCCCTTATGTGCTTTAAGTAATCATTACTGAGCTGTACACACATCCCATAATGATATGTTATACACACTGTACTTTGCTGTAATTAGACAATTAGAAATATTCCCCCTCCTGCTGTAGATTTGAGATCATTAGAACAGCAATCAGTGCTGGTATGGTGTATGTGAGAACATCCCTAGACGCAATACAGAAAGAAAGAGCTGTGATGTTTTATATCACCATGTGACACAAGTAAATGTCAGCATTAAAAAAGAAACAAAATAGAGCAGCGCTAGCTTACCAATCAATAACACAATAATGGTGGAAACCTCTAATGTATGGAAATCTCAATAAACTTCAAGATTACCACAATACTGATCTCTGTGATATGTAATGTCACATATAATACACATCCCACTGAAAATAAGACTTAAAAAATGAAACTTTGCAGGGATGGTGGAAACCCCTCCTACAGATATATGGAAGTGTACAGTGTCAGTAAACAGTGCAGCCTCATCAGTGCTGTTTATCAGTGCCCATCAGTGCGGTCACACAGTGCCCACCAGTGCCGCTTATCAGTGCCCATCAGTGCGGTCACACAGTGCCCATCAGCGCAGTCGCACAGTGCCCACCATTGCCGCTTATTAATGCCCATCAGTGCGGTGACACGTCCCCACCAGTGCTGCTTATCAGTACCCATTAGTGCCCATCAGTGTGGTGACACTGTGCCCACCAGTGCTGCTTATCAGTGCCCACCACCAGTGCTGCTTATCAGTGCCCATCAGTGTGGTGACCGCTCCCCCCCCCTCATCTCTCATCAATGATAGCAGAGATCTCCTCTACGACATGCCTGGTATTTTCTGGAATGTCTGGCATGCTTGCTATGTGAACACCTCTCTATATGTTTCTTCTGCCACAGCCATATTGTGATACACAGTGCCAGAGCAACCTGTTTCGATATGGCTGTGACAGGAGAAAGTTACAGAGTGGAGATTACATAGCAAGTATGCCAGACATTCCAGGAATAGCAGAGATCTCCTGCTATGATATACCTGGCATGCTTGCTATGTAATCTCCGCTCTGTAACTTTCTCCTGTCACAGCCGTATCGGTACAGTGTGCTCTGCGGTGTGTATCACAATAAGGCTGTGACAGGAGAAAAATAGAGAGTGGTGTCACATAGCACACATGCCAGGCATTCCAGAAATACCAGGCGTATCGTAGCAGGAGATCTCTGTTATCATCGATGAGATGGCGGGCGGGTGGACAGAAGAGGGTGTTGCTGGCAGAGAGGAGGAGGAGGAAACAACCTCTATGGGCGGCACAGACCGGGGGATGTGAGAGACCCCTTCCGCCCACTACAGACCAGCAGGCGGAAATAGAAATGCCTGCTGGACTGTTAGAAAACTACAGGAAGGCTTGTCAGACCGCTGCCTGCCAATACAGGATGGAGAACGGCCAGCAGTCTTACAAACCGTATGTCAGAGGGGAATAAAATTTTTTAAGCAAGTTCAGCAGGCTACTACAGAGGAACTACAGAGCTTAGCAGAAGATGGATGGCATAGTTGGTGCAGGTAGGAGATCAGCAACAAGGACATGGAAAAAAGTTATTCTGCTTTAAAAACGTTTTATGACTGTATATTTTTTTCAACCAGTGCAAAAAAAAAAAGTTGGAAAAAAAGCTGATCCAGCTAGAAATCTTGTGAGATAACTTCAAATGCTCTCTGCCTCTGAATGGATATCAGTTGGCATTGTGCCCTGTTAACACCATGGACTACAAAACACCTCCCCTGGTCATGGGGAAAGAGAGGGAGGAGCTCTTTAGTCCCGATACACTGTTATGCCAACTAACACACTTTCTTTTCTAGGGTGAAAACGCTGTACAGTACGGTTGTCACTCTAAAACAGGGGTCTCCAAACTGTGGCCCTGGGGCCAAATGTCGCCCCTTGCTTGTTTCTAGCCGGCCCATGGGGCACTATTCCATCCACTGACACCAACAATGGGACACTATTCCTCCAACTGAGACCATCAACAGGGCACAATTCTTTCCACTGACACCAATGATGGGACACTAGTCTTTCCACTAACACCAAAGATATGTAAATGTTTACTCCAACTGGACAACCTGGACATCTTCTACTCCCAATGGCCCTAGTCCGGCCCCCAAAAGTCTGAAGGAGGACAGTAAACTGGCCCTTTGTTTAGAACGTTTGGAGACCACTGCTCTAGAAGAAGTGTGCAGCTTTGCAGCTTCCCGTCTGCGGTTTATGCTTAATTTCTCAGGACTACATATCCCATGGTACGTTGCTGACTGCAAGCAGTGTATTCCACCTCCTGAAACTTCTTTCAGCACCTCTGTTGTTCAGAAGCAGACACTGTGAAATGTGTGACATAGCAGTGCCTACTTGCAGAACATAGTGAATATGTGTCACAGAATTCAAGGAAGGAAATCTGTGGGGAATTTACAAGGTTCAAGATTGTTCAGATTAATAGGAATAGGCTCAAAATAATGGAAATTAATATAGGATTTTATGGTTCTAAAATCAAAAAGGTTTTTTTTGTTACCTTTACCGCTTGCCAACAGAGATGCGCTGAACCTC
>BLSH010000756.1:3969857-3982629 GCA_018402905.1 Glandirana rugosa | reverse complement strand
CGACGACAATAGAGGACACAGACTCTTGTACAGTCTTCAATACGACTATTGTCTCCTTACCTCGTCGTCTTTCTGTGCCATGAACCTCGAAACCTCTCTCAGGAAAAGTGCCCATATTGAAGGCTTATATGCAAGTAACTGGGCATACAAAGGGTATGGGGGGCTGGGGACTGCCCTGGGGGACACATTGCAATGCACATTTTTTTTTTTAAAAACAATAATTTTTTCAGGATCAGTGATTTTAATGATGCTTAAAGTGGTTGTAAACCCCATTCATGAAATCTGACCAAGGCACATATATCTGCAGTGTTTACTTCTCTCTCTCCAAAGCTCCAAGTACCGTGTCTTTCTGCTGCTCCATTCCTCTGTTATCAGCATAACTTCTGACATGTTCTCAGACACAGGAGATAACAGCAGCTGAAAATTTGTGACGGGGAGGGAACTTAGAGATAGATTAGCAGAGAGCTTTTCTATTTCACAGTACAGCTCTGCATGTTCCTTCGTTCCTCTGCCTATGTGGAGGGGGTGGGTGCCTTTCCTCCAATCAGCTCTCACACAGTCTAAGCCCAGACTCCCCTCCCACTGCTGGAAGATGAAAGAAGATTTGTAACACGATATGCACTTTCTAAAGAGTGTAGAAAGGGAAAGACAGCAGATAAACATGTACAACTTATGAAGGGAGATTTGTTTCATCTCTGTGTATCATCTGAGGCTGTTCACTGCACTGGGGATAGGAGGGGGTTTAAAGCGCAACAATAAAAAAAAAAAATTCTTTAAATATAGTGCCTGGGGGGTCCCCTTAGTCTGCATGTAAAGTGGCACATTTGTAGCATGCATTTTCTAAACCAAAAAAAGCTGTAAAATCCCATTTAAAATGACTTATGGTAGCAATTGTCGGCACCCGGCTATTAAACTAAAAAAAAAAAAAAAAATGTTGTGGGGTCCCCCCCAAAATCCATACTAGACCCTTATCCAGACATGCAGCCTGGTAGGTCAAGAAAGGGGGGGGACAAGCGAGTGCCCCCCCTCCTGAATCATACGAGGCCACATGCTCTCAACCACAAAGGACAAGGGTCTCTTCCAGGCAACCCTGGGCTGTGGTTTTTGGGGTCTGCGGGCAGAGGGGTTATCGGAATCTGGAAGCTCCCTTTAACAAGAGGCTGCCCAGATCCTGCACCCCGCACCCTCCTATGTAAATGGGTGTAGGGTATATAGTACCCCTACCCATTCACCAAAAAAGTGTAGAAAAAATAAATAAATGCAGGAGACAAGTTTTTAACAAATCCTTTATTTTAATAAAAATCCATTGTCAATCATGCCGCTAGTCGCACCGTCTTCCTGAAAAAAAAAGATCTGCCTTCTAGGACAGTTCTTTTATAGATAAGGGTGGGGGCACCTGGCAACGTCACCTGATGGCCCCTTCCCCTCATGACGTCACCGGCCCAGCATGCATAACTTTACAAGGGGGGCTTCCCGACCCCGTTCCTTAACAACCAGCTTACAGTGCGCCCTGATTGGGCAAACCTTTGCAGCACATTGCAGAGTTCGCAAATTCGGGTGTTTGGGGGAATGATCGAATAGGCAATGTTTGGCCCAAACTCAAGCTCAGGCCGAACTGTTCGCCCAATCCTACTTGCCGACTGGCAATAGTACATTTACTACTGGTGGGCGACTCGTTCTGCAATCACTGTACCCCAAACAGAGAGGATTATGGTGCTTAATGTCGGATCGCTGTGAGTGGTCCAGCTACCACATAATCACTGTGCAAGCACATGTCACATAGTAAACAATAGTAATGAATGGAATCCATTCATGACATCATTGTTTACTACTGTGTGTGAATTGTGATTGGTCACCAGTGATGACATGGTACCTGGGCCAATCATGGAACCCTGTACTATGTGATAGCTCTGGGCCAATCACAGCATCACAATAGCTAAAAATGAGTCCTGAATGAAAACCATTCATGACAGTTCAAACGATTGCTTGTTACTTGTTACAGTGATGATTACTGTAACAGAAATCAGTGTACATCGATCCAGCACTGTTCCCGGCTGCAGCTCTTCTCTTCTCTCTCCCCGCTCTCACAGGCTTCATTGAAAGCAGTGGGAGCCACTGGTTCCTGCTGCTGTCAGTCAAATCCTGAGAGGAAGGAGAGGGGGGTAGGGACAAGCTACGCTGTGTCTATGGACACACACAAACAGCCTGGCTTGATAGCACACCCGCACTTGTGTCCCCATAGCACACAGCTTGCTGTGGGGGCACATAAAGAATCGGAAGAGCAGACATCGCTGGCAAGGGACCCCAGAAGAGGAAGCAAGGGGCTGCTCTGTGTGATGTCTTAAACTAAATGTGATTCAGTTAAGGTTTACCTTTACTTTAAGACATGAACATTCACATTCTTGCAAAAGCCCAATTGAGACTGGTTCTATCTATAAAAAAAAACTGGTACACAGCATAAACGTTATAGAAAGAAAATCTTACGTAGGTGAACTTTAAGCTCTGCCAAAGCAAACAATAGTACCGCGGTGAAATGCTTCTGGTTGCATGGTACACACCTGCTGAACCTCATGAACCTGATCTTGCAGCGATGTGACCTGGGCACGAAAGTCCTCAATCTCCTTTTGGCACAGCCTCAGTCGGTGGTCACGCTCCTCCAGCTGCTGCTGGTAAGTAATGATCTGCTGTTTAGAGTGAAGGAGATCGGCGGCTGTACTTGAGTGACTTGTGTTCCTCAACGTCTCGCTGGCCTGCAGCTGCAAACAGAACACATAAGTCAGTTGAAATGCCTGAGTTGACGTTGTGCAAGTTTAATTTTTGGTGCAGTTTTAATTCAAAGTGAAACTGTAATTTGTTCATTCAGGGCAAAGTTTTAGGTTTGATCAATAGCTCACCCCCCCTCCACTTCTGCTATGTAGCTTCCCTGTGCAGCCATGCTGTATGGCTTGCTCTCTGGGACTATGTGAATTAACCAGCACTTTCCGATATAGAAGCAAGCGACTCTGTTTCTACCCCAAATAAAATGCAAGTGTAATTTATTTCTATATAGTTTTAAAGTGGCTCTAAAGGCTCAAGTTTTTTTAGCTTCATGAATTCTATGCATGAAGGTAAAAAACCGTCAGTGTGCAGCAGCACCCCTCAGCCACCGTAATACTTACCTGAGCCCCATCTTGATCCAGCGATGTGCACGAGGCTCTACGGGGACTCTCCCTCCTCATTGGTTGAGACAGCAGGGGGCCGGGGCAGAGCCACAGCTGTGTGTGTGAAGGGACACGCAGAGCAGTGGCTCAGGAATGGTTGCCACCATTGCAAGCTGCTTGCTCTGGGGGAACTCAGCAGGAGGGAGGGGTTAGGAGTGCCGGCGAGGGACTCGAGAAGAGGAGGATCAGGGCTGCTCTGTGCAATGGTTTTGTATGGTGAGTATTGACATTTTAACCACTTCAGCCCTGGAAGGATTTACCCACTTCCTGACCAGGCCATTTTTTGCCATACAGCACTGCGTCGCTTTAACTGACAATTGCACAGTTGCGCGATGTTGTACCCAAACTAAATTGATGTCTGTTATTCCCCACAAATAGAGCTTTCTTTTGGTGGTATTTGATCACCTCTGCGGTAGTTTACTTTTTGCTATAATAAATATCCAAAAAAAAAAAAAAAGTAAAAAAAACTAAAATTTCTTCCTCAGTTTAGGCCAATATGTATTCTTCTACATATTTTTGGTAAAAAAAAAATCCCAATTACGGTATATTGATTGGTTTGTGCAAAAGTTATCGCATCTATAAAATATAGATTTATGGCATTTTTATTATTAGTTTTTTTTTACTAGTGAAAGGTGGTGATTTTATGATTTTTAGCAGGACTGGAACATTGCGGCGGACAGATCGGACAGTTTTGACACTTTTTTGGGACCAGTGACATTTATACAGCGATCAGTGCTATATATAAATGCACTGATTACTGTATAAATGGCACTGGCAGTGAAGGGGTTAACACTAGGAGCCAATCAAGGGGTTAAATGTGTTCCCTGGGAGGGGTTTCTAACTGTATGGGGGCTGGGCTGACTGGAGGAGGAGAAAGATTGCTGTTCCTGATCACTGGGAAAAGACGATCTCTCTACTCCCCTGACAGAACGGGGATCTGCTTTGTTTACACTGACAGATCCTCATTCTGCCTCTTTCTGGAGCGATCGAGGGTGGCCGACGGATATAGAGTCTGCCGGACGCGCTGGTCGGCTCCCCCGCTAGAGAGTGGGCTTTACGGCGCACACCTAAGGCGTTTCGCGCAGACGTGCCAACCTGCCGCAGTATAATGACGGCGGCTGGTCGAGAAGAGATTAATGGGGAGTATGACATGTTTGAGGCTTTAATATCACTTTAAGAGTGATATTTGGCACTGTAACACACCCAGCCAGGACAGGGGCTTTTGGAGGGGACTGCAGGGTGGCCTCTTGCCTACTGACTATGGGCCTTGGCTTTTAAGGGAACACTACTCTTTGGGAGGTGTGTGCCTGGGGGACCCTTGGAGTGGTCTTGTTCGGATTGAAGTCCATATCTCCATAAAACACACTCTGAGAACTGCAGGGTCCATATACATATTTGGGGCCTCTATGCCTCAAACCAGCAATGACTGTAGATGTTAATGTAATCAGCTCAAATCACTTGGGTCGCCTGCCATAATGTGTTTATTGTAAGTAGGTCTCTCTCATAGTTTGCCTCCTCCTCTAAAGTGTCTTCCTCCCATTGTTAATTGGATCCCCTATTGCTTCTGTCTGTCATCTCATCTATGTGTTTATACTTGTAATAATGTGCATTGTACAGTACTTTGTATTCAGGGTTGTAGGTGCAGAATGGTCTGATCACCTAGGCTGGTTAAAGTGCCTAGTTAATTAGCTCATGTTAATTATATCGCTGTCAGCCATAGTTTCTAGAGGTGGATCAGCATAATTTATGTTTTCTGTTCTTTAGTAATGTTAATTATATTCCTGTATACAGTTTCCTTTGCATATGATACTGTGATCAAGTTTTTATCTGATTTTGTGTGTTATATAAATTCTCTGTGAGTTTCCAATAAGCAGTCTTATGTTTTTCACCACCCTACACTGTGTCCCCAACTAGTGACTGGGTGGGCTGCGGGATCTGGTATCGTTGTTACCAGGCAAGGCAAGCTTATATGATGGACATACTCCTCTTGAGTACCGGGGTCCGTCACAGGCAGCATAGCATTTGATATTTTGCACTACAGCATTTGATTTTACACTTTTTTTTTTAGTCATATGAATTTCAGCAGTGCAACACTTATATAAAACACTTTCATTTTATTTACAGTGGGAACACAAAAAGTGGTAAGCACTGGTTGATTGTTGTAGCACAGGTCCACTTTCATAAACCATGGTCTGCAGTCTATCTCAAAAGTAAACAAAAGAGGGTAGCGACGTTCCTACATACAGTGGAACCGTGGAAAATGAATGTAGCCACCCTCTGGCTGGGAGCAATAGAAGGGACTTATAAAATGAATGGTTGAGTGGGAGGGGAGCCCATTATCAAAAACTAGCACAATCCTTTACAATAAATTAAGTATATTGAAAGGGGGATCCCCACATATCCATGAATAGGGAGATTGTGGGAAAGAAAAGGGGATTTTTAGGTGCCAAATACAGTATCAACTACTACAATATAAATTTTAAAAAACTCATCTAAAATTTTAATTTGTACTAAGTTTAAAAACACATATGACCTCATAGATATACATTACATCAACATAAACAACATATGACCATTCTGGGAAAACAATGCATAACGAACAATGTATAGACCATGGATCAACTCGTTTCGCCCAAAAACAGGAGATGGGCTTTTTCAGGATCCGGTTTGCAGAATTAGTAAATCTGATAACTAATAAATAATATCATATTCATTTCACATAATAGAAAATACATGTGAAAAAGAAAAACCAATTCATGACAATTTTCATTATTAGATCTACGTTGAAGTTTTGGTAAATTTTTCTTTGCACCCCTTTGATGGTGGTTACCAATATAGATATTGTTTCCTCTGGATTTTAATTTTTTAAATTTTGGATGCACAGATTTATGTTGTTCTTTTTTTTTTTGTTTCATTTAGGAATAGGGGTGACTTTTTCCCTATGGTCCCCCCTTTTGGTTCTATTTTGTGGATTTCTGTGTTTTTGTGTCATATTTTTCTGAACCATTTGGATGGACATTTCTTAGCTCATACTTTTTTCACCTAATTCAGTCCTACCATCTTTAAATCATTGGTGAGCGAGATCTGATGTGCAAACATGTTTTTTTTGTTTCTAATACGTATTATTAGTCACTATCACTTAGCACTAAATAAGTGCTGTTCTACATGTTTTTTTCCAATTAGATGACACATACATGTGGGCGATCCTTTTCCTTTTGTTTTACATATTTAGTCATACAATTGTGGATATATAATTCCTTGTTGGATATCTTTCATATCAGGCATGCTGAATGGCAGATGTACATACTTTTTCATGATCTTTCCATCAGGTATTTGAACTTTTGTGAATTGATACATGGGCTTCTCTATTTTTTTCATGTCTCAGATTGCCCCAACATACTGACTGCACAACTGTCTCCCGTATGTGTTTTTCCCTCCCTTTTCCCTCCCCCTCTCCTCCCCCTATCCCCTTTCCTTTCACCCTTTGTTGGACCTGACTCATTAGTAGATGTAATAATGAACATTGTCATGAATGTGTTTTTCTTTTTCACATGTATTTTCTGTATTTTCTATTATGTGAAATTAATGATATTATTTATTAGTTATCAGATTTACTAATTCTGCAAACTGGATGCTGAAGAAGCCCAGTTTTTGGGCAAAACGCGTTGATCCATAAATTCTTCGTTATGCATTGTTTGCAAAGAATGCTCATATATTGTTTATGTTAATGTAATGTATATCTAGCATACCATAATAGTTTTTAAATTTTGTACAAATAAAATTTAGATGGATCTTTTTAAATTGATATTGTAGTAGTTGATACTGTATTTGGCAACTAAAAATCCCCCTTTCTTTCCCACGATCTTTCTATTCAGGGATATGTGGGGATCCCCCTTTGCTTATAAAAATTAAGAATGCATGCTTGAATACATTTTTTTTGTCTTAAATCATAGTTTAGCATCACTTTAATGTTTAGCACCATCTGACGAAAGAAGGAGATGAAGTAGAGCCACATTTATGCTGGAAGGGTGGCAAAGGGTGCAGACTTTTATATACTAACACATGACCCAGACCCGCAATTACAAGCAATTACATGCAGAGGAGAAGGGATGGTCTAACAGGAATGCTGCATTTTTCATAAAACTGTACTTACCAGTCAGTATCTGTTATAGCTGAATAGACCCAAAAATAAGAATTAAAAAAGAAAAGGGTTTTGCTGCTCTGCAACTGTAGTGAGATTTTTTTTTAATGGGGACGTGTGACAAACAATGCTTACAGAAGTTATTTAACCCCTTGTCTACCAATTTATACCATCTAGCATTTTACAAATTTCCTGGTGTTCAAGAGGTTAAAACAAGCTCATGGTTGCTGCAGTCATGAGCTTGGGATTGTTTTTTTTTTTTTTTCAACCAGCTCCCAACTTTTATGTAAAAGTGATCCAGGCGGCTATAGGGCCACCTGGATCACTTTTACGGTACCATGAAATTGATGTTCCGCCATTATGCTAGCTTGGGCCTAGTACTGTAGCACAGAATGTGCTTCAGTACAGACTTGCCCACGGACACCACAAGAACAATAGACAAAAAACTTACAAATGTCAGCAGACCAGCCAGAAAACAGCCATTTAAAGTGGTTAAGTTAAACAAAAAAAAAAAAAAAAAAAAAAAAAAAAAAAAAAGGATTTAATGCTAACCCCTATCTTTTATCAAGACTTAACACACTGTGTACCCGTTTGTGTAAAACAATGCCTTTAATTACCTTATCTCAGAGCTTTTCTGGCCGGTCACGTGACCTCCAGCCGCTCTCCTGCTCCGATCTAAGGGCTACAGTGGGAGGGACCGAGATCCTCCTCTGACATCAGCTGGGGCAGTCACGTGGCTGCTGTGCTCTCTGTTCAGCCCCTCCTGCTGTAGCCCTCATATGACCGGCCAGAAAAGCTCTGAGATAAGGTAATCACAGGCATCGTTTTACACAAACAGGTATACAGTGTGTTATGTTTTGATAACGGAAAGGGGCTGGCAGTAATATTTATTTAACTTTACTGTCCGCTACTAATAGCAGCAGGAGGAGAGGGGAGGGGTGGCTCACGCACACACAGGAGCTGACAGGCAGGGAGAGGGGTAGAGAGGAGAGCAGTGGGATGACAGAGGCACTTAAACTGACCACGGTAATCAGGGATCAACAGCCATGATTACCGTGGATTACACAGAGGGGGAGACAGGAACAGGCAGGATCAACCAGGTTTTTTACAGCTTAGAAAGGGGCAGATTAGACAGCACAAGCACTGTGCTGTGCTGTTTAATCTGCTATAAGGCAACATGATCTCTTTTGTTTTTTTGTTTTTGTTTTTTTTAGGGTTACAAGCACTTTCAGGTGTACATACACTTTCTTTTTCTTAAAGTGTTATTTCACCTTTTTATTTTTTCTGAAGATTGTGAACACCATACACCTTCCCCACCCCCGGTCCCCACTGTACTTACCTCCCTGTGGGAAATAAGCTGTCAGTACCCATGCAGCCAGTGTAGCAATCTGGGGATCTGAAATACCCATTCTTTCCCCTCTTCTGCATGTCTTCTGCAACAGATCGGAGCAACTCTGATTGGTCAGTGCTGGCACAGCGCATCGCTCTGATCCGTCCCAGAAGCAATGCAAATAGAAGAGGGAGAAAAGCAGGGGATTTCAAATCCCCAGACCGCTACACCGACTGAGTGGGAATTGACAGCTCATCACCCATGGAGGTAAGTAAATTATAGACCGGAGGGGGGTATAGGGTGTTTTAATTTTTTTCTGAAAAGGTGAACTTACACCTTAAATAGGTATGAAGGTGTTTTGTCTCTTACTAAAACTGAACATGGACTTCAATGGAGAGTTATGTTAGCAGAGGTCCCTTGTTGGGGAAATTGCATATTTCATATTCCTTATTAAGGCTGACCTCACAAATATCTATTATAGCCTCTAATATCCTGGTTACCTTGCATGACAATGTATTGGCATTTGAACTGCCTTATATGGACAAGCTAGCCCCCTCTCCCCAGGAATGTGAAGGTCATATCGTTGCTTACCAGGGTGTTGGCTGGGGGTGGTCTTTTTCCTTATACAAGTTCTATATTACCACAGCCAAAACTTATATGAGGTAGGCTCACCCAGAACGGCCATGAGGCCAGTGTCTGGTCCCGGTCACCTGTGCCATGAAAGGGACCCATGGCGGGAAACAAGCACCTTTAGTTAAGTATTCTTGATATTTTCTTTATCTTTATCTGTCATTACTTGTAATAAATGTTATATTTTTAAGTATTTGTGTGATCTCTCTTTGCACATATCAAATAAAACCCCAAAAACGTGACAAGAGATCCCTACATACCACCAAATGAAAACGGTAAGTTGTAGACATGGAATTTCCATACAATAAAATCCTCTTTTAATAATAAGTACTGACCGTTATATAACAATTACAGTATGTGATCTATAAAGGACATCTTACATGCTGGAACTGAATCTTCAGCTTCTGGCTTTGCTCGGTCAGTTCCAGGAACTCCCTCATGATGTCATCTTTCTCCTTCCTGGCTTGCTGGAGGTTGGCAGTCAGCTGTGTGATGATGCCGTCCCTCTGTTTTATGGCCGTCTCAAACTCCTGGAGCTGCAGAATAGATCACACAAGAGATGCCAGGTTACAGTGTTTAAGCAAACAAGCGAGGTCTTCCGGTGAGGAAAAAATAAAAAGTGAAAGGCGCACTGTGTAAAGTCTTCGGCATACAGGTAATTTGTTCCTATCCATTTCTGCTTCAGAACGCAAAGAGCTGAAAATCTCACACAGGCGTCATTGAAATTTTTCTTACAAAAATACCTTTGCTAGTCAAACACAAGTCTGGATCAGCATGATTAACAGCTTAAAAGCATGTCAAGGGGGAAAAAAAAAAAAAACGATACAGTTTATACGTAGTACATCTCTGCCATACATGCACATTTTCTTTTTATTCCTGTTAAAGATCCTGCAAGTACAGAAAAATACCAGAAATGCATTCGGCTCAGAAGTCCTACTGTGGGCTGACAGCACACAGCATTTTTGTGGACTGAGCAGTGTCAGCTCTGCCCGATGTCGTTTACTAAACTATTTAACCTCTCCCACAATAAGATCTCTACAACAAAAAAGGCTAATTATTCTGTAGTCCAAGATAAGAACTAGGAGGTCTCTTTGATATAACACAAGAAGTGTGGAGGGATGCTTCTCATTCCCTTCAAGCTGTGAAACAAATTTGTAAAAAATATATTTATTATGTTTTTATGTGATTTTGGAATAACGCAAATAACCCACATTGAATTGTGTCATACTACTATCTTGATGGTTTTATATGATTTAAATAAATGGATGAAATTGTAACATCTGATATGTATGCATCATATAAATATGCACCCTCAAAGTCCCATTTTTGGTAAAGTCTTTTGGTATCGGCCCCAAGCAATATGTCAGGTCTGGAGTTCCCAGGATACTCTTGAAGGTATGTAAAAATACATGGGGGTTGATTCACTAAAACCTGAGGGTGCAAAATCTGGTGCAGCTCTGAATAGAAACCAAGCTTTGAGAGTTTTTTTTGTCAAAGCTTAATTGAACAAGCTGAAGTTAGAAGCTGATTGGCTACCATGCACAGCTGCACCAGATTTTGCACTCTCCGGTTTAGTAAATCAATCCCATGGTGTCTGCCATGCCTACTGATACTGAACCTTCCCATTCTTCAAACGTAGGGTCAACCTTAAAATCTGCTCTATTAGTTGTTTTAAATGTTTCCATCTTTCCAATAAATGTGCATCCTAAGCCAACTAAACAGTTCTACTAAGTCTATGCACATTTCGATTTTTGGTTGGCAGTGGAGACATCATCTTCCTTTATAACTGCTACACCAGGCTACCAACAATTACAGAGAGCAGTGACACAGGACTATGACGGGAAGGGCAGAGAGGTCTATAACTGGGAACCTGGCTTCATCTTTTCTGTGCTGTGCAAGAGGCAAAATGGCAAGCCCCACTGGTAGAATAGCCAGGTCTCAGAAAACAGACTTAGGCAAGGTTTTATATTGCACCAGTGACCTGTTTATAAGCTGAATAGTCCAAATTTACCCATGGATTCCGTAAAGAATGACAAAGAAAAAGGTTACTTTAAAGTGGAACTTTAGTCAGTTCTGCTAGATCACATTAGGCTGGCCCCTTTTTCAGGTATAGCTATGTAAAACATTAAAAAAAAAAGTCCCTATGTGGTTTAAAATCAAGTTATAAACTGTCTCACCCTGTTCTGCACATGCTCAGTTGCTCTCCATTTTTAGGCACCACCGAATTTGTAGAGACCTTTCTGCTGACAACCTTAAGCCTTGATTCACACTGATCCGATCTGAGAGATCATATGTGATTCGCACCTCATTTTATTTTAAGGATTTATCTATTGATATGATCCTTGGGACCCCAGAAAGACAATCCTAGCAATTGTTCTATAGGATTTGTCTATTGATAGGATCCTTGAAATCCCAGAAATTAGAAAGACCGTCAGGTCAGTGCATAACACAGAAAATTCCAGGTAAACAAAGGACAATGGCAAAAAACAGAACTACTGGCACTGAACTGGACTATCTACACACAGAGGATAGGTGTAGCAGGGGAACTGCATTATCTCACCATGAAGATGGCTGCCATTTGAGAAGTGAGGCGGCACACTGTTTTTCTGATGTGCATCTTGAGGTGGGAGGGGGGAAATTAATAATAAAAAAATAAATACATTAGATTGTTTGTTTCTACAGAACAGTGTTCACTTTACAGTTCGTACAATATTTGATTAAAGAGGGAACTGCTGTGAGATGTGATGTCATACAGCATAAAGCACAGTGGTATTGGGGGTGGGGGTGGTGGCTGGGCACAATGGATCTTAGATGCTTTCACCGTCATGGGGAAATAATTCAGTGCAGATTGAGAAAAGTATTTTTCTTACAGTTGCTCTAAACCCCAACTGAATAACATTTAGTTTGCTAAAGCATTTGTGTGTCATGAAAAATGTGCATTTTGCTTCATAAAATACGGTTTGGTGTGTTTTGTTTTTTTTTCTTTTTTACATCACAATGCTACTAATCTCCTCCAGCCTCTTTCAACATGAACTAGTTTCAGTGTCATCTGCACCTCATTCCTCTGGACCGGCTTCCTGTTAATGGCACCCTGCCTGCACAATAGGTGTCTGCACAGCCGCTATGATTCTCCACTGCATGTGACAGGGTGACAACGCAGGAGACAGTGGTCACTCTAGAGGAGGAAGTTCCTGAGCGAGGAATATCATTGCAGGATCACCAGGAATTCTTTAATGGAAGCTTCTCCCTAAGGAGCTCCTGGCCACAGTTGCACACCTGCTTCGATCATCTACAGCAGGGGTAGGCAACCCTTTCAGAGGTTGAGACCTAACTGGCCAACATAAAGGAAACCCATTTGGAAAGAAAAAAAAAATGTCAAGCCCCCAATAAAAAAATGGCATGAAGAACACAGTGCATTACAGTAGTGTCCTCTGCCTCCCTTCAGGTCATCTACCCCCCCCCCCCCCCCCC
>BLSH010000756.1:3945461-3969847 GCA_018402905.1 Glandirana rugosa | reverse complement strand
GAAGAACACAGTGCATCACAGTAGTGTCCTCTGCCTCCCTTCACGTCATCTACCCCCCCCCCCATATAGTAGTGTCCTCTTCCCCCATTCACATCCCCCCCCCCCCACTGTAGTGTTCTAGGTAGCACTCTCCTACCTTACAACCGTGTGTAGCACAGGAAGGCAGTATAGTACTGGATGGAGGGCGGGTGCTGGCGGAGTTAATTGGTCATATTAACAAGCTGGTGATCAGTTTCTAAGACCGTCCGGCGGCCTAGCAACCAATCACTTGCTAGTTAGCTTGAAAGGTTAACTGAGATAGTTCCTGTTCCTCCCTTCATCCAGTATTGTGCTGACTCCCACTCACTGCTCTGCAGTAAAGAGGAAAATCAGCAGACGCTGGGGGGGGGGGGTGTCGGTCTGACAAAGCAGGATTGTGTTTGCGATCTACCTGGCTGCCCGTGGTCAATGGGTAGATTGCAATTAACAGCTTGCTGACCTATTTACGAAGTTGGGTTAACAGCCCTGCATTGTACTTGATGACAAAGAGGGACTGCTCACATCCCAGATTGGAGGAGTAGAGGAGAGCGGCACAGCCAGCTGGTGCAGGGTATAAGGTAGGCAATACAGCCTCTTCAGCTCCCCCTGGAGCATTTAGCCCCTGCATTGTGGTAGGGCTCCACTGCAAGGGCTTTTTCCCCACCCTGGAGCTGGCTGTTCTGTAAAGGAAGAGTGTTTTCACTGCAGAGGAGATCTATGTTTCTTCTGCAATAAAGGATTCTTTCTGTCCTCACAAACTCATGACCTTGTACACTGAGATGAGTTCCTAGAAATGATGAGGCTTCCAAATCTCAAGAGAAGACATACCTGCACTGTGATGTAGCCTTTTCTATCAAGATTTGGAATGCTCAGCATTCCCAGAATATTGCTGGAAGCATTGTGATGTTACCCTTTCAGCATGGAAGCCAGGGTTAAAAGCCGCCTTTTTTTTTTACCCTGCTTTTTTAATTGTTGTGCCATAATTATACATGGAGGAGGTAAACTTGGTATAATTAGCACAACTTTTTAGTACAGGGTCAGCTTTAAAGGATATCTAACTTTCATGGGGAAAAAATAGTAAGTAAAATTCAAACATCTATCCATCTATCTACAATTGCTGCATAATGTAATTGGATGTTATTAAATTACATTTCCTTTTCAATCTGCAGCTCTGTCATTTTCTGTGAAATGCAATGCAAAATGGCTACCTGGAGGTGTTATGCACACGTGTAGAGCAGCAGTCCCCAACCTCCCCTGCACCAGGACCGGCCTCAGCAACGAGGGTGTATGGTTGTGTGTGGCCTGTTACTTCCTGTGGGGGGAGGGGGGGGTCGGCTTTGATGACTTTTACCTCCGGAGGAAGGGATGGTGTGTGCAACCTGTCACCTCCCTTGTGTGAGCATCACCTGTCATCTCGCGTGTGTGCAGCCTGTCACCTGGAGAGGGGGGGGGGGTGTATTGATGGAGGGTGTGGGCATGTGCAGCCTTTCACCTCCGGGCCAGACTGGCTCTCCTCCCTCCTTTTTTTTTTTCTAACCCTTCCTCACAAAGTTATCACAGAGATGGAAGGGAGTAGAGGTACTAGGAGAAGGGGAGCATTGCGCCACCTGGTGGTGGGAGGTTGGCAGAGCAGGTTGTGCTGGCTAGCTTGCCTACCGCCCACCCCCAGCCGTGCGACCCAGCCCCCCAAAAGGCCACAGACTGTCACTGGTCTGCGGCCCAGGGGTTGAGGACCCCTGGTGTACAGAACACCCCCTAAAATGTAATTTCCTGCTTGTGTGATTGGCTTACTGCTTTTCCCAGAAGTTTGCACCAAGATACAAGTCAGATTTTGGGCATCCCCTGAAACAAAAATGTCATGTTTAGGTGAAATACTCCCAAATAGAAATTACATCCAAAGGGATGCAGACCCTGCCACATTCTTGACTAGAACTTACGTGCGTCAGCTGATTGAGAATTATAAAATCACTCCCAATAGAGTCACTTTGAACATGGACACAGACAAACAAACTGATATTTCTTCAGAATAACAAAAGGTAGGCATCTATGACAAGGTTTGTTAAACTCCTTGCAATGTACAGAGATCTCCAAGGAGGGGAATTTTTTATTTTTTTTCCTCAACAAAAGTGGAGTTACTCTTTAAGCAAGCCATACGTGAATCAAAATTTAGCTGGCATCTTGTGCTGCTTCTTCCTCCACATCAGCCCTGCTGTACCGAGCCTGTAAAAGACTGATACCTACTCATATTCAGGTATTTACACTGCATGCATTTCTAAAAATACATTTAATGATGTATTAAAATAAACTGGTGTCTTTTATATCTGCGTAGAGTTAAGCTTTAAAGGAGTTGTAAAGGCAGAAGGTTTTGTATCTTAATGCATTCTATGCATTAAGATAAAAAACCTTCTGTGTGTAGCAGCCCCTCCAGCACCCCCTAATTATTTATCTGAGCCCCCTCTCTCCAGTGATGTCCACGAATATCTTAGCCATCTGGGACTCTCCTCCTGATTGGCTGGGACACAGCAGCGGCTCCAGTGGTTGCCACAGCTGTCAATCAAAGTCAGTTAGCCAATCAGGGGAGAGAGGGGGTAGGGCAGGGCTGGGGCTTCGTGTCTGAATGGGCACGCGGAGCTGTGACTTGGCTCGGGTGCCGCCATAGTCGGCTCCTTGATGTGGGGGCACTCAACAGGAGTGAGGGGGTAGGAGCAGCAAAGAGGGACCCCGAGAAGAGGAGGATCCGGACACCTCTGTGCAAAACCAACTGCACAGAGGAGCCAAGTATAACATGTTAGTTATTTACAAAAAAAGACTTTACAATCTCAACAAAAAGTCTGCATACCTGTTGCAATCCTTCCGTTCCATAGGCCGCCCTCATCTCTTCCAGTTCTCTGTTCAACTCCTCGATTTCTTGCTGCTTCCCGACCAGTTCATCCTCCATCACCTCAAGCCGTGAAAGGGCGCTCTGGGTGCCTCGGTCGCAGAACGTTTCCCGCACCTCGAACTCTTCCTCCTGAATCGATCCAAATTGGTTAGTGAAAGTGGCACTTGCAAGTCTGCAAAACTCACAGCAGCTGCTGCTTTCCAGCGCTGCTAGTAGCAAAGTTACCCACATTAAAATAGCCGGCAGCACTGAGCGAGCTTACTGCCATGGCAACCACCTTTGTTGTGGAGATAATTTGCGCCTCAAGAGCACTGACACATTTCCACCAAATTCTCTACGTGTGAAAAAACTGACAAAGCAAAACGGCATCATTTTCTCTCGTTATGCAACAGATACCGACCATAGAGCTATAGGAAAGGTTAGAGCGTGCATGTAGCATGTGTTAAGCGAGAAAGTATGCAGCCAACCAGAGCCGGTCTTATCACCCATTAATCACTGTGATGCTGGAGCTCTACAGAGTGTTAGCTATGCCGGTTAGTGATACAAGGGAACACTTGTGACTATATACTGTACCCATGGGGTGTGGGCTGTGCTGTTTGCTGTCAGCGGCAAACTGTCAACCACCTGTGATAAAAACAATAACCAGAAGGATGACGTATAAACATACAGAAAGGACAAATCCAGCCAAAGATATTCTACATTATCTCACTTACAGTGCATCCCAAAAGTATTCACAGCGCTTCACTTCTTCCACATTTTGTTAGGTTACAGCCTTATTCTAAAATGGATTAAATTCATTATTTTCCTCAAAATTCTATAAACAATACCCCATAATGACAACATGAAAGAGGTTTGTTTGAAATTTTTGCAAATTTAATAAAAATAAAAAATGGAGAAAAAAAAAAAAATCACACATACAAAAATATTCACAGCCATTGCCATGACACTCAGAATTGAGCTCAGGTGCAACCCGTTTCCACTGATCATCTTTGAGGCTCGGTTCACACTGGTACGGCAAACGCTCCAACATTGGGAGCACATGTGTATAAATCAATGATTCCCTGAGAGCTGTCCTAGCTGCTCCGACACAAGTCGGCCTGACTTTGAAAAAGGTTTCTGCACTACTTTGGTCTGACTTCAGCCCATTGAATATCACTGAAGTCGGATCATCTTAACTGATGCGACTTGTGCTCTGAGGACCTTGAAGAGGAAACCCCACGCCAAAATTTAAAAAAATTATTGCGTGAGGTCCCCCCCTTCCCCCACCCCAAGACCATATCCATTAGGTATGGATTTTAAGGGGAACCCCCACGCCAAAATAAAAAAAAAACAAACTGTGTGGGGTTACCCCCAAAATCCGTACCAGACCCTTATCTGAGCATGCAGCCCGGCAGGTCAGGAAAGGGAGGGGGAGACGAGCAAGTGCCCCCCCCCTCCTGGACCGTACCGGGCCACAAGCCTCCCCCACCCCAAAGCACCTTGTGCTGATAGGGACAAGCACCTCTTCCCGACAATCCTGGGTGGTGGTTGTCGGGGTCTGTGTACGGTTTTAATTTTTGACACCTTTCTGGGTGAATGAGTAGGGGTACAATGTACCCCTTACTCATTCACATAGGGTGGGAGACGGGATCTGGGGGCCCCCTTGTTAAACGTGGCTTACAAATTCCAATAAACCCCCTTGCTTGCAGCCCCCGGCAGCCAAGGCCAGGGTAGTCAGAAAGAAGGCCCTTGTCCCCCATCAGCATGGGGACAAGGTGCTTTGGGGTGGGCGGACGCAGAGCCCCCCTGCCGCAAAGCACCCCCCCATGTTAAGGGTATGTGGCCTGGTATGGTCCAGGAGTGGGGGGCGCTTGCTCGCCCCCCCTTTCCTGACTTGCCGGGCTGCGTGCTCGGATAAGGGTGTGGTATGGATTTTGGGGGGGGGGGCCCTTGCCGTTTCTTTTTTTTAATTTTGGCATGGGGGTTCCCCTTAATATCCATACCAGACCGAAGGAGGGGAGGCATCACACATTTTTCTAAAACATTTTGGCGTGCGGGTTCCCCTTAAAATTCATACCAGACGCAGAGAGCCTGGTATTGTCGGAATCAAAGTCGAATCCCATTCATTGAAGTTGGATGGAAGTCGGACATGAAGTTGCAGGACAAAGTCGGATCCACAGTCGTACGACTGTCGTGTTATACCAGTGTGAACCCGGCCTGAGATGTTTCTACAACTCGATTGGAGTCCACTTGTGGTAAATTAAGTTGATTGGACATGATTTGGAAAGGCACACACCTGTCTATATAAGGTCACACAGTTAACAGTGCATGTCAGAGCACAAACAAAGCCATGAAGTCCAAGGAACTATCTGTAGACCTCTGAGACAGGATTGTATCAAGGCACAGATCTGGGAAAGGGTACAGAAAATTGTCTATAGCATTGAAGGTCCCAATGAGCATAGTGGCCTCCATCATTCGTAAATGGAAGAAGTTTGGAACCACCAGGACTCTTCCTAGAGCGGGCCACCCAGCCAAACTGAGCGATCAGGGGAGAAGGGCCTTAGTCAGAGAGGTGACCAAGAACCCGATGGTCACTCTGACAGAGCTTCAGCGTTTCTCTGTGGACAGAGGAGAACCTTCCAGAAGAACAAACATCTCTGCAACACTCCACCAATCAGGCCTGTATGTTAGAGTGGCCAGGCAGAAGCCACTCCTGAGTAAAAGGCACAAGACGGCCTGTCTGGAGTTTGCCAAAAGGCACCTGAACAACTCTTAGACCATGAGAAACAAAATTCTCTGGGCTGATGAAACACAGATCGAACTCTTTGGCTTGAATGGCAAGCGTCATGTCTGGAGGAAACCAGGCACCATCACCTGGCCAATACCATCATGACAGTGAAGCATGGTGGTGGCAGCATCATGCTGTGGGGATGTTTTTCAGTGGCAGGAACTGGGAGACTAGTCGGGGGTCGAAGGAAAGATGAATGCAGCAATGTACAGAGACATCTTTGATGAAAACCTGCTCCAGAGCGCTCTGGACCTCAGACTGGGGCAAAGGTTCATCTTCCAACAGGTCAACAACCCTAAGCACACAGTCAAGAGAACAAAGAAGTGGCTATGGGACAACTCTGTGAACGCCCTTGAGTGGCTTAGCCAGAACCCAGACGTTAACCTGACTGAACATCTCTGGAGAGATCTAAAAATGGCTGCTCACCAACGCTCCCCATCCAACCTAATGTAGAATGAGAGGTCAAGCAAAGAAGAATGGGAGAAACTGCCCAAAAATAGGTGTGCCAAGCTTGTAGCATCTGTTGGGGAAATTGCATATTTCATATTCCTTATTAAGGTTGGCTTCACAAATATCTATTATAGCCTCTAATATCCTGGTTATCTTGCATGACTCAACTTATTGGCATTTGAACTGCCTTATATGGACAAGCTAGCCCCCTCTCCTCAGCAATGTAAAGGTCATATTGTTGCTTACCAGGGTGTTGGCTGGGGGTGGTCCTTTTCCTTGCACACAAGTTTAATACCACACCCAAACTGGTATAAGTTAGTCTCACCCAGAATGGTCATGAGGCCAGTGTCTGGTCCTTGTCATCCGTGCCATGAAAGGGACCATGGGCGGGAAACAAGCACCTTTAGTTAAGTAATCTTGATATTTTCTTTATCTTTATCAGTATATGTCATTACTTTGAATAAATGTTATACTTTTAAGTATTTGTGTGATCTCTCTTTGCACATATCGAACACAACCCCAAAAACGTGACAAGAGATTTGGTACCAGGAGTGGGGTCGATTTGTGCAAACAAGAGATACAAAAATGATGCAGAATTGTGCTAGACTGTTTGTGCTGGGCTTAATGTTGTGTACTTGTATTGTGAGCCACAGTACATTCAGAAAGCGTAGGAAAAGTATGAGATACTTAGCTGGCTTATTTGAGGTGC
This sequence comes from Glandirana rugosa, assembly GCA_018402905.1. NCBI lineage: Eukaryota > Metazoa > Chordata > Amphibia > Anura > Ranidae > Glandirana > Glandirana rugosa. The sequence continues at coordinate 3,963,022 of BLSH010000756.1, read as the reverse complement.
CTTTAGGTGATCAGGTGCAAGCAGATTTTTGTTTAGGTGTTAACTGGACACCGGCTTGCGATTTTGTTCTTGTTTGATAAATTGGGCGAGAGACTGATATACAAATGAAACTGTTATATCTTCAGGAAGCCTTAATTTGCAATAGTAAACAGCACTGGTCTCTGGATTGAAGAAATTTCAGAGCAATGAGACTTGTTTGAATATTGAAAACGAGCTGACTGCTCAAATTGATTGTTATGTGCATGTCCGAATTGTTTGAAGCTAACTAATGGACATGGTACTTGTTTGTATTGTCTATATAAAAGGACAAGGTTACCTTAATCAAGAGAGATAGGTAATGCTTAGTATGATTTGTAACATAAGTTTTGTCACTTATGTTTGAGGGTCATCCTATATAAGAAAGCATTTGGGACTCAGGAGATGAGAATGCTTTCATTTGTAGATTCGTTCCTCTCTTTACATGCTCTGTGTGTGTCTGTGTAAATAAAGAGAGGAAACAGATAAAGAGACAGACATTCCACCATTTGTAACCCCCCTTAAAAGATTGTGCCTGTCTGTAAAGCAGGAACGTTCTGAACATCTAAGAAATAAGGAATATACTGTTAAATGTAATGTTTAAATGTGGGTGACATATAAGACCAAGGGAAATGTTAAATTATGTTGCCAAAATTCAATCCTAGTTGAAATTGTTGGTTTTTAGCTTTGTAATTCTAGGATTCAGTTTTAACAAAGAAAAGGCTGATTGTGGACGACACCCTTTAAATTCCTAAAAAGCAGCCATGATTATTATAATTATTTAAATGTTTAGTTCTCTATTCCAGCCTACTGGGCGTGGAAAGGGAGAAGGCTCCACCCACTGATAAAAACCTAGTTGTACCTTTTTCTGCCAGTCATTTGAACAAAATAGCTGATTAGACAAGTTCTGTATAACATGTTAAATGTATGAGCAAGCAAAGAGTAACAGTATACAATAGGACAATAGTGAATGATCACTGGAGATGTATGTATGTATTGTCTGGATTGGTGATTGTAATGAAGTGTGATACTTTAGAATACAACACTAATGATTGTTTTATAAGTTTTTTGTTAATACAGAAGTTTCCAAGATTTGTATGGGAAGAGGTTGAAAAAGGAAAAATCAATATGGATTTGGTCATGTATAATATTTGTGCACAATGTAATGAACACACTGCAAATGTTATTGTGAATGTTAACCATGGTGAATTATTGACAACTTTTGATGGACGTCTTTAATGAAAATCCACGTGGTGATTAATTAATTAGTTAATTAATGAGCTCATTTAACATGAGTAGAAAAGAGTGCACTCTCATTAAACAACATGGCCGTAATGTTGTGTCTGGAAAGTGTTTTGAATATGTGTTTTGTGCTAACCATTTGTTTATTTCTAGGCGGGAAATTTAATGATAATGCACTAAGACCTTTCATTTTGTTTAGTTCCTAGATAGTGCTAAACAGCGTTAATCCACCTGTCTGATTTGGTTTGATGTCCAAGAACTAAAGACGAAGATTACAACATACATTGACAACTTGCATCAATAATTGTTGATATTTTGTTTATGTGAATATAATGACAGTTTTAGTAGAACTGATTGTAAACAGAGCAGCTAATAATTTTGATGCTGCTTGATGTGTATTCAAGTTGTTTTCCTTCTGATTAAGTTGAATTTGAAACATATTTCTAATGGTTTGGAGGGTATAAGAAAACCTAAAAATAATAGGTTTATGCAGAATCACCGTTGGAGTGTGTGAGCGGAGAAAAAAACAGAATCCACAGGATGTGCACAGTACAGGAAGAGAACGGGTGACAACTGGTATTTGAGTTGAAGTATATTTTATTATATGAGTGACTGTTTGAATTCAAGCTAATTGTGTCATTTATTATGTAAAAAGTACATTTTATGTCCACTCATAATTGATAGTTTCTATTAGAGATAATCATGATTATGGCAATGGTTGCAAATTTTAAACTAAGTCCTTCAAAATGAAGGTGCTGTAATTTTGATATATACATTGTTATATGTGACACTTAGTGATCCTTTGGCCACCACGTTTGATACACTGGATTATGAAATGAAATAGGTTCCCAGGTTTAGCTTTCCTCAATTCTCCCCGATTGTTTGGGTGTGGAACTGGCATGTAGAGTATACTGACACATCAGGTGTGGGTAGTTTGTACACACATATTGGGGTCAGTGTAGACAAGAGCCAGTTATCCTGCCAGAATGATTTTAGAGTGTGGGAGGAGACCGAAGTACACAGAGGAAATATACACACATTAAGTGGTTTGAAGTTGGGCCTATGGTTGGACATTGTTAAGTTTAGAAACAAAGTAGAGTTCAGGTGGGAGATGGGTGGTGGTGTTCCTGTACCAATATTTCACCCTGAACGAGAAAAAGCTTTGAGTTTTTCCTTTTAGTGTTAGGCCAGGTCACTAGGGATTGGGGATTTAACTGTTCAGAAATCTAAATCCATGATGGGCTATATGGGCATTATTGTTAAGTATGAAAGGTTGGACTGGCAGTCTTGGTAACACACCTGAATTGACGTCAACCACAAGCATATTGGAAAAAGGAGAGAAACACTTTTGACAGCAGCAACTGTCTATAAAGACTTTGCCAATGATCAGTAGCTGAACTGTTGGTGTAAGTTACACCTGTTCTGATGGTTGAATACCTAAACTGTTCCATCCGCTATCATAGTCAAGTACCTGAATCTGATCGTGAAGTACCTGAACTGTTTTGTCTGCTCTGAAGGTCAAGTGCTTGAACTGTCTGTAAAGATGTGCCTGCACGTCTATGACTTGTGAGCTGCAATAGTCCGGAGGATATGGACTTTGTATTCTACAGTTCTTTCAGTTTTACAGTGTTGCAATTGTTGTGCTGCAGCTGCGATCTGATCACCGGATGTCTAAGACTCTGCTGTCCATCACCAGGTATGGAGGACTTTGACAAGTTTCTACACGTTTAAACTCTTGGAAAGGAAAGTTTGATGTCAATACCTGCTCCTGTGCTTTCGAAAGAAGAAGTTTGGTGTTCTTCTATTAGTCCAACATATAGTTTTTTAAGTTTGGATATTTTTATATTTTTCAGCCCTAACATAGCCGAATGAGATGTTCTGTGCAGGTAAATCTGACAGGGAAAGGAAAGTAGGTATCTACACTTTAGATTAGATACACTTTAGATCCCCCATTTTTCATTTAAGGTAAACCGGGGGGTGGGAGAATTATTCTTTTTGTTTACAATAATCAGGTGCTTTCCTTCTAATATTGATGTTGTGTTTATGTACAGTTGGAGGCATTCTATGATTTGTGAGCCAGGGGGTGGAGTGTTGGGGAAATTGCATATTTCATATTCCTTATTAAGGTTGGCTTCACAGATATCTATTATAGCCTCTAATATCCTGGTTACCTTGCAGGACTCAACTTATTGGCATTTGAACTGCTTTATATGGACAAGCTAGCCCCATCTCCTCAGGAATGTAAAGGTCATATTGTTGCTTACCAGGGTGTTGGCTGGGGGTGGTCCTTTTCCTTACACACAAGTTTAACACCACACCCAAACAGGTATAAGTTAGTCTCACCCAGAACGGCCATGAGGCCAGTGTGTGGTCCTGGTCACCTGTGCCATGAAAGGGACCCATGGCGGGAAACAAGCACCTTTAGTTAAGTATTCTTGATATTTTCTTTATCTGTATATGTCATTACTTTTAATAAATGTTATACTTTTAATTATTTGTGTGATCTCTCTTTGCACATATTGAACACAACCCCAAAAACGTGACAAGAGAAGCATCATACTCAAAAAGACTTGAAGTTGTAATTTAGTGAAGCGCCAAAGGTGCGTCACCAAAGTACTGAGTAAAGGCTGTGAATACTTCTGTACATGGGATTTTTTTTTTCATTTTTTTTTTTAAATATATTTGCAAAGATTTCATACAAACTTCTTTCACGTTGTCATTATGGGGTATTGTTTGTAGAATTTTGAGGAAAATAATGAATTTAACCAATTTTGGAATAAGGCTGTAACAAAACAAAATGTGGAAAAAGTGAAGCACTGTGAATACTTTCCGGATGCACTGTAGGTATTCTAACCACTTGAATACCAGGCCTTTTCTAGCGCTTTTTTTTACCAGTTTCAATTAAAAAAACAATATATAACCCAATTTGCAAAATATGAAAGAGGATGTTACGCAGAGTAAATAGATACCAAACATGTCACACTTTGGAAATGTGCATGCTTGTGGAATGGCGACAAACTACAATACTTAAAAATCTCCATAGGCCACGTGTTACAATATTTTACAGGTCCCCTGGTTAGCGTTACAGGGGAGATCTAGCACTTGAATTATTAATATATATATATAATAATATTTGTACGAATATTCAAACAAACTTTAGTTTAAAAAATCTACTAGTGGAGCTTGCGATACCTTGGCGACAGAACTAGATCTTCTCTGTACCTCCCGAGCTGAGAGGGCCTTGCGGTGGTCCAGGCACAAAAACTATACATGTGCCCAGGGTAGATAAAAATCGATGATTAAAAAAATAAATAAAATCTGATTTTTTTTATTTCAATCAATTTTTTTGATTTTTATCAAATTTATTTTAATAAAATGCTTTTGGGGTAAAAATCTATCTAAAGATCGTTTTCTATTTAAGATACATTAATAATTCAGTTTATTCAGCATGAAATGCAGCTTAATTATGTAGCATGAGGCTATATATTCTGCAATATTTACATATTTGGTAAACTCATTCAATGAATCCAAGCTCTGCAAGCTGAGATAACATGCACTGCATTGATGCATTCACACAATTTCACAGAAACCATGAGATAAAACAAAGTTCAGGAATATTCCATTATCCCATTGTTTTGTACACTACAAACTGTATGATTGTTTGAAGGGAAATACTACTGTACCAGGCGCTAAGTGTGAGGAGGATGTGCAAGCAGTAAAAATTAAAGTGAAACCTTCTAAGCAGCTTATAAACCTTGTGATCTTTCTGCACATAGCTTGAAGTGCTTTATTCCTCCCTTGAGGAGCAAATGGCAGCAGGCCATAAGAGACGCAGTTTGGGAATATTTTGATGAAGTTCCTCTACCTATGGGTAAAGAAGGTATGTGTGCAAAATGCAAGCAATGCAACAAAGGGATGACAAAGCCTAGTGGCCCGAATGAAACATCATAAGAAAACGTGTTGTGATGAAAGGACCTTTGCTTTTTTTTTGTTTTCTTTTAACCTTTTTATTAAAATGTTTCAACAATACAAAGAAATTAACACATTTGAACTAAATATATTCTCAGTACCTTCAATAAGTGAACAGTACTGCATTAATAATGATCTATCAATCAAATTGTATGTTTCTACTGAGTGTTGGTTTTATGACGGTTGCATTGGGTACTCATTTCGATTTCTTGTTTAACATTTTTACCCTATTTACCCCAATGGGTACATGCTGTAAACAAGGTGAGATTATTTTGAGAACTCTACTTGCTCTACATATTGTGTGGATTGCAAGGAATAAGGATGCCTAAATGTGTATTTATGCCAATGAAGGGCGATAAAACACAGGTCAGATTTGGAAAGGACCTTTTTTTATAAGTCGACCCAGCTGATATATTCCGTTTAAGTTTTTTTTGTTTGTTTTTTCAAAGATATTTTGCTTATGCACTTTAGCTACTAAACATTGATGTTAAGCAAATACAAGATTATGTAATATAAATGTTATTGTTTTAATTAAATAAAAAATAAAAGTAGTTCTCCAAATATGTGTGATTAACCTATTAACCTAAAATCGGTTCTGATATCGCTGTTTTACTAACCTGACCGCTTATTATTCTAAATAGGAAACCTTCATTTTGTTTTTCAAATATTATAGATTCTAACTACCAGCAAGAATAAGTCCTTACATTTAAAGATCACCTGTCATTTCAGATCCATCATGGCAGAGCCCGTTAGTGGGCATCCACTCACCTGCTGCCGCCACGTCCCGCACCTTGTTGCGTCACTGCCGCATCACCAGCCGTCCCAATAATGTGAATGGGACGGTCAATGAGTCAACAGCCGGTCAGAGGAGGAGCCGCTGCTGGGCAGAGATGACAGTTGCTCTTTAAAAATTATGATTTAAATCGAGTTGATTTAAATCAAGCCCTTTTACTAGTGATTTAAACTGTGATTTAAATCAAATCCACCCTGCATGTGCCGATAAACCCGGACCCATGTTGGCCAAAAAATTGAATTCGGTAGGCAAACTGTATAGACCTGTTTGGCTCTGGACGCGAGTGGGGGTCTTACCTCTAACCCTGTGCAAATCCTTTGCAGCTTCTCTGAGTTTCTTTCTTCGCTTTATACTGAGTCAGGCCCATTTCCCCTACAGCAAGCGAAGCAGTTTTTCCAGGAACTAAACCTTCCTTCACTCCCAGGTGGGGCACGCGATGCCCTCAACGCAAACATCTCAAAAGCTGAGGTCCTCCGGGCAATCAAATCCCTCAAGCTCTCTAAGGCTCCGGGCCCCGACAGATTCTCGGGTCTCTATTGCAAGACGTTCTCTGCGTTACTGGCACCTCACCTTGCCAACTATTTTAATGCTTTTTAAGCAGGGCTCAATGCCTTCTCCAGGCGCCTTAAGGGCTCATATATCGATGTTCCCTAAAAAGCTAGAGGATGCCTCTGAACCCCAGGCCTTCCGACCAATATCCCTCCTGAACGATGACCTGAAGATTCTGGCTAGAATTCTAAGCACACGCATCAATCAATATATTGGCCACTTGATCCACAGGGACCAGGTGGGTTTTGTCCCAGGGAGACAGGCCGGTGATAATGTCCGGAAAGTGATCCATCTCATTCACCTTTTACGTCATTGTAAAATTCCCGGCTTCCTTCTCTCTCTTGATATTTACAAGGCCTTCGATAACCTGCCCTGGGAATATTTGCAAATTGTGCTCTCCCTCTGGGGATTTGAGAAATCCTTGCTTACCTGGATACATGCTCTGTATTCTGCCCTTAACCTTGCTTCGGTTAAATATGCTGGATACTTCTCTGCACTCTTTTCTATCCACAGGGGCAGGAGACAGGGGTGCCCCCTGTCCCCAGCCTGGTTTTTTTTGGCCTTCGAACCTCTAACACTCGGACTTCGTGCGGACCAAAACTTGACTGGAATTCCTTATGCAGGCCACGACTTCAATTAAGGCTCTTCACTGATGATGCCCTCCTGACCTCAACTAATCCCTTCACAACTCTCCGTAACCTGCTACGCCTCTTGACGCGTTTCTCATCTATTTCAGGCCTTCAGATTAACGTGGAGAAATCCATGACTCTAAATGTTTCCCTAGATCCCGCTCTGGTCGCACGCTTGCAGTCCTACTTCCCTTTTCGCTGGGCATCTTCGCCCACTGACTGTCTGAGAGTTTCGACCGACCCCCCACCTACTCATCACCTTTTGACGCTAACTACTACTCCCTTCTTCGATTGCTGATGACTCTTATGCAGTCGTGGCAATTTCTGCATCTGTGCTGGATTGGCTGCATCAACTCAGTGAAAATGACAGTCTTACCGAAACTCTTGTACTATTTTGGCACCCTTCCTGTGCGAGTCCCTCTGTATTTTCTCCGCCTGCTCCAGAGCAGGATCTTACGCTTTATTTGGGCTAATAAACGCCCTTAAATCGCCACCCTCTTCATACATAGGTTGCAAGGCGGCTTGGGGGTTCCCCATGTTGCCAATTACTACCTGGCGGCCCAGATCTCCCAACTGACGCTACTCCATGCTTCTTCCGATGTCTCCCTGTGGGGATTCTTGGAGCTTCCCAATTGTACCCCCCTTTCTATACAAGCACTTCTATGGCTTCCTCAGAAACTCTGCCCAACGTCACTAATCCCTCTCATGCAACACAGCTTAAAGCTGTGGGACTCGGTGAGGTACTTAGGCTCACTTATGTCTCTCTATCTGCCCCTGCTACCCATTACTAATAACCCATCGTTCCCCCTGGTCTAGACCAGCCTCAGGCGTTCGTATGGTGAACTTCCCGGGGCCTTATCCAGGTATGCCATCTGTTGACCACATCTACCCCACCAACGTGGTCTGCATTTTGCGAGTCCCATGATGCTCCCCAGTCAGATTTCTTCAGTCTTCTCCAGCTCCAACACTGGATAGCTTCACTGCAGTGTACCTCCTCCATTTCAGACAACCACTTTCAAGCACATCTGTCTACATTCCCCAGGTCTTATTTCCACTCTCTGTGCATCTTTGAATGGCCAATCATCTCGCTTTCCTATGTGTCCAAGTGGGAACGAGATCTGAGTACTAAGGTCAACCAGGCGGATTGGAGCAAGGCCTGGTCTTCTATAGCTAAATGCTCCTTCAATACTGCCATCTTGGAAGCAGCATACAAAGTGCTGTTACAGTGGTATTGGGTTCCAGCTCATATAGCCCATGCCAACACAGCCTCTAGTGATCGCTGTTTCTGGGGATGTGGCCACCATGGAGATGTTATACACATGTGGTGGACGAGCCCGTGACTGGTGGGATTCTGGTCCCGAGTGTTTGGCTTGTTGTACTCTTTGTATCATTTAAATGTTCAAAAGGAGGTTAAATTTGCACTGTTACATTGCCCTATTTCGAGTCTATTAGCTCATCAACAAAAATAGGCACCCTATCTGTTTATAGCGGCTAAAAGGACAATCGCTCGGAAATGGAAGAAACCCACGGCCCCTTTTCAGGAAGTCAAAAACCGTTTGACGGCCATGATGGTCAATGAGGAAATGTCTAGTATTCTTAAAGACACACATGCTAAGCTCCTTAAAGTCTGGGAGCCATGATTGACGTACGCCTTCCCTGAACTCCTTCGGACTAGTGTGGGTCAGTGCTGACTGGTATCCTGGGTGATCCCGGGCCCCCTTCTTCTCCTTTTTCCCCTTTACTCCATCTCTACCCTCCTCCTTTGACTTTTCTTACTATTTTCTTCTCTCCCTTTTCAGTGCTTTTAGCCCTCTTGAGTTATTAGATATTTGTCGTGGTTACTCTTGCAGTCTATGGGGTTTACCCCAAATATACGAATGCTGCATTCAGATTTTCTGTGATCATTCAATTAGGAGGCTTCCCTCCTCTGTTTATGTTCTATGTTCCATGTTTCCTATGTGCCATCACTAGCCCCTGTGTGGGCAGCCTAAATGCCTACAACGTTATTGTATGTTTCAATGCTATATCTGCAATAAAAATGATTGAACCAGAAAAAAATCTGCTAGTGTATACCCAGCTTTACAGTAGTGGTCAGAATGCCACCCTAAAGAGGACCATACACAACGTGAATTTTGGCCAGTTCCTGGTGAATCGGCCGAAATGTGCTCTGTGCAGACTGCTTGCATTGCAGGCATTCATCCCTAGGTGTATACTATCCTAAAAACAAAAGTACTGCTTGGTGCACCTTCCACCCGCAGCAGGTTTAAGCCCTAGCTCACACTGGTGCGGCTTTAAAATCGTGCTACTTCAGCACGATTTCAAAGCTACAGATCAGTGCGATTTGCACCTCCGATTTCATTGTGGCTTGCAACTTCTTTTAACAGAAGTCTATGCAAGTCGCAATGTAATCATCAAAAAGTAGTGGAGGAACCTTTTTCAAAGCTGCTGCGACATGAGTTGCGGCAATTTGACAACCCCGACAATGGGGTGCGACTTGACATGCGATTTGGAACTGTCAAATCACATGACAAATCGCACTGGTGTGAATGGTGGCTCAACCTCTAACAGACTTTTACAAGCTGCCAGCAGCAGGGCTGGATGGTGCGCCTATACCTTTCATGCCCTGTGGGTCTGAGGCCTTAAAGGATAAGTTTACCTTTTTAACAAAAAATAATAAATGTACGTTTTTTTTTTTTTGCAGGTAAAAAATGTGCATTTACGATTTTTTGTATCGGGAGCCTGGAAAGCATTGCACCAGTGATCAGCAGTTAGCAGATGCCATGCAGGTCTCCTTAAGACGTGTCGGTGTATCTGTTTGCTCGAACAGGCAAGCAGATATTCACTGACAGGAAGAATCAATAAACTACCACAGTGCTCAACAGCGCCGTGGTAGTTCATTGAGAACTACCCGACAACAACCGCAAAGGCTATGGGGACTTGTAGTTTCCCATTTACAGAGGACTGTGAATAAATTACATGGCCAGGTGGGTGGAGCCCCGCATGGCCACGATAGTTTAAAGAGTGACAGTGAGCGCCCGGAGAAGATGCCCACCCACTGTCACTGGGGAGGGAGGAGAGGGAAAAAACAGTACACAGGTTTTTGGCAAAAGTAATTTATTAAAGCAGCTCCGGCGTCTCTTCCGATTTCTTCTCCTTCCGCTGATGTCATCTCTCCTCTCCGGTTCATTTCCCTCTGCCAGGTATCCTCTCTCCGCTGTCTTCTCCCTCTGTTCTTCCTCCAACGTTCTCTCGACGCTCTCTCCTGCTGTATTGCTAGGTCTGCCGTGTGCCATTACTTATATAGCTATGGGGCATGGCCCCCTGATGACATCATCTGGAGGCGGATGGGACGGTGACGTCAGACGGGGCAGGGCCTCGCCCTATGGGTTTATAAGTAATGGCACACGGCACACCTAGCATTACAGCGGGAGAGTGTCGTGAGAACATGGGGGGAAGAACAGAGGGAGAAGACAGCGGAGAGAGGGGACCCTGCAGAGGCAGAAGACAGCGGATAGAAGAAAAGAACCAGAGAGGGGAGAAAACATCAGCAGAGGAGGGAGAAGAGCCAGAGGGGGGAGAAAACATCAGCAGAGGAGGGAGAAGAGCCGGAGAGGGGAGTACACATCAGCAGAGGAGAGGGAAGAGCCCGGCCAGGGTTGTCAGGAAGAGGCCCTCGTCCCAGTCAACATGGGGACAAGGTGCTTTGGAGTGGGGTGGTTGCAGGCCCCCCTTGACCCAAAGCACCCACCCTCCCCCCATGTTGAGGGCGTGTGGCCTGGCGTGGGGGCTCCCCTCAAAATCCATACCAGACCGAAGGGTCTGGTATGGACCTTGGGGGAGACCCCACGCCGTTTTTTTTTTTTTGGCAAGGTTTCCCCTTCAAGGTCCTCAGCGCACAAGCCGCACCACAAGTCGGATCATCATGATCCGACCTTCTGGTGTGGCTTCTTTTCAAATCAATGGGCTCTCGTAGGGAATCATTGATTTTGAATAGAGGGGGACCCCTGCTGCTAAATGCTCATTAATGCCAATGCAAAAAGCACGTTTTTACAGCAGCTTTTTCCTGGCGTTGGTAGTGGCTTTGCAGCTCATTTTTTCTAATGCCCTGTGTGCATGAGTCCTAAAACTTCACACTGGAACTGCAAAGATTAGTAACACTTAACACACACATTGCATTAAATTTTTAGGTTTGTTTTTTTTTATTTTTTTTTTTTTTTTAGAAGGAACACCGTTAGCATGAGAAACCCTAGTTGGCGCTCTCTGTCTGGTACACCTGACTCTGCAGGCTGGCTGATTCTTGCAGAGATAAACTGGCTCTGATTATCTCTACTTTGCTGACAGCGGAGCTCTTGATTGCTATTCGGCTTCTCCCCAGGGAAGTCTATGTTATGACAAAAAGATCTTTTAGTGCAGAAAAGAAAGTACAGGACATGTGACTGGACAGACCCTGACATAATCAGGAAAAAGAAGAGTCACCTGCTGACCTCTACAAATCTACAAGTCCCATCCTGCAATTAACCTAAAATGAATAAAAGGGGGGCATTTATCATTTCAGTCGCACAGCAAGGCAATGGTAAACTGGAGCAGTCCAACAGATTAGAAGAAAGATTAAGGATTCATTCACACCATGACGTGCGTCCATGCGCACACTTTTTTGCGGGTTCCCACGTGTCTCGTTTTAGGGCAGACAATTAAAGTGTTTGTAAAGTCAGAAGTTTTTTTTTATCTTAAGGCATTCTATGCCTTAAGATAAAAAGCCTTCCGTGTGCAGCAGCCCCCCTGATACTTACCTGAGCCCCATCTTGATCAATCAATGTTGCCCGAGAGACTCGACTGTCCGAGACTCTCCCTTCTCATTGGCTGTGAAAGCAGTGAAGCACCATTGGCTCTCGCCTTAGCGGTCAGGTGCTTTTTAGGGGCTATTTCTAGTGCTAAAATGCCTGAAAACTGCCTCAGTGTGAAATGGGTCTTAGTATCACTTTAAATTGTAAATTGCACAAAAGAGAAGCATCAATTTAAATTCCCGTTACATTACACTACAAGCCAAGGAGACTGGTTCGGATGCAGACGGCGGCATCTTAACCCCTTCACCCCGAAAGGATTTCCCATGTTAGGACCAGAACACTTTTTGCGATTCGGCACTGCGTCGCTTTAACTGAAAATTGCGCGGTGGTGTGACATTGTACCCAAACATAATTTGCGTGCTTTTTCCCCACAAATAGAGCTTTCTTTTGGTGGTATTTGATCCCCTCTGCGTCATTTCTGATCACCGCTATAAACAAAAAAAGAGCGACAATTTTGCAAAAAAAAAACCAAAAAAACTTTCTTACTTTTTGCTAAAATATAAATCCAAAAAAAATATATGTGTATATATACACATATATATATACATAAAAACGAATTTATTCATCGGTTTTGGCCGATTTATATTCTTCCTCATATTTTTGGTAAGAAAACCGCAATCGCCGTTTATTGATTGGTTTGCACAAAAGTTGCCGCGTTTACAAACCATGAGAAATAATTTCTGCCGTTTTTACTTTGATATTGGGGTGGACATGTCGGACATTTTTGACACTTTTTTGGGACCAATGACATTTATACAGCGATCAAAAATATAAATATCCACGGATTACTGTATAAATGTCATTGGCAGCGAACGGGTTAACACGCACGGGGTGATCTAGAGGTTAACTGTATTCCCCAGGCGTGTTCTAACTGAGGGGGCTCGGCTACCATGGGCATAAGAGATCTAACTGATCCCAGTGACAGGGATCAGTAGATCTCTTACATGCCCACTGACAGAGCAGGGAACTGCCATGTTTACATCGGGGGTTCCCCGTTCTTTGCCTCTGGCAGGTCATTGCAGTTCGCTGGCGGACATTGGGTGCGCCCAAGCCACGGGCACACTCCTGCAGAGTGCGCCGGTGGCGTGCTCCCATCCGCTAGCTGCGCATGCGCGAATAGCTGCTTATATACGGCGATTCACGGGACAGCGCCACTCTGCAAGCAGTAAATATGCGGCAAACAGTCGGGAAGTGGTTTAAGTGGTTCTAAAGCCTTAAGGTTTTTCACCTTAATGCATTCTATCCATCTACAGCTCAACTTCTCAACTTAACCTCATCTTTTGACCTAACCCAATGGACACACACACTTCCACTCCAATGGTACTACCCTTAACCTTGTATTCTCCCATCTCTGCACTCCTGGCAATCTCACCAACACGCCCTTTCCTCTCTGATCACAACCTCATCAGTTTCACTGTATCCTTGCCTCCAACCACCCATCCCTCCAAGTAGCAGACAATTACTTGTAGGAACCTTCGCCACTTTAACCCTTCTCTTCTCTATTCTGCTACTGACCACCTATATGACATAATCTCTCCCCTGTCCTGTCCTGATCTGGCCACCTCTTTCTATAACAGTTCACTCTCATCATCACTAGACACACTTGCTCCTCTAACTACATGCAGAACCAGGCCCCGACCGTTACAACCATGGTAAACTGACAACACTAGAAATCTCAAGAGACATTGCCGTGCTCTTGAACGTCTGTGGCGTCAAGCCAAATGCCTGCAGGACTTCACCCTATACAAATCTGCCCTCCTAACATACAATTCCTGCCCCCATGCTGCCAAACAAGCCTACTCTAATTAATACCTTGTTATCCAGTCCCCGTTGGCTCTTCTCAATATTTAACTCTCTGATTCGTCCCCCACCCAAAAACTCACTCACTGCCCAAGAGATTGCCAAGCACTTCAAAGACAAGATTGATTCAATATGCGAGGACACCTCCACTGTGTGTACATCTTCCCCACGCAACATAGTTGAACATACCTTGCCTTACAGCACAGTCAACACTCTCCTCTTTTGAACTGGCCACTACCGAAGAGGTTACAAAACTTCTCAGATGCCCACCTAACCAACTGTCCCCTGGATCCTGTTCCCTCACAACTACTACGGCCACCCTCTCATTCTATCCTATGCTCCCTCACTCACATCTTCAATCTCTCCCTCTCTAGTGGCACCTTCCCCTCCCCTCTAAAACATGCGCAGATCAGTCCCATACTTAAAAAGCCCTGACCCCACCAACCTGAACAACTTAAGACCCATCTCATTGCTCCCATTCATCTCTAAACTTCTAGAATGCTTAGTCTACAACCGTCTTAGCTCCTACCTGCTACCTGAAAATAACCTTCTTGATCTCCTACAGTCTGACTTTCGCTCGCAGCACTCCACGGAAACCGCCTTACTAAAACTCACTAACAATTTACTAACTGCCAAAACCAAGGGCCACTACTCCATACTCCTACTCCTTGACCTTTCTGCGGCCTTAAATACCATTGACCACCGACTCCTTCTCAATAAAATCCGTTCCCTTGGCCTCCAAGAGTCTGCTCTATCCTGGTTCTCCGCCTACTTATCACAGCGCTCCTTCAGTGTTACCTACAACTCTGTATCCTCCTCTCCATTGCCCCTTTCTGTAGGGGTCTCCAAAGGCTCTGTTCTTCAACCCCTTGTCTTCTCTATGTACACCTCCTCCCTTGGTCCCTTGTTAACCACCCACGGCTTCCAATACCATCTATACGCCGATGACACACAAATCTATCTGTCTACTCCGCACCTCACTCCTTCAGTCTCTTTGCACATTACTAGCTTACTAACGGACATAGCATGGATGTCACACCAATTCCTTCAACTTAAATCGCTCTAAAACTGAGCTGGTAATATTCTCCCCCCGCCCATGCCCCCCTCCATGACTTTTCCATCAAAATTGACAATGTAGCCATCAATCCCTCCCCTCATACCAGGGTACTAGGTGTAATCCTAGACTCTGACATGTGACTTGTCCTTTTCGTACTGCAGCAACTCCAGCCACAGTCTCTCTCCTGACTGGACAGAATGATAGCAGCAGGAGCCATTGGCTCCCACTCCTGTCAATCAAATCATGTGACACAGGAGCGGAGGGCAGGGCTGAGTCCTGCTGTGTGTGGGGACACAGCAGAGGGACTTGGGAGAAAGCGGCTTTCCGTGGGAGCACCCGATAAAAATGAGGGGCTTTGAGCGCTGGCGGGGGACCCCAGAAGAGGAGGATTGGGGCTGCTCTGTGCAAAACCATTACACAAAGCAAGGGAAGTATAGGCATGTTTGTTATTGTTTATAAAAAAAAAAAACTCAAAGGTTTGCAACCACTTTAAAAAAAGGGAAAACGGCAGTGAAGCTTCACATCCGGATCCCTACTGTGCATGCGTGAGCTGCTTTGCGCTTTGTGAATGGTCCCACAGTCATCTGGGACCTGTGATGTGTCCCAGAAGGCTGCGGGGGGCTAATTTCTGCAAGGATCGCCACGGTGATCTGAATGGAAGTGGCAGCAGATACTTGTCAAAACCAAGTACCCACTCCCCCCAAAAATGTGCCAAAAGTGGCAGTGGAGGGGGGAGGATGTAAACAAGCGGAACTTCCCCTTTTGAATGAAGTTCTCCTTAAAGTTAACAAAACTAGTAAGATAACCCTATGGGTCCAGCACTATTTTTCCACTTTCCTCAAATGCAAATCAGTGTCAGTTTGGCCCAAAATTCTAGATGCAGGGGTTGCAAAAACATTAAGTGTGAAAAACGAATGATGTTCTAAATAGTGCAGATGAATTCCTTGATGTACATCCAGTAACAGTGAGTATAATTGATGTGCGTTTTGGTCACCCAACTGCACCTCTACCAATATTAATATAAAATGCTTCCTTACCAGAGGTCTAGACAGGCATGATATGCAAGTATAGAAGATCCAATCAGCTTACTCTATTATATTGCAGGTGGTGGTACTGTCATGGCTGATGGTAAAGTTTACGCCATAGTAGGGCCCATGAAGGAAAGACCGATATAAAAATAGATCCAAGGCGTCCTAGAAGTTGATTGACCAATATACAGGATTGGCGTGCGTGGTACCTCAAGGACATGGACTCCACCCATGGATAGATCAATTTTTCAATATTTCCATCATTTTCATTTCAATATCGGTGGAGGTGCAGTTGGGTGATCAAAACGCACATCAGTTATACTCACTGATAGTGGATTTTCATCAAGGAATTAATCTGCACTATTTAGAACAACACCAGTTGTTCACACTTTATGGACACTTGTTCATTCAATATACAGGGTGGGCCATTTATATGGATGTACCTTGATAAAAATGGGAATGGTTGGTGATATTAACTTCCTGTTTGTGGCACATTAGTATATGTGAGGGGGGAAACTTTTCAAGATGGGTGGTGACCATGGCGGCCATTTTGCACATCTCGTATCTTCACAGCATATGATTTTTTTATGGTTTTTATGGTCAGTAAAAACCAATACCGGGTGAGCTGCTTCTTCCAAGAGGTACCGTCATTCCTCCAAAGCCGACTTGATGGCCAGCAATTCCCTATCACCGACATCATAGTTCCAGCAAGATGGTGCACCACCACATTATGGGTGTCAGGTCCGAGCATTCCTAGATGAACAGTTTCCTGGAAAGTGGATTGGTGGTCGTGGGCCAGTTGAATGGCCCCCAAGGTCTCCCGATCTGACCCCCTTAGACTTTTATCTTTGGGGTCATCTGAAGGCAATTGTCTATGCTGTGAAGATACGAGATGTGCAGCACTTGAAGCTACGGATACTGGAAGCTTGTGCTAGCATTTCTCCTGCGGTGTTGCTATCAGTGTTTGAAGAGTGGGAGAAGAGGGCTGCATTGACAATCCAACACAATGGGCAGCACATTGAACACATTTTATAAGTGGTCAGAAACTTGTAAATAACTTATGAAAGAATAAAGTTACGTTAAAACCAAGCACACCATTGTTTTTCTTGTGAAATTCCCAATAAGTTTGATGTATCACATGACCCTCTTCCTATTGAAAAAACAAAAGTTGGATTCAAAATGGCCGACTTCAAAATGGCAGCCATGGTCACCACCCATCTTGAAAAGTTTCCCCCCTCACATATACTAATGTGCCACAAACAGGAAGTTAATATCACCAACCATTCCCATTTTATTAAGGTGTATCCATATAAATGGCCCACCCTGTATATGTTTAGCGTGGCAACATGTTTTACTGTTTCACGTTTATAAGGATTGGTCCTGTTGCCAGCTTAGACTTTTATATTTAGTCTGTATACCTTCGCAATCATTTTTTTGTGTATGAAATGCAAGTATGTGTGTTGCATTTGCCAATTTACTTAAAGCGGAGTTCCACCCAAAAGTGGAACTTCAGCTTCAAGTGTTGGTGACCCCCGACATGCCACAACTGGCATGTCATTTTTTTGGGGGGGGGGGGGAGCAGGGAACCTGTTTTCACAGGGTCCCAGGTCCCACTTCCTCTCCTAGAACCGCAGC
>BLSH010000756.1:3931019-3945451 GCA_018402905.1 Glandirana rugosa | reverse complement strand
TTCATTTAATGTTTGAGAAAAATGTTCCAGCAGCTACATTTTTTCTAGCTGCTGACTTTTAAATGGGTGGAACTCCGCTTTAATGAATGTCCCTCAAAAAGCAATCACATATCTATGGCTGACTCATTCACTTCCCAGATACATGCACATGGATGTGGGTACAAGGCAGCTCTATTGTGCCTGGGGAGCTGCAGGTGGAGCGCACAGTTGGCCATAGAAGTGCACAGCTGTACAAATTTCTACTCATTTAAAAGCCCATTCAATTTTGCAACGCCGTTTACCCGCACATCTATATAATGCATTTATTTTCACAAACACGAAACTTCTGCATTCAGAAAATACGTCAGACACACATGCCTTGTAAAAAGAGTTTGTAATTTACTTTGTAAATCTTTTGGCACTTGAATTATATTCCAACTTTGCACTTAGCTGTACAGCTGGAGTTGCCCTTTAAGGCTGATCTGCTATACTGGCAATAAAGCAATCCTTTCAATGTGAACAATACAAAAACTGAACAGTAATGATTTCATGTAAATTTCAGTGAAGTATTAAGCGATTACAAAGAACAGAAAGATGACAAAAGACACTGAAAATGTGAGCTGCGTATTTCCAATTCCCCAATGGCAGATGAAGACAAAAGGAGAATGAATGAAGTGACAATCAAGATTCTCTAGGATGAGGAATGAAATGTGTCACCCACAGACAGGCGGATCATCTGCATGCAGCATGCACCGCTTGGCTTACCTCAGAGCTATAATCATCGGCCGTGGTGGACACCTCACTTTCAGGCTACAATAAAACAAAACCCTCCTTCAAAAAAAGCTTTATATTCAAAATGTGCTTTTATTTTAGAGATCGCTCTCTGCGGGTGTATCCTGTTCTGTATTCATAGAACAACATGAACCTTCGTTTGGCAATTGGTAGTATAGCAGGAAATCATCCTGGGTTATCCACCAGTAGAAATAGGAAAATGTGAACGTGAAATAATGTCTTTATTCACTGCATAGATTAAAGTAAGGTAAAAAACCGTCTGGCTTTAGAACCAAAGTAGAGCTACAGGCAAAACGTTTTTTCTTCATTTTGGATAGAGTAACGGAGGGTTATAAGCCGTGTCAGATTTTTTTTCGACATCCATGTCCCATTGCGGAGATTTACCTTCACTTCCTGTCCCATAGCCTAACAGGAAGTGAGAGGAAATCCCTGCAAATTCCTTGGGGACCCCCAAGTCACCAGAACTAGTGCTCACATTGGAAGATTTTCCTTCTATTACTTTTCTGGGGACAACCCAAAATTTGGGATTTTCTTTTACTTTCACTTTCAATGATAATGGTAAACAGGACAAATAGAGGGTGAATCTCCTTAAATGTGGCACAGACAGCAATAAAAAAACTGACAGGGGTTCTAGTCCCTCTCCACTCTATCCAAAATGAAAAGAAAAAAAAAAAAGTTTTGCCTTTAGTTATACTTTAAGGGCCCGTTCACACCAGAAACCCACATTCTGTGCACGTTTCCCCAACCATGCTCAAAACGCACTGCCCTTGCAATCTGCAGCAGGTGTCAGTGCAATGCTAACAACATCCCAAAAGCAGGACACAAACGCAGCGCATTTGCCTACACTGGATCGCATGGCACAGAAGTATCATGCAAACCAGTTGTATGCACTAATTTTGGTGTGGTGCAGTGCAATTCTAGCTCGTTTAACTCAATGGGCTGAAACGCACTGCACTCAAATTGCACAGGAATGCGAGTGCATTTCTCTGCGATACCTGGTGTGAATCGGCCCTTATGCACGATCTATATTAATATAAAAAAAACCTTCTAGTAGTTGTTCGTACCACCCCCTCCCTGAATACTTAGTCCTGTTCGAACCAGCGCTGGACCTGTCTGCAGCAGTGCTGTTCTCTCTCTCCCCTCTCACAGGCACAGAGACTGCTGGAAGGAGAGAGCAGGGGGGTGAGGCTGAGAAACATTGGGGGGAGATTTACTAAAACCGGTGCACACAGAATCTGTAGCAGCTGTACATGGTAACCAATCAGCTTCTAACTTCAGCTTGTTCAAAGTAATCACATATCTATGGCTGACTCATTCACTTCCCAGGTATATGCACATGGATGTGGGTACAAGGCAGCTCTATTGTGCCTGGGTAGCTGCAGGTGGAGTGCACAGTTAGCCATAGAAGTGCACAGCTGTACAAACTTCTACTCATGTAAACGCCCATGCACTTTTGCATCGCCGTTTACCCACACATCTAGCCATCCCACTGTCAGCTGAGGTCACAGAACCGGTCCAGACTCGGCAAAGATTGCGACAATAAAGTCGGGATCCGCCCACATGCCTGGACTGTCACGCGGCTTAGCCTCTCAGCGAGCCATTGAAAGCCTGAGCCAGTCACTCCCATCCCCTCCACAGCACAGCGCTCCAGTGAGCACGGGGAGGGAAGAACAAAGAGCTGACAGTCACCAACTCTCTGCTCAGGGAGCTGTGAGAACCGAGCGATCATCGGTGTTCGATCGAACGGTTCTCAGTGTTAGAGCCACCAGGGAATGTATGCAGCATCGGACCGATACTGCATCCACCCAGGTAAGTATGATTCTTAAATAAAATCCCATAAATCTCTTTTAAGCTTTGACAATAAAACCTGGAAGCTGATTGGCTACTATGCACAGCTGCACCAGATTCTGTGTGCACCAGTTTTAGTAAATCTCCCCCACTGTGTGTGTCTAAAGATACAGCAGCCTGGCTCGGGATTGAGCCTATAGGTGCGACACCATAGGAACTGGCTTTCTATGCGCCACACCAAGAAGAGGAGGAGCCAAGGGCGCTGGCAAGGGATCCCAGAGAGGAGGATTGGGGCCGCTCTGTGCAAAACCATTGCACAAAGCAGGTAAGTAGTACAGCGCGCACGATATGGCAAAAGCTTTGTTGATACCTGATCGCCACACCTATATAAGCTTATTCTACATCTCAGTCTAAAACCATGGGCATTAATACTGATTCCCCCCACCTCTGTGTCCATAACATCCTCCAAAAAACTTGTGAAACTCATCAAACCATGGCTTTGTATGCAGGTTCACAGTCAGTCATGCTGTAACAGAAAAGAACCTTCCCTGAACAGTTATCACAGATTGGCAGTTTACAATTGTCTTGGTCCACATATATTAGGCACTATAGGTAGGTGTGATGGTCAGGTGTCCACAAACTTTTAGCCATACGGTGTACCTGATGACTTTTCGGTCTGATACACTGATCAGCTCCCTATCAGATACTGTTTGCATGGATACATCAACAGATGAGCAGTAGGATCAGAAATAGGTCTGGGTTGGAGCTGGGTTTAAAGTTGGGGTTAGAGATTATAAGGCTTATGGACAGCATTAGGCCTTGTTTACACCAATGTTAATCTCTACCCTACCTCTCAAAAGTGATCCGCGGTGGATTGCTTTGCAGAGACCAGTAGAGTAGCAGCCTCCAGCCATTCCAGAGTTAATAAAAGGGTGCATCCCCGAAACGTGTCAGATTGCCAGCGCAGCTCTGGCGCGTTTGGCCATGCTATTCCCACACTGGATTGACATTCAGTGTCATACAATGCCTGTATACATTTATTTTTGCGAGTACCCATTTGGATGTATGTTTTGTTTTACACAATAAACCTTTGGTAATGCAGGAGGCGTGTGCGCCCGCTGTGTGCTCTTTTACAGTTGTCTACTAGATTTCCTGATCTGAGGAGGGCTGCATCGACCAAGCATATCTGAATGAGGTTATTCCATTGCTTTTGATGATCCACTGCACAAGGAGGCAGAGCACTAGGCACTGAAAGTGTTTATGTGCTTTGTACAATTCTCATAAAACTACTAAAAGGAAAATTTCAAAGTGGATCTTCACTGCATCTGAGCACCACAAACCAAAAACATTATTCAAAGCAAACTCCCCCATCCATCATTGTCTCCATACTTAATTTTGTTGAGACATCACTATGAAAAACAACCCCCTAGCATTTCTGGCTGTGGCCATCTTGAGTAATGGCAAAATATCCATGTAGAGCTGCACGATTCAGGCTAAAATGAGAATCACGATTTTTTTTTGCTTAGAATAAAGATCATGGTTCTCTCACGATTCTCGCGGCATAACATCATCTTTCATATTATACAAAAAAAATTGGGCTAACTTTACTGTTTCGTTTTTTTTAAAATTCATTTTAGTGTATTTTTTCCAAAAAAAAAATGCATTTGAAAGACCGCTGCGCAAAAACCGTGTGACATAAAATATTTCAACAACCACCATTTTATTCTCTAGGGTCTCTGCTAAAAATATATATATAATGTTTGGGGTCCCAAGTAATTTTCTAGCAGAAAATACTATTATTAACTTGTAAGCAACAAATGTCAGAAAAAGATTCGGTCTTTAAGTGGTTAATTCATTTACCAGACCGAGGTTCTTCCCTTTGATCTATTCTAAGACTCAGTTCACACAGGGGAGAACTGACTTCAGGCGCGACTTCATAGGTGATTTGAATGCGACTTCAGTGCGACTTTGGGCGACTTACAACATGACTCAAAGCGACCTCCATGCCAGGTGACTTTGCCTGTGGCCAAACAGAGAATAAATCTCTTCTTACATCATTCCTTTTACCTGGGTAAATTCTTCTTTTTGAAGTCACTTCAATATGGGGGATCCGACTTGGAAGCGACTTCCATTGAATACTATGGGCACAAGTCGGATAGAAGTCACCTTGAAGTAGTACAGGAACTTTTTCTGAAGTCGGAGCAACTTCAGTAGTGTACATTAAGACGGCTGCCATTCGCTTCAATGGGATTTCTTCGGTCAAGCGACTTGGGGCGACACAAGTCGGATCCCAAGTCGCTGTAGTATGAACCGGCTCTCAAAGGACAAAATGTTACAATGTATTCTATCTCCCAGCGCTGAGGAATGTAGAACATTCTCCGGCTTTATTTTTTTTTTTTGACAGCTCTGGTTCACACATAGGCGATCCGACTTCAGGGACGACTCAACGCAACCCTACACCGCGCAACTTCAGCGCGGCTTGCAAGCGAATACTGTAATATATGTCAATGCAAGTCGCTTGAATTTGCCCCCAAAGTATTACAGGAACCTTCTAAGTCGGAGCAACTTGTGTGGCTCCTATTAGAACGGTTCCATTGCGCCTGACAAGTCGCCCTGCACTGTTTACACAGAATCAAGGAAATGTCGGGTGTAGATCGTGAAGGGGGTTGAATCGAGATCGCAATCTTTTAACAATTAATCGTGCAGCTCTGTATCCATGTAGCATTTACTTACTGGAATTCATGTGCCCTTAACCCAATCATGCATGCAGAGGAGCGTGCTTAGTTGAGAAAACCCCCTTCTGAAGTCTCTTGGGATGTATGACATAATTTGCCTAGGCAAGAAACCAGGAAGTAACTAAAGAAATCTAAAAATGAGGCACTGATGAGGCGGCACTTATGGGCAATGATTAGGTGGCATTGATGAGGTGGCACTAATGTGCCGCATTGATAAGCACTGATAGGTGGAACTGGTGAGCACGGATAGGCGGCACTGATGGGAAGCACTGATGAGCAGGCACTGATGGGCACTGAAAGGCAGCAGTGTCATCGCTAATGGGCACTGATTGGTGGCAGTGGGGGGGGGGGGCCTTTACTGTCATCAGGGCACTGACGATCAGTGCCCTGATTACATGTCCGGGTGTTCCCTGTGTGGAGACACCGCTGATCAGCTCTGCTCGACACACACTCTGTCAGTGTGAGGTCGATGAGAGCCGAACACTGGCACTTCCGCAATTACATGTGATGGGCTGTGATTGGATTCAGCCGATCACATGGGTAAAGAGCCACGTGATCGTTTTTTTTTTTTTTTTTTTTTACAGAGATTGGGGTCACGCCGTGTCCTAGCAACACGGCTCAGCTACGTTTGCCGCGCTGCTCGTCCCTGTGGGTGCTGTTCTGGGTGATGTCACATGACGTCCACCCAGAACAAGAGCCGCACTGTCTATCCATCATTTGATTTTGGGTGGGTGGGAAGTGGTTAACGTTAGATGGATTCCAGGAAGTAAAAGCTACATGAATCACTTGCCCTTACTTAAGATGGCTACTGCCAGAAATGCGATTTCTCAGCAAAAAAGCATAGATACATGGATGGGTGAGTGAGTGTGCTTTGAACAATAAAAATGAATTAAATATCATTATTGATTTGTGGTGCGCAGATGCAATGTTGTTCCGCTATAAAGAATGGCATGACTTTTAAATGAACTAATCAGGGTATGAAAGTGTTTAAGATTATAATGCTGCTGTAATGTCTACTAAGATCCTAAATTCATCTTTAAGTCAATGTATGTGTCCTTTATACAGCCTCTGGTTCCCAAGCCCAAGCTGTATACAGGGCAATGACTACCACCCAAGTCATCAGCAAGCACCACTTTCTCCCTGTTCTAAGCCCTGTCCCTTCCATAAATAGTCTAAAGCCAGAGATTCTACCAGCCACTGAAGTTCTGGTATTGGAGTAGAGCTGCACAATTAATCGTATTAAAATCGCGATCTCGATCCACCCTTCCTGCGATCTCCATTGGGCATTACCTCAATTTTCAGTGCAGTTAATGGGGTCCGATTTGCGGGGCGACTCAGCGCGACTTGACAGTAATAAAAGTCAATGCAAGTGCCTGAAGTCTTTTCAAGTCGGAGCGACTGGAGTCTCAGGGGAGACTTCCAAGTCTGGGCAGAGAGCCAAGTTCTGAATCACCATTGATAAAAGACGCTAAGAGAGATACAAAGTAATTTACTTCAAAGTAATGAACTCTGAATGAACTCCTCTTGTATAGTTGTTTGGTTTAACCATTTAAAGACTAAATCTTTCCTGACACTTGCTGTTTACAAATAAAAATCCATTATTTTGTGCTAGAAAATGACTTAGAACCCCCAAACATTATATATATTTTTTTTAGCAGAGGCCCTAGAGAATAAGATGGTGGTTGTTGCATTGCAATATTTTATGTCACACGCTGTTTGCGCAGCGGACTTTTAAACGCAATGTTTTTGGAAAAATTACCCTTTCAAAAAACTAAACAGTGCTGTTAGCCCAATTTTTTTGTATATTTAATATGTTACGCCGCGAGAATCGTGAGAGAATCGTGATCTTTATTCTAAGCAAAAAAATTGTGATTCTCATTTTGGCCAGAATCGTGCAGCTCTATATTGGAGTGTTAAAATAATTGCAGTAGTTTGCTGCAAAGGTTGGTGGAGCTTAGTTCTGACTTGAGCAGAAGAGTAGGGATCCTGTGTACAGCTTTCATGGCTTCACTGCCTGTATTCAAGTCTTGCGAATTGGTGTTGCCCTGTCCAATAAGAATACCGCTCTGGTCAATAAGGGTGCTCTCAATGGACAGGGGGCTAGTACATGAATATA
Source organism: Glandirana rugosa (assembly GCA_018402905.1). Taxonomy (NCBI): domain Eukaryota; kingdom Metazoa; phylum Chordata; class Amphibia; order Anura; family Ranidae; genus Glandirana; species Glandirana rugosa. The sequence goes on along the minus strand of BLSH010000756.1, from coordinate 3,938,041 downwards.
ATCAACAATCAAAGTAGATTACTAATAACAAAGTAAGCTTTGAATTTGAAGTATATCACAGTACAACTCTTGGGAGCCCATACCTCAATGGTGTAGGTCTTGTCATGTTGGATAATTTCGCCTTGAGGCAGCGTTCTCATGATGGTGAACTCGGCAGTGGTACTGGCTCCGCTCGGAGCAGTCTGCGATGGGACCTCATCGCTCTGGGATAAGCCAGATTCTGGAATTTCTTCAGGCTGCTCCCGATGTTTGGAGCTAGAGGAGGTCTTCTTCTTCTTGCTCTTCTTGGCGGAAGCCTGGCTGTCAGTCTGCCCCTTGCGTTGTCTGAACTGGGCAAGCTGCAAGATAAAAAGAAAAACGTCTTAGCTTTGCATTTTGTTTCTGGCCAACGTGGGGGCATCCCTTCTGAGACCTTTGGTTTGATTGATATCTGCAACATTTCAGCAGCTGTACTAATCTGTAGATCACCCAGTTTTACTGCCGAGCATATAAAAATGGCAACGACTGGATTTCTCCCTTATTTGCAAGCTTCAAATCCCATTATGACTCCATCTGCCAAAAAGGCAAGAAAGGCCTTCACAACGTATCAAGAGACAGCCCACCCACTGCTCTGCTGTGATCACTGCTTACAACAGGGTGTGCAGCAGCTCAACCACTTTGAGTCGACAATCCCTACCCAACTCCAATCACCGCTCCTTGGTTCCACCTCCTACCTCCCTCCCATTACTGCCCTTTTAAAGAATACAGAACTAAGTATCATTTAGTGGTGATAAGTAATTTGTATGGAATTTGTTTATAATAACAGGAAAAGCAGTAAAATAGATCCCCTGTAGCCAGTAACAATAGAGCCCCTTACAGCAACAATAGATCCCCCCCAACAACAATGGGCTGCTGGAAACCACAGCTGACAGCTTTGTGATCCCCGCACAGACTTGAAGCCCTGGGAATAACCAGTGCGGCCGAGCAGCCTGTGGACACTACGCCTACAGTGGTGCGGATATGAATTGCAATAGAGGCGCGATACGCGATATGTAATTTCACACCCTGTGTTTTTGAGTTGCTCTATTTTAGCCATTAAAACAGCATTTTTAACCCTTTGTTACACTCAGGTGGCACTGCTGTGTTTTCTGTCTGACTGTCATTCTAAAGCTGCTTCTACTTCGATAGCTGGCTACTTATATTTGAGATGTAGCTAATGTCACAAGGACATTTCCATGTAATGGGCATTATTATTGTTTTTTTTATTACAAGTATTTTATTCACAAGTATTATTACCAATTGTTCTTTTTATACTTTTCATTGGTCCACATGTCTTACCCCTTTTTCCCTTACCGCTCTCTAACCGCCACTAACACAGTGCCTTGAAAAAGTAATCATACCCCTTGAAAATTTTCCTCATTTTGTCGCGTTACAACCGAAAACGTAAATGTATTTTATTAGGATTTTAGGTGATAGACCAGGGTTTCTCAACCAGGGTTCCTCCAGAGGTTGGTAGGGGTTCCTTGAGCAATGGTCAATTTCTACCTCTCAGATAAATTTCCAATAATACCATTGATCTTTTTAGCTATCTGTAACGGGGGAATTCTTCTCATTGACCATCACACTAATGTATCATGAGTTGTAGATTTTTAATTTTTAGCAGGGGTCCCCCGAGACTGGATAATTATTTCAAGGGTTCCTCTGTGTTGAAAAGGTTGAGAAAGGCTGTGATAGACCAACACAAATTGGCACATAATTGTGAAGTGGAAGGAAAATGATAAATGGTTTTCAAAATTTTTTACAAATATGTGAAAAGTGTGGTGTGCATTTGTATTCAGTCCCCTTTACTCTGATACCCCTAACTAAAATCTAGTGGAACCAATTGCCTTCAGAAGTCACCTAATTAGCAAATAGAGTCCACCTGTGTGTAATTTAATCTCAGTATAAATACATTTGTTCTGTGAAGCCTTCCGGGGTCTGTTAGAGAACCTTAGTAAACAAACAGCATCATGAAGGACAAGGAACAAACCCGACAGGTCAGGGATAAAGTTGTGGAGAAGTATAAAGCAGGGTTAGGTTATAAACAATATCCCAAACTTTGAACATCTCACTTAGCACTATTCAATCCATCATCCGAAAATGGAAAGAGTATGGCACAACTGCAAACCTACCAAGACATGGCCATCCACCTAAACTGACAGGCCGGGCAAGAAGAGCATTCATCAGAGGAGCAGCCAAGAGGCCCATGGTAACTCTGGAGGAGCTGCAGAGATCCACAGCTCAGGTGGGAGAATCTGTCCACAGGACAACTATTAGTCGTGCCATCCACAAATCTGACCTTTATGGAAGAGTGGCAAGAAGAAAGCCATTGTTGAAATAAAGCCATAAGAAGTCCTGTTTGCAGTTTGCGAGAAGCCATGTGGGGGACACAGCAAACGTGGAAGAAGGTGCTCTGGTCAGATGAGACCAAAATTGAACTTTTTGGCCTAAAAGCAAAATGATATGTGTAGCGGAAAACTAACATTGCACATCACCATGAACATACCATCCCCACCGTGAAACATGGTGGTGGCAGCATCGTGTTGTGGGGATGCTTTTCTTCAGCAGGGACAGAGAAGCTGGTCAGCGTTGATGGGAAGATGGATGGAGCCAAATACATGGTGATCTTAGAAGTTAGAGTCTGCAAAAAAAATTGAGACTGGGGCGGAGGTTCACCTTACAGCAGGACAACGACCCCAAACACACAGCCTGAGCTACAATGGAATGGTTTAGATCAAAGCATATTCATGTGTTAGAATGGCCCAGTCACAGTCCAGACCTAAATCCAAAAGAGAATCTGTGGCAAGACTTGAAAATTGCTGTTCACAGACGCTCTCCATCCAATCTGACAGAGCTTGAGCTATTTTGCAAAGAAGAATGGGCAAAGATTTCACTCTCTAGATGTGCAAAGCTGGTAGAGACTTCCCCAAAAAGACTTTCAGCTGTAATTGCAGGGAAAGGCGGTTCTACAAAGTATTGACTCAGGGGGGCCGAATACAAATGTACCCCACACTTTTCACATATTTGTCAAAAATGTTGAAAACCATTTATCATTTTCCTTCCACTTCACAATTATGTGACACTTTTTGTTGGCCTATCACATAAAATCCCAATAAAATACATTTATGTTTTTGGTTGTAACCTGACAAAATGTGTAAAATGTCAAGAGGTATGAATGCTTTTTCAAGTTTTCTCCTAGTTTAAAGTGGTTGTCAAGTCATGACAACCACTTTAAGCTACAGGTAAGCCTATATTCAGGCTTAGCTGTAGGTCCCGGGAATATCTCCTAAACTTGCACCGTTTAGGAGATATTCCCTGTATGTGCATGTGCCAACGTCATCGGCACATGCCCAGTGAAGAAATGGCCAGACTGGGCCATTTCTTCACCACGTGTGCCGTAAATGACGGCTCCCGTGCGCATGCGCGGGAGTGAAGTCAGCGCGGCTCCTGCCAATCACAGTGCTCGGGGACCGCTGCTACAGTGTCGATCTAAGGTAAGCATTTCATAATGAGCTAGTATGCGATGGATATTAGCTCATTATGCCTTTCCCTAGCAGGTGTTTTTTTTTTTTTTAAATAGACTTGGCAACCACTTTAACTTGTGATCTACCTGACTGTTTTTGCTAATCGGCTATCTTTATTCTTAAGGTATTTTATGTGTGGCCCAAGGCAATTCCTCTTCTTCCAATGGGGCCCAGGAAGGTCAGAAGGATGGACACCCCTGCGTTAGAGGAAACTGAAGAGACCCGGAAGTAAACAAACTTACAGCCACTTATATGAGGCTTCCCATTGAGATACATTGCAGTCTGTTTTTGATCCATTCAATCACACGTCAAAAATCAGACTGGCGTGTGAAAGGGGCCTTATAGTTTTCCGATAAACAGCAGCTAAGGTGCAGACAGGACTTTCGTTGCAGATTACAGCTTCCCAAGAATTTAACGACACAATCAATTTAACCAAATGCCCAAGACGACATTTCACCTGCAAAGCCCCATGCTAATCCTCCAAATCAAATTTACAGCTTGGCTGAGGCTCTTTGTCCTGTGCCAAGATCTCATTTGGTGCAAGCACGCTTAAAACGGTAAGTAGAGAAAAAAAAACAGGAGTACGGTGCCAATTACAACACTCCAATGAGCAATGACTTACACCATACAACAAACAGCAATATACAGAAACCCAATGCAGGGGACGAGAAATAACTGTCCATGGTTCTGACTGCTTAGAATTGATGAAAGGTGAAATCTGCTCACTACGGCTTACCAAAATGTACGCATCATTATCACACTTTAACTGCTTTGTTTAAAGTTACCTGGTCATGAATTTATATTCTTCTCAAACGTATACCCTGTAAGGGCCGGTTCACACCTGAAGCGGCGCGACACTCGAGGTGACCTCAGCGCGGCTTGCAGGAGACTTCTATCATAAAAGTCAATGCAAGTCATGCTGGGGTCGCCCCGAAAATAGTGCAGGAACTTTTTTTCTAAGTCGGAGCGAAGCAACTCGCTCCTATTAGAACAGTTCCCTTGAACAGCATTGAGGCGACTTGTCAGGCGACTCAAGTCGCCTAGATGTGAACGGGCCCTAAAAGAAAAGTGTATGTACTAATTATACAAAACATTTATGTTAATCACTTCAGCTCTGGAAAACTTCACTCCCTTTGACCAGAAGCATTTTTTGCTATTCAGCAATGTGCTACTTTTTATTGCGCGGTCGTGCAACACCGAACCCAAATTAAATGTATTCATTGTTTTCACACAAATATAGCTTTCTTTGGTGGTATTTTATCATCACTGGGTTTTTAATTTTTTGCAATATAAACGAAAAAAAAAATTCTTCATAAGTTTTGACCAAAATATATTTTGCCAAGTCTTTGGTAAAACAAAAAAACAAAAAAAAAAACAAACAGTCTATTGATTGGTTTGCATGAAAGTTATAGTGGATACAAAAGTATGGGATATATACAGGAATTTTTATTGTGTATTGTGTAATACTGCGCTTCTAAACCTGAAGCAGCCAGCACTACAATTCAACCAAATTGTGTAAAACAGTGTAATAAAATATTAAAAGTGCAGCGCAAAAAATCCAAGTACTTAGACTTATATACATATATACAAAGTACCAAAGTGCGGAAGTTATTGATCATAACATAGACCAAATATAACAGTCCATAAGTCATGGAAAGCAGATATGAATCCTGAATAAAGTGAAACAAGTTGTGTAAAGATGCTTATCGTGAGGCATCTAAAAGTGCTTCCAACCACCCTCTGATGCCATCACCTCCAGTGAGATAATAAATACTCTTACCAGAGTGAGGTTGGTAACCAGCGTAGACTAAGGGGTCCAACCCATAACTCCCGCAGGGTCCACTTAGGAAACAGAGATCAGCCACCAGATGGTCATAGATGGAACATCATGGGGCGAATGAATCCTCGTAAAAATAAAATCTCACCATAGTGTAATACTGAATGGCCAAATAATTTATTTAAAAAGTATTGCACTTACAATCATGAAGAACATACAAGCGATGTACAAGGGATATCCAAAAGCATAACCAGGCGCAATGATGTGGAACAGGCTGTCCGTTAACCGACGCGTTTCATCTAAAAAGACTTCCACTGGGGTCTGAGCCCAATAGGTACACAAAAAAACTTGCAAATGTCCTTCCTGTAAGCACTAGCAGCTCTGTGCTCATGATAAGCATCTTTGTACAACTTGTTTCACTTTATTCAGGATTCATAACTGATTTCCATTACTTATGGACCGTTATATTTGGACTATGTTATGATCAATAACTTCCGAACTTTAGACATATACATATATCAAAGTACCAAGTACTTACATTTTTTGTGCCGCACTTTTTATACACACACACATACACATGCACAAATATATATTAGAGCTGCACGATTCTGGCCAAAATGAGAATCACAATTTTTTTGCTTAGAATAACGATCACGATTCTCTCAGCATAACATCTTACATATACAAAAAAATTGGGCCAACAGGCAACACGGTTTCATTTTTTGGGCTTTTTTTGAAAGTGTAATTTTTCACAAAAAATTGTGTTTGAAAGGCCGCTGCGCAAACACTGTGTGACCTAAAATATTGCAACTACCGCCATTTTATTCTCTAGGGTCTCTGCTAGAAAAAATATAATGTTTGGGGGTTCTAAGTAATTTTCTAGCAGACAATACTGGATTTTTACTTGTACGCAACAAATGTCAGAAAATATTTAGTCTTTAAATGGTTAAACTAAACTCTTCTATACACAGGAGAACATTCCTTTAAAAACTAGAAACATTGTATCTCTGTGCTTTTTTTATCAACAATGATCTCAGACTTGGCAGGCTGCCCAGATAGGAGAGACTCAAGCCACTCCGACTTAGAAAAAGGTTCCTGAGGAGACTTCAGGCGACTTGCATTGACTTCTACTTACAGTCAAATCCATTAACTGCACTGAAAATCGCGGTAATGCATGATGGAGATCGCAAAGGAGGGGGTGAATGAGATTGCAATTTTATTACTATTAATCGTGCAGCTCATATATATATATATATATATATATACAGTACAGATCAAAAGTTTGGACACACCTTCTCATTCAAAGAGTTTTCTTTATTTTCATGACTATGAAAATTGTAGATTCACACTGAAGGCATCAAAACTATGAATTAACACATGTGGAATTATCTACATAACAAAAAAGTGTGAAACAACTGAAAATACTGTATGTCATATTCTAGGTTCTTCAAAGTAGCCACCTTTTGCTTTGATTACTGCTTTGCACACTCTTGGCATTCTCTTGATGAGCTTCAAGAGGTAGTCACCTGAAATGGTTTTCACTTCACAGGTGTGCCCTGTCAGGTTTAATAAGTGTGATTTCTTGCCTTATAAATGGGGTTGGGACCATCAGTTGTGTTGTGCAGAAGTCAGGTGGATACACAGCTGATAGTCCTACTGAATAGACTGTTAGAATTTGTATTATGGCAAGAAAAAAGCAGCTA
>BLSH010000756.1:3920030-3930599 GCA_018402905.1 Glandirana rugosa | reverse complement strand
GTCAAAGTAATCATGTCACAGTCACATATCATAATAATGACTAGTGCCAGTATTACAGTCTACTCAGTCAATTACAGTCTAAAGGGCGGTGTCACAACATCAGGGTAATATTCAGCAACGAACAACGGTAATCATCATACTTTTTATATATGTCATGTCTGGTTTTCAAACCTGTGTGGAAGAGTAAGTTTCTCAAAAGAAATAAAAGTACTGATACTTTTAACATCTAAGTGTGACTTCCGTAGTTTTGATACTTAATTGTGTACACCTTAATAGATGGATTGTTTTTTCACACTTTGTTGACTTTTATACAGTATAACATCCGCTCATCAAGAGAATGCCAAGAGTGTGCAAAGCAGTAATCAAAGCAAAAGGTGGCTACTTTGAAGAACCTACAATATGACATATTTTCAGTTGTTTCACACTTTTTTGTTAGGTAGATAATTCCACATGTGTTAATTCATAGTTTTGATGCCTTCAGTGTGAATCTACAATTTTCATAGTCATGAAAATAAAGAAAACTCTTTGAATGAGAAGGTGTGTCCAAACTTTTGGTCTGTACTGTATATATTTTTCATACTACTAATGGCAACAAGCAACGACTTATAATGGGACTACAACACTGTGGCGGGAAATCTGACATTAACTGACTCATCTGACATTATGACCGTGATCAGTAATAATACTATACACTGACACTGTACTAATGAAACTGTCTGGGAAGGGGTTAAACGCTAGACCGATCAATCGATTCAATATGTACCTAACTATGAGTAATGTGTGTACAGTGTGCTGCTTTTACGAATTGATCTCTCAGTTTCAGGGATGAGAAACTGACAGATCGCTTCCTCTGTACAGAACTGTGTTTACCAACACAGAGCTCTGGGCTGTGATTGTACACAGCCAATCAGCAGGTCCATCATTGGCCAGGACTTGTTGATAGGCTCCCGCTTTATACAATCACAGCGGGAGCTGGGCAGGGGGCGCACATGCCCGTGCCCTAAACCAGAAAGTAGGCAGCAGCATACGGGTGCATTGCTTTGCCTACAGTGCCCGCTCGTCCGCAGTACAGTGCAGGTGTGTGCCAAGTGGTTAATAATAATTGTGCATTAATAACCAGAAAAGCCGAGAATGAAGGGAACACCATAGTTAGGAATATCCTCCATAACACAGCTGAGGTCCTGTCTAGCAGCTCCACAGAAGAAAACTGTAGACAGCTTTTGGCTGTTTGTCTAACTTGGCTGCAAACATAAGGTGGAATATAAATAAAATACAAAGCAAATGTTAACTTTTCCATTTTTATTTCAAAAGGTCTTAGGGCAAATTCAGGTGGCGAGGAGGCATTGTATTGTTTCCTCACCATCCGCTTTAACCCCTTGAACCCCGCAACTGCATGCATTGCACATGGTTGAGGGGCGGTTGCAGAGTGGCTCCATTCACTTGAATGGGTCGGATTCAGCAGGTGGTAGCGCCTGCTGAAAGCAACAGGGGGAATAATTCCTGCTGCATCATGTGTACACCCCCAGCCGCTGAAGCTAAAGGGAGAGAAGTTGGGGGAGCGATAAAACATGGCTCAACCGCCGGGTTTTCATGCCCCTCGACTGCTAGTGTAGTGGGGTTGTAAAGTCAGAAGGTTTGTTATCTTAATGCATTCTATGCATTAAAGAGGAGGCCTGACTGCCCCTTTAAAAGTCAGTAGCTACACATACTGTACACATACTGTAGCTGCTGACTTTTAACATTAAGACACTTACCTGGAGTACATTGCTGCCATAGCCATCGCTACTTAGGGAACCCGGCAGTGTAGCCTCTCGGCGTATCTGCTCCCCCCCCCCCCCGAAAGGTGGCAAATGTGGCACCGTGGGGGGGGGGGGGGAGATAAGATGAGCAGAAGTTCCACTTAACTTATGGGTGGAACTCCGCTTTAAGCTATAAAGCCTTCTGTGTACAGCAGCCCCCCTAATACTTACCTGAGCCCCATCTCAATCCAGCGATGTTGCAGGAGTGTCTTGGCTGGCCGGGACTCTCCTTCCTCATTGGCTAAGATGGCAGCGTGGCACTATTGGTTCCCGCTACTGTCAAAGTCAGTGAGCCAATAAGGAGAGAGAGAGGCGTGGCCAAACCGTGGCTCTGTGCCTGAATGAACACAAAGAGCAGCAGCTCGGCTCAGGTGCCCCCATAGCAAGCTGCTTGCTGTGGGGGCACTTGGCAGGAGGGAGGGGCCAGATGCATCAGCGGGGGACCCGAGAAGAGGAGGATCCAGGCTGCTCTGTGCAAAACCAACTGCACAGGGGAGGTAAGTATAACATGTTTGTTATTTTTAAAGAAAAACACTGAGACTTTAGTATCACTTTAACCCTTTCAGCTCCGGAAGTGTTTACCCCCTTCCTGACCAGGCCATTTTTTGCGATACGGCACTGCGGTGCTTTAACTGACAATTGCACGGTCAACTGGCGTGCGACGTTGTACCCAAATAAAATTGATGTCCTTTTTTCCCCACAAACAGAGCTTTCTTTTGGTGGTATTTGATCACCTCTGCGGTTTTTATTTTTTACGCTATAAACACAAAAAAAGTCAATTAAAAAAAAAAAAAAATAAATAATAATATTTTTTATTTATTTTCTGCTTTAAAACATATCCAATAACAAAATGTAAAAAAAAAAAAAAAAAATCAAATTTATTCATCAATTTAGGCCAATATGTATTCTGCTACATATTTAAAAAAAAAAAAAAATCCCAATAAGCGTATAATTGATTAGTTTGCTCAAACGTTATAGTGTCTACAAAGTATGGGATATTTTAATGGAATTTTTGTTTATTTATTTTTTATTAGTAATGGTGGCAATCAGCATTGCAGCATATCTGCGTGGGGCGGTCCAGAAGGGGTTAAAGTATTTCTCTAAGTCCCAGCTGGTGGGGTTCACCACTATACTTTTTTACAGAAACACAGGGAAGCGACGGCAGAAAAAAAAGAGTAGTCCATCAAGTGTGACCGTTGTTTTTTTTTTTTTTTTGCTTGTTTTTGTTTTGTTTTTTTTTGGAAGGCCCCTTTCACACATGTGGACTGATTATCTCATCAGTTCTGTCACGTCTTTTCAAAGAAAAAAAATGGATGACGTTTTCATCAGTTTTCCATCAGCTGGTTTTCAATTTTTCATCAGTTTTTTTACATCCACTACCAATGCAAAAACAGATGGAAAACGGACCACTTGTCAGTTTACATCCGTTTATCCGATCAGTTTTTTTATCCGATCAGTTTTTTTATCCGATTAGTTTTTTTTTTCAACGGAAGAACTTTGATCCATTTAAAAAAAACGGATGTTAACAGATGCGGATGTAAACTGATGTAAATTGATGATCATCCATTTACATCCGCTTTTTCCATAGGAATGCATAGATGTCTGTTTTTCATTGTCAACAGATGGATGAAAAACGGACAAACGGTCCACATGTGTGAAAGGGGCCTTATAGAAGTATTGGTGGCCATTGTTACCAAAATAAATTGAAGGGAAATCCAACATTTTTACCGTCCCCAGAACAAAAAGGTGAGGGGAAGTCTTCCAATCTAGACACCTTCTCCGGGGACAGCGGTCTAAGAGGGAAATTCCCCTCACTAAGGCCTCATTCACACCTGAGAATTTTGTAGCTTGAAGCCTGAAGCTACAAAACGCCGGAGGAGAAAAAAAAATCAATGATTCTCTATGGAGATGGCTCACATCTCCACTCCAAAATGCCTGAAGCTCAAAAAAGTCCTGGAGGTATTTTTGTAGCTCGATTTGGGCGGTTTTCTACTTTTTACATTGGCGGGCTTTTGACCTGTACAAAATCGCGGTAAAATCACAGCAAAATTGTGGTAAAAAAAGCACAATTTTTCTGCCTGAAAACGCTATGCCCAGGTGTGAATCCAGCCTAAGGCACACAGGATGCTTTTTCAACCCCCCCTGAACGATTTTTTTTTTTGATAGCTAGTTGGCGTCTAAAATGCCAGTTTTGCCGCGTTTTGTAGTGGTTTTGCACTTAGCAGCCCAAATCCTCTTCTTTTTGGGTCCCCCGTCCTGGCTCCTCCCCCTGCCGAGTGGCGCCAATAGCAACCTGAACTAGGGGCACTCGGGCAGCCTTGCTCCTTAGCCACGCGTTGTCCATTCACACATGGAGTGTTACTTGGCCCCGCCCCCACTCACTCCTCACTGGCTCACTGGCTGTGATTAAGACAGAGACTCGGGAGAGCCGCTGCTCTCATGCACATTGCTGGATCGAGATGGGGCTCAGGTAAGTATTACGGGGGCTTGAGGGAGGAGCTGCACCCACAAGGTTTTTTTTTTTAACTTTAATGCATAGAATGCATTAAGGTAAAAAAGCCTTCTGCCTTTAGAAACACTTTAAGTTGACCATAGATGAATCGAAATTCAGCCAGTTCAGCCACATGAATTTCAATCCATGCATGGGCAGGCTGGTTATGTTGAAGACAATCGATCAACTTCAGTACAACCGACCGGTCGTTTTGGGTTTTTTTAATGCGATCACTGCCAGCAGCTATAGCCGCAAGCAGTGATCATTGTATTCAGACAGCTGTGAAACCTGTCCCTGTCAGAACATAATAGCTCTGCTGGGGGATTCCCCCATCAACACTGACTGTGTTGAAGAAAATACATTTGGTTAATGTATGACCTGCCTTAGATCCACAGGTTTGTACTTGTGCACTTGATTCCCCATTTTTTTCTTTTTAACCTAAACCCCTCACTATGTATTAGTTTGGCAATTTTTTTAAACCACTTGCCAGGCTCAAAGGTATCTACAACTTCTAAGGTCCTTAGAGCAGGGCTTGACAAATTTGCCTTGAATCTAGGAGCCGGCTAAAAAAGTTAGGAGCCAGTTTTTTATAGCGTAGTGTGGGGTTGTCAGCGCCAGGGATAAGACAAGTAATTTGCGCCCCTAACCCTAACTTACTCACAGCAGAGCAGCCAGTCAATAACTCCACCATTACATCAGGGTTATAGGCTGGCCAGAAAGAGTGACACTAAAAAATCTGTTATGGGGGAAACTCCTTATTATGCCGAATGCATCGTGACTGCGGCATGTAAAACACCCTCATCTCCTGCCTAATGGAGCTTAAGGGTGGCAAAAACATGTCTCTACTGCACATTATTACCACCCAACTTGCACATCTAAACAAAGCCTTAGTGACATTGTAAATAAAATACAAAAAAAAAGGTGAAAAAGTATTCCAGCGCTGCTGATCTTCTGCTGCCTCTTTGCAGCCACTTCCTGCCTACATGTGTGTCCCCCACAGTGACTTTTCATTGCTCTGGTGGGTTTCCGGTCACCATGAAATACTGGAGCCCAGCTGCACATAGAGTGGTAATTGTTGATGGTACACAGGGCTTTATCACAATTTTGTTGCCTAGAATAAAGGTCACGTTTCTCGCGGTGTGACATCATCTTTCATATTATACAAAAAAATAATGGGCTAACTTTACTGTTTAGTTTTTTTTTTTATTCATTAAAAGTGTATTTTTTTTCCAAAAAATAGCGCTTGAAAGACCGCTGCGCAAATACCATGTGACATAAAATATAGCAGCAACCGCCATTTTATTCTCTAGGGTCTCTGCTAAAAAAAGGGATTTTATTAAAACTTACCGTAAAATCCTTTTCTCCGAGTTCACTGACAGACGCAGCTCTTCATAACTTTGTGGGTTTTATGTTCGTCCTACCAGGAGTTAACTAGGCAGGGAAAAGAATCAGCTGGCCCCTCCCTTGGGGGTCGTCCTCTTTTCCTACATTAAACCCCCCTCCCAGAGGAGCTCTCCAGTTTGTACACAAGCCGTACCAAAAACAGAGCCCAGAGGGGTGGGTGCTGCGTCTGTCAGTGAACTCGGAGAAAAGGATTTTACGGTAAGTTTTAATAAAATCCCTTTTTCTCCTACGTTCACTGACAGACGCAGCTCTTCATGACTTTGTGGGGACGTCCCCAAGCTGTGTCAAAAAAGAGGGGCGGGTAAACGCAAACAACTGTACCCAACTGAACCTCTGAGGAGGCGCCAGACGCACCTACACTGCCGCCTGCAGAACTTTGCGGCCAAAATAAGCATCCGAAGATGCAAACACATCAACTTTATAAAACTTAGTGAAAGTGTGAACCGAGGCCCAAGTGGCCGCCTTGCACACCTGTGACACCGAAGCCTGGTGTCTGAAGGCCCAGGAAGTACTAGCCGCCCGGGTAGAATGAGCCGTGACCGGAAAAGGGGGGAACCTTGCCCCGAACAGAATACGCATGGGTCACGGTTTTTCTAATCCACTGAGAAATCGTAGCCGAAGAGGCCGCCCTCTGGCAGAACAAACAAGGCGTCAGCTTTACGAAAAGGAGCTGTAGCAGCCAAGTACACCCGTAAGGCCCTAACTACGTCCAAAGGAAGGGACGCCCCGCACACAGCCACACACCCACAGGATCCAGAGGACAGCACCCCACCGCCACCAGTACCCAGAGGGAGCCCAGCTATACTTGCTGTTTTGCTGCCTGATAACGCCGATTGTTCAGAAGAACTGCCTCTGTCAGCCGCCGTTTCCTGTGTGGAGAAGCTGCAGCCACGTGTAGAAAGCAGAGCATGCAGTGAAGATGGCCGCCAGGAAGCACTAGAGGGTGAAACACACCTCTCAGGCAACTTGCAGTACCGAATATGGCCGCTCCGAGCGCTAGAGGGAAAGCCCCATAGACTAGAAATGTCCGCGGCTACGGCAAAATGGCGGCGGTCCGCCGCAAAATGGAAGCCGAAAGACCGCATGGCGATGCTGGACGAGAAGGCTGAACGAAGGTACAGCGCTGGGGAGGGGGGTGGCAGGGGGCAAGATGAGAGGCTGATTCCCACAGGTGGCTACCCCGGACAGCTACAGGAGCAGTGAAAAAAATTGCATTTGCGGACGTCGGGCCCTCTTCACTCCCCGTGCGGGAAGGAAGGTAGGGCGCTCACTTACCAGTCCGACGCCACGGTAGCCACCCGGATGCAGACTTTCCACCCTCGGAGGGGGGTACGCTGCAGGCCCAGAGTCACCCTGCCGAACCAATCGGGAAGGGGACCAAAATGGGGGATCTCGCCCCGGGCCACCCGCACGGAACGGGTAAGATGCGGCGGGTCCCTGTGTTGGGGCCGGCTTTGCATCATGTTGGCCAGGTCGGGGAAAGTACAGAGCACCAAGGCTCTCGATGCCCCGACCGGCTTCTTGATAGCAGATCATCTTGATTGCAGCAAAAGAAAAATAAAAAAGAAAAAAGAAAATGGTCACAATAGGACCGCAGTTCCCTATAGGGAAGCCAGGTCAACTCCTTGCGAACTAGGCATTGAAACTGAAGAGCTATTCTGTGAGGGGGTTTAATGTAGGAAAAGAGGATGGCCCCCAAGGGAGGGGCCAGCTGATTCTTTTCCCTGCCTAGTTAACTCCTGGTAGGACGAACATAAAACCCACAAAGTCATGAAGAGCTGCGTCTGTCAGTGAACGTAGGAGAAAATAATATATAATGTTTGGGGGTTCCAAGTCATTTTCTAGCAGAAAACACTGGATATTTAATTGTAAGGCACTAATGTGAGAAAGGGTTTAGTCTTTAAATGGTTAAACTTTCCTGATAGGAGATAATTGCTTTGAAAGAAGAAGATTCATTGTTTGTTACTTTTCTTCATTCTAAGTAGAAACAAATATCCCAGCAGCGGCCAAGTTTAACAGCTGTTAGATTAAGCAGAGAACTCTCGGCTCGCTGAATCTGACAGCTGTTTTAACATGGGGAGAGCAGCAACGGCACGGCAGTCACTCGCCAGGACGCGATTTCTGGTCACCATGGCGGCCTGGCGCCCGGGGTTTGTCGAGGCCTGCCTTAGAGAACTCTTTCGATCTTTGACACCACACAAGTCAATCAAAAAGCCACAGACCCTAAATATAAAAGTGTAACTAAAACACGTTCCACCTGCATAATACTACACAAGGAGATTCTAATCATTGGCACATATGACGGACTGCCTGGCACCCAGCCTGGGTGCCTCCATCATCATGATATAGCTTCCTCCACTCTGGAGACAGGAATCTTGTATTACAGTTGAGCATTGCACGCCCAAAACTAAACGACACTAGCTTAGGTGCAAACTGGAATTTACTTTATTGTAAACTCACACAGAAAATATATCACACAAAATCAGGTAAGAGCCCAATCAGATTATCCTAAACAATGCAAACTGTAAACAGCAATATCAGTACATCTAATGAGCAGCTAACATAAACAAACACATAAACATCCCACAATGGTTCGGTAACAAGGTAAAGTGGACACAACAATATTAATCACATCTATAAGAGATGAGCAGACAGACAGAAACAATAAGTGACTCAATTAGCAATGGAAATTCACACCTAGGAAGCACACAATGGGGAAAGCATACCATGAGAGAATAAACTGATTATAGCAGGAGACCCCAGCATCAGGTTGTTTTGAGATGAATATGTTAACATCTTCTCTGAGTCTAAAGGGGGTGAGGGGGATTGTAACAGTCAATGCAGGTCTGGGCATAGAGGCCTCAAATCTGTTTTCAGATCCTCCAATTCTCAGAGTCTGTGTGTTTTGGGGAGACCTGGACCCGAATCTGTAGCAAAACCACTGCAAAAAGGTCCCCCAGGGACACACCTCTCAAAGAACAGAGCCCCAACAAAAGCCAGGACCCACGGTCAGTAGGCAAGAGGCTACCCATGCAGTCCCCTCCCAAAGCCCCAGTCGGGTCTGTTGCAGCACTTTAAGTGGAACTTCAGTCATTTTTTTCATCTTTTCATCTATTAAATCCTCTGCCCTTGTTGTTTTAACTTTGGATAGTAAAAGATTTTTTTTCTGCCAGTAAATACCTTATACAGCCCACTTCCTGTTTTTTTGTCTGGTAAAATGCCTCGTCGTTTGACATCATGCACAGCTCTCTGCCAGGAAGGGGTGGAGGATTAGTGAAAAGAGGGCCAATGAGAGCTGCAGGGCTGGAGGTGTGCCTCTGTGTGTCTGTGTAAATCCAGGAAGTGAACAGGCAGCAGCTTCAGCTGCCCACAGTTAAAATGGCTGCAGCCAGACTTAGAGGAGGGAGATTTCTGCAGCATATTTGGCAAGTACAGAATCACAATATATATATATATATAATATTATTCAAAGTGGTTGGAGGGAAGCTTCAGAATGGCAAATATGTTTTTATTACAAATTATGTGAGCAGACTGCAGTTCATCTTTAATCTGGAATATCAGATTTTAATTTCACAGAAAAAATGAAAAGGTGAACTAAGACCATACAACTTTCCCACCCCCTTTCCCAGCCCCCGCTGTATTTACCTTTGTGGGTGATGAGCTGTCAGTGTCCACGCAGCCTGTGTAGCGGTCCAGGGATTTGAGACCCCACTCTTCTCCCTCTTCTTTCTACAGCACTTATGGGACGAATCAAAGCGATGCTCTGTGCCCCTGTAGCATCATTTTTTGATAACCCAACAAAACTGGATACCGGAAGTGACGTTCCGTTGCTGCCATATTGCTACACTCGCACTAGTCTATACCAAGGATACAGAGAGAAGGCGGCAAGCGGACATCTTTTTACACCCACCGGAGTTTTTCATTTCACACTTATTTTGAACAGTAAATGGAGCTTACAGAGTCAAATACAGTACATAGAAATATGTTGCACACTTTCGATGTTACATTTTAAAGTGGTTGTCAAGTCATAACAACCACTTTAAACTACAGGTAAGCCTATATTCAGGTTTACCTGTAGGTCCCGGGAATATCTCCTAAACTTGCACCGTTTAGGAGATATTACCTGTATTTGCATGTGCCGACGTCATCAGCACATGCGCAGTGAAGAAACAGCCCGACTGGGCCGTTTCTTCAAGAAGTGTATCGTAAATGATGGCTCCCCTGCACATGCGCAGGAGTGACGTCTGCGCGGCTCCTTCCAATCACAGCGCTGGAGTCCGCGCTGTGATTGGTCGGAGCCCGGGATCCCGGAAGATGACGGATACAACATGTCGCCGGTCACAGCAGTGCTCGGGGACCGCTGCTACAGCGTCAATCTAAGGTAAGCATTTCATAATGAGCTAGTATGCGATGCATACTAGCTCATTATGCCTTTCTCTTGCGTGTGTTTTTTTCTTAACCACTTGACAACTGGGCACTTAAACCCCCTTCCTAACCAGACCAATTTTCAGCTTTCAGCGCTCTCACATTTTGAATGACAATTACTCAGTCATGCAACATTGTACCCATATGAAATTTGCGTCCTTTTTTTCCCACAAATAGAGCTTTCTTTTGGTGGTATTTAATCATCGCTGGCTTTTTTATTTTTTGCGCTATAATTAAAAAAAGACCGAAAATTTTGTAAAAAAAATTATTTTTCTTTGTTTCGGTTATAAAATTTTGCAAATTAGTAATTTTTCTTCATAAATTTTGGCCAAAATTTATACTGCTATATATCTTTGGTAAAAAAAAAAACAAATTAGTGTATATTATTTGGTCTTTGTGAAAGTTATAGAGTCTACAAGCTATGGTGCCAATCACTGAAAATTGATCACA
>BLSH010000756.1:3874725-3888825 GCA_018402905.1 Glandirana rugosa | reverse complement strand
CGTCAGGAGAAATGAGGACTGCATTGTAAAGGGGGCACTGTAATGTAAAGGTGGGCTGTGATGTAAAGAGGACTGCACTGTAATGATTACAGTGCCCCTTTACAGTGCAGTCCTCTTTACATTACAGTGCCCCTTTACAGTGCAGTCCTCTTTACAGTGCCCCTAGCAATCACGGCCTCCTCCATCACAGTGCCACTGCAGTCCCGCCTCCCCCAATCCCTTTCTCTCTACCATCACACTTTTCTAGTCTCTGCCTCCCCTGCACAGGACTCCTACCTTTAGCAGGGCAGAGGCTGTTATCAGTCTGTGTCTTCTCCCGGCTCCCCCGCCCGTCCCGATGATTGTGACAGCCCTGTGCCAACCACAGTTGTCGATCATCTACTGCTGTGCAGCTAGGGTTGCCACCTCATCCCTTTTAATCTGAACACGTAAGGCACTGAGTTTAATTACCACCTTAATTAACCACAGAACCTGTGTAATTAATACATGTTCGGGTTTAAAGGCATGAGGTGGCAACCCTATGTGGGGCCCGGTCATTAACAGGCCACGGACCGGTGCACCAGTCCGCAGCCCGGGGGTTGGGGACCCGTTATAGCTAGTGATAGTTAGTAACATTCATCCAGACTTGTTCTGTAATGCTTAAAGGGACCTTCACTAATTTTTTCAACTTTCCATCTATTAAATCTTCTGCCCTTGTTGTTTTAACTTTGGATAGTAATTTTTTTTTTCTGCCAGTAAATGCCTTATACAGCCCACTTCCTGTTTCTTGTCTGGTCATTAGCCTAGGCTTATGACATCATGCACAGCTCTCTCTCTCACTCTTGTGAGAGTTTGCCAGGACGGGAGGGGGGATGAGTCATAAGAGGGCCAATAAAAGCTGTAGAGCTGGGGGTGTGCCTCTGTGCATCTGTATAAATCCAGGAAGTGAACAGGCAGCAGTTTCAGCTGCCGACAGTTAAAATGGCTGCAGCCAGACTTAGTGGAGGGAGATTCCTGCAGCATATTTGGCAAGTACAGAATCACAGTATACATCTGCGTGATCTCCCCTGACAGAACAGACATCTGCCTTGTTTACACAGGCAGATCCCCATGCTGTCACTGCAGGGAATGATCAAAGGATGAGCGGCGGACATGGAGTCCGCCTTGCCAGCTGATTGGCTCCCCTGCTGGCCAGTGGGCGCGCGTGCACCTACAGATTGCCGTGTATGAGCAGAAGTACAGTGACGGCGATACGCGGAATCGAGCCAGCTTGCCGCAGTACAATTGCGGCTGGTCCTGAACCGGTTAAAAGGACAATGCAAACACATTTTGGAAATAGAACATCAGGTTCACAGGAAAGAGACCATCTACGTCAGACTGGGACAGCCATCCCTGAACAAGGGCGAGGGTCTTCTGACACCATGGGATTAATTTACCAAAGCTGGAGAGTGCAAAATTTGGTGCAGTTCTGCACAGAAACCAATCAGCTTACAGGTTTTTATGGCAAAGCTTAAAGCGGACCTCCAGTCATTTTTTCAACTTTCCAACTATTAAATCCTCTGCCCTTGTTGTTTTAACTTTGAACAGTAAAACATTTTTTTTCTGCCAGTAAATACCTTATACAGCCCACTTCCTGTTTGTCTGGTAAAATGCCTCAGCATTTGACATAATGCACAGCTCTCTGCCAGGAAGGGGGGGGGGAGTGAGTCATAAGAGAGCCAATGAAAGCTGCAGAGCTGGAGGTGTGCCTCTGTTTGTCTGGGTAAATCCAGGAAGTGAACAGGCAGCAGTTTCAGCTGCCCACAGTTAAAATGGCTGCAGCCAAACTTAGTGGAGGGAGATTTCTGCAGCTTATTTGGCAAGTACAGAATCACAATATATAAAATAATATGCAAAGTGGTTGGAGGGAAGCTTGAGAATGGCAAAGAGGTTTTATTACAAATTATGAGACCAGACTGCAGTTCCTCTTTAATTGAACAAGCTGAGGTTAAAAGCTGATTGGCTACCATGCACAGCTGCACCAGATTTTGCACTCACCAATTTTAGTAAATCAGCCCCCTCTGTCTTCCACAGATAATGACATTTTAAAATCTCTACCCCGGGGCTATTCACTCCTCAATGGCCGTGCAATCTTCTGGGACCTGTTACGGAAGGGGGAGAGAACTTCCACTTGAGTCGCCAAGGCGGCCCGAGTGGAAGTGGGAGCGGGCATCTGTCAAAACTAAGTACCTGCTCCCCCCAAAAAAATGAAATGCCAAATGTGGCATGTAAGGGGGCGACTTTTGGGTGGAACTCCGCTTTAAAGTGTTACTAAACCCACAACAGTAAAAATCAGTCTGTATATGCAGTAAAGCATGCTTGTTATACTCACGGTGGAACCTAAGGGGTTAATCCTCTGCATTGTGTAAAAAAAAAGGCTGTTTGATCCTGTCTTCTCCAATCCTCCCCTTCCTGCACTGTCCCCAATTCATTTGCTGATAGAACAGAGCTCTAGGAGGCCCTCTGCACATGCTCAGGTTGGTGTGTATTGTAAGAGCGTTTTTTTTTTTTTTTTGGGGGGGGAGGGGGGGCGGAGGTTGATGTGATCAGCACAGGGCCAATCAGCACTGTCCAGACAGAGGGTCAGGGGTGCTGCAGCTTCATGGGACACTCAGAGGAGAATGAAAACTCCTCCTACAAGCTTTAATCAGTGCTCGGCCAGACACTGCTAGAAGTCACAATACTGCTACATATGCAAGGTATTTAGCAGTTTCTATTTACTATAATAATTGAATTGCCATGTCCTGTGTACTCTGGGGGACCAGATATAGTGAATGCAGGGTGCTGGGTTTAGTAACACTTGGAGGCCTGGCACCCATGTATACTCTCTGGCACCAAGGATGGAACTAGAACTAGAACAGGGTGGTTTCACAACGTTTATACCTCCCATCTTGCTCTTGGACAATCAACATCTGCCTTCACACATTTCACATTGGTGATTGGAATGAGGTATCTGTGCTAGCTGTGTGGATGGAAATGCTGGGGTATCTTCAATACACTAATTAGACCCGAAGGAATGGTTAGGAGAAGCCACAAAACATCTTCAACATTACAGAACAAGTCCAGTTGAATGTGGATAACTACTACTAGCGCAACTCAAAAGGGTAATGTCAGCCTAACCCTGGGTGGCATGATGGCGGTGCGGTGGTACACACTTATCATTTTGTAGCACTAATATGGAGTTTGTAGGTTCTCCCAATAATTCTATGTTTTTTTATCCTCTGGTGGTTTTGGTTCCCTCCTATAACCTTCAAACAAACCAATTAGACTAATCAAATTTCAATCTAGACCTACAAAGTGTCAGGGATTTTAGATGGAGATTTATGGGGATTAAAGTGGTTGTCAAGTCATGACAACCACTTTAAACTACAGGTAAGCCTACAATAAGGCTTACCTGTAGGTCCCGGGAATATCTCCTAAACCTGCACGGTTTAGGAGATATCCCCTGTATCTGCATGTGCCAACGTCATTGGCACATGCGCGTTGAAAAATCGGCACACGAGGTAGCCCAGGGTGCCGTTTCTTCTGTATTCGTGCCATAAATGACGGCTCCCTTGCGCATGCATGGGAGTGACATCAGCGTGGCTCCACCAATCACAGCACTGGAGCCCGCACTGTGATTGGATGGAGCCGCAGACCCGGAAGAATGATGTCGCCGGTCACAGTGGTGTGCCGAGACCGCCGAAACAGCTTTGTTGCAAGGTAAGTGTTTCATAATGTGCTAGTACGCTGCATACTAGTTCATTATGCTTTGCAGGTTTTTGGTTTTTTTTGGGGGGTGGGGGCGGCTTTACAACCACTTTAAGGTTGCATTCACAGCTGAGCGGCGCATTTTTAAGCGTTTTGTCATACGCTTTTGTACAGTGTTTTTTGAGCTTTAGCTTTTTTTATCAGTTTCAGCATCTCAGAACAGAAGCAGCCAGATATCTGCAAGGACTATTGGGATTGCAGCGTGTGACATAGAGCTTCACGATTAAGCGTTAAAAAGCTGCGATCTCGATTCAACCCCCCCTCACGATCTTAAAGCGGAGTTCCACCCTATTAAAAGTCAGCAACTACAAAAAGTGTTGCTGCTGACGTTTAATAATTGGACACTCACCTCAGCGTTGCAGCCACCCGCAGTGTCGCTCTTCTCCCCCTCCTCTGCGCGGCACCAATATCACAAAGCTGTGAGTCACGCTGTGATTGGCCGGCGTATCTTTTGGGACCTGTGACGTGTCCCAAAAGATTGCTGGGTGGGAGGGGGGTGAACTTCCTTCCGGCTCCGCAGCGCTAGGAGAGGAAGTGGACCTGGGACTCTGTGAAAACAGGGTGCCTGGTCCCCCCCCACCCAAAAAAAAAGGACATGCCAATTGTGGCATGTCAGGGGGCCACCTTCCCTTAAAGCAGAAGTTCCACTTTTGGGCAGAACTCCGCTTTAATCCGGCATTTCCACGATTCATGTAAACAAGTGCAGAGCCGTTCTCTGCTCGCAGCTGTCAAAAAAAAAAAGAAAAGGGAAGTTGCAAAGTTTATCACAACATTGCTCGGCACTGAGAGATAAAAAGAAACATTATATAATTCAGTTCTTTTAGATCAAAGGGATGAACTTTGGTGTGCAAATGAAGGCAGTTAACCACTAAGAGCTGGTTCACACATGGGCGATCCAACTTCAGGGGCAACTCTGAGCCACCCCACACAGCGCGACTTCAGTCAATGCAAGTCACTTGAAGTCGCCCCCAAAGTTGTACAGGAACCCTCTTTCTAAGTCAGAGCGACTTGAGTCACTCCTATTAGAATGGTTCCATTGTACTGCATGGATCGCGACTTGTCTGGCGACTTGAGTAGCCTGACAAATCGCCCCTGTGTGAATCAGATCTTAAAGGCTAAGCCTTTTTCTGACGTTTGTTGCTTACAAATTAAAATCAGTATGTTTTGCTAGAAAATTATCTAGAACCCCCAAACATTATATATTTTAGCAGAGACCCTAGAGAATAAAATGGCAGTTGTTGCAATATTTTATGTCACAAGCAATTTTTGGGAAATAATACACGTTAATTAATTTAAAAAAAAGTAAACAGTAAAGTTAGCCCAATTTTTTGTATAATGTGAAAGATGATGCTACGCCGCAAATCGTGATCTTTATTCCAAGGAAAAAATTGTGATTCTCATTCTACCCAGAATCGTGCAGCTCTAGGGTGACAGTGGCACCACAACTCATCTATATGAAGCACTCCTCTGAGATTCTTTGATCTGAGAGAAGCCAGGAGGGGAGAGTTGCTAAAACCTGGTGCCAGAAGACATTCCATTCACAAGCGCAATTTAACCCACTTAGATATAAGTGGACAAGAATATCTGATGAGTAGGGACCTGGAGGGGGAGCAAGAGTGGCACGTACTTCACGTTATATAGAAAGAGCACCTTTATTCTGCACCTTTATAAGGATTTCAAATTAAAACTACTGTCTAAAGACTATCTGTAGCTTACATGTGGGGAAGGTGTTCTATAGTTCCATATAAGCAATTCACATTTTAATTGAGATTTACGGAGTACATTTTTTGCTTCATGTTTTGCCATTTGCACGTGTTGTGTAGTTATAATGTCTCCAGTGGAGGTGTTTTGTAGTACATTATTCGTTTGTTGCATCACACTGTTCATTATTGTACATAGTGTCCCTTAGGGGTCCTTTTGGAATTTTGTAGAGTACTCACATTCGGTATGGATTAGTAGCACCAATGGTGGGGGATGTGCACTATAGTTCCAATTATAATATTTCATTTTTATATATTTTTTTTACCACAACACTGGGATCACATAAGGAAAGAGGGGTATTGTAGCGCTACACCACAGATATCTTGTACTTGTGTGTATCCTGGGCTCGGTTCACATATGTCCGGCAGCGGTTTCAGCGCCATTTCTAAAAGGAGTCCGCTGTGGTTTTGTTCACTGGTTCAGTTGTCATTCAGGTGCAAATTTTTACTTGAAATCGCACCTGAACCTGTCTGAAAAGTGCAAAGGCCTCTTTTTAAAAGCGTCCGTCTCGCAGGATATGTGAACTGCCTCCACAGAGAAGGCTGCCGGTTCACAAGTCGCGCAAATTCGATGCAGTTCAAAAACGCATCCGATTCGCATATATGTGAACCAAGCCTAAGGTATATTACATGGTGACAGCAGCTGCCTAAGAAACACAGAGTTATTCCATAGCGCAGCAGCTCTCCTCTATGGGGGATTGGATGAACACGGATACACCAGACAAATGGAAAATAGGGTTTCCATCCATCTGTGTTTAGCGGATTGGATGTCAGCGGATATGTCACCACTGACATCTTCACTCCATAGAGGACAATGAAGCGTCCGTTCAGGTCCACCTGAAAAACTGACAGGCGGACCTGAACGGTCCGTGTGTGTGAAAATTACTGCTTTTGAACAGAAAGATGCTCCAAAATGAGTGAAAACGCTGGAATCGCACCCTTCAATGCATTTTTATAGGTCTGCCCATATCGAGCCAGAAAACCTTTTATGAGCTCCAGGCATCTGGCTTCAGGCAACCTGGAGTGGAGATGTAAACCATCACCATAGAGAATAACAGTCACCAGCTTTCTGCCCATTGAGCTCTGAGGACCGAGCGATCGGCGGTGTTTGATCGCTTGGTTCTCAGTCTTCGAGGCGGCAGGGGACAGATGCAGCATCAACCTAGGTAAGTATGATTCCAAAAAAATAAATAAAAAAAAACATTCCCATAGTTCTCTTAAGTGATGATCAACACATGAGCATTGCTTCTAAAGGGGTGAATGGTCTATGCAAGCTGTGAAGGATGACAACATTTTCTGGTATTATTACTAGAACTGAAATGACTCCAAAAGTGAAAGGTTGCTTTGCTGCAAAGGGTTCCATCCAAGTCCTCCAGATATACATAAGTAGCTGGAAGACAATTCTGCCCACCAACCAACAACTGCGGAGTGACCCTTTAATCCATATGCAAAATAATTTAGGGAACACAGTAAACAGTCCACACATCGGAGCCGAAATAGCAACAAGCTGTCACTATCCCTGGCTGTTGTTCAGCACACACAGGAGCCTACTATGTGATTATTACCCTGGCCTGATGAATTTTTAGTGCTTCTAAAATGTCACACAGAGCAAACACACACACAGTGCAGCTGTCACAGTGACAGGCGGGCACAGACATCTGCTCCCCTGACATGAGAGCCCTTTCACTAGCACACGCCCATATGCTGCATATGTTGGGGCAACCGACTGCAGACACCATACCAGGTCAGCATGGTGGGCAGACTATTTGCCTTGAGGGTTAGGATCTTGGTTTTTTTCCCAACAGGTACACTATCTACACGCAGCCTGTGAGCCTCCATCTAACCGCTCTAGACTGATTATAATAGATACACTATATTACCAAAAGTATTGAGACGCCTGCCTTTCCATGCACATGAATTTTAATGGCATCCCAGTCTTAGTCCGTAGGGTTCAATATGGAGTTGGTCCACCCTTTGCAGCTATAACAGCTTCACCTCTTCTGGGAAGGCTGTCCACAAGGTTTAGGAGTGTCTATGGGAATGTTTGACCATTCTTCCAGAAGAGTATTTGTTAGGTCAGGCACTGATGTTGGATGAGAAGGCCTGGCTCACAGTCTCCGCTCTAATTCATCACAAAGGTGTTCTATCGGGTTGCGTTCAGGACTCTGTGCAGGCCAGTCAAATTCCTCCACCCCAAACTCACTCATCCATGTCTTTATGGACCTTGCTTTCTGCACTGGTGCTAATCATTAGGTGGAGGGGGATTATGGAGTGGGGTTGTTTTTCAGGGGTTGGGCTTGGCCCCTTAGCTCCAGTGAAGGGAACTCTTAAATCATCAGCATATTAACACATTTTGGAGAATTTCATGCTCCCTACTTTGTGGGAAAAGTTTGGGGACGACTCCTTCCTGTTCCAACATGACTGTGCATCAGTGCATGATAGGTCGCCTCTAAATTTGGGGCTCCCAGGGAGCTCTGAAAACAAACTGCACAGGTATGTACCTGCAGGGGCCACAAATATTATTGATGCTGCAATCCATAAAAATCACTGGACATGTAAACAAGCCTCACATGTGCTCAGACTAATGCCCGGTACCCACAATGAGATTATCGGAGGAATTACCTTTTTTTACATGCTAAACTAGATTGAATCTGAAGAGTTTACTAAAATCACGAAAATTCTCGTACAACAGAATAAGGATTTGGAAGTGATGTAATGTGTTGCAATGTATTTGTATTGTATTTTCGAAGGACAACTGTGCTGATTAAACGTAAATCGTATGATCTGGCATCGTATGGAAAAAATATACATGCATGTCTGATAATATCGGATGAACTGTCATGATCGGCTCTGGAAAGCTCTGTACTAACGATCCGGTTATCGTACGATCATTTCGAAAGCGGTATTCTTCACACAATTTTCTGATCGTGTGTACGGGGCTAAAGTGTCGGTTCACATATACGTGATTTTGACAGCCGACATCCTGCGCGACTTCATTGCGGCTTGCTTGCAACTTCATTAACAGAAGTCACTGCAAGTTGCCAAAAAGTAGTACAAGAGATTTTTTTCTAAGTCTATGAGACTTGAGTCACCCTAATTGCAATGGTCCCATTGCCATTAATGAGGTGAGACTTTTCATGTGACTTTGACTCCTCAAAATTACCACCTCTGCTGGTCACAGTACGGCCCCCCTAAAGTCTCAAAGGACTGCTCTAAAGTGAAGAAATCCCTAGCTGTCACCAGAACGAGTGTCCCCATTGGAAGATTTCCCCTCTATTCCTGTTCTAGTGGCAACCAGAAATGTGAGTTTTTCTTTCACTTTCACTCTCAGTGATAACGGGAAACAGGACAAACAGAGAGGGTGAATGTCTGTAACTGGGACAGAGACAGCTATGAAAACTGATAGATGTACCAATCCATCTCCATTCTATCATAAAAATAAATAAATAAATATTTAAAAAAAAACCAAAAAAAAAAAAAACAGGAAATGCCCTGACCATTGCTTTCCTTTAATTCTAACAACCAATAAACTAAAAAAATTACCATCCTAAACTAAAAAAAAGAAACTTTTTTCCTGTTTGAGATACATTAGGCAAACATCATTAGGAACGCTAACAAAGGGAATTCTGATACAATCACTCAATACAAAGTCATAGCTCTGTACAG
The DNA here is from genome assembly GCA_018402905.1 of Glandirana rugosa. Classification (NCBI taxonomy): domain Eukaryota; kingdom Metazoa; phylum Chordata; class Amphibia; order Anura; family Ranidae; genus Glandirana; species Glandirana rugosa. The sequence goes on along the minus strand of BLSH010000756.1, from coordinate 3,879,631 downwards.
ACATCTGCCCCGACAACTGGAGCACATGGCACAAATGTCCGTTCTTCTCACATTAGGCGCACGTGTCCCGCAGGGTGACAGTTGTACCAACAATCCATGTGAGGATTGTACAGCCATAACAAACACATATTTCAGGAACATTTCAAGAAGGAAAGAGGATACGGTGCCAACGTTTTAACACATGTCCAATGATTGTAATGTCTCAACCATCAGATTTACACTTATAAAAGGTAAAACTTTTTTTTTCTAAGTTTGGATAGAGTGGGGGATGGTTAGAAGCCCTGTCATGTTTTTGTTGCTCTATGTGTCTCATTGGGGGGGGATTTTTTATTTATGTCCTGATTTTCCTTCACTTCCTGTTCCAGATAGAACAGGAAGTAATAGAAAATCCCCTCTTAAAGCGATTTTAAAACTCAAAACGTAAAAAATTCTGATGGGCAGGGTTTTTCTATGACAGAAGACCCCAAGGGGCTGGTCAGTGGTAATGTACAAGGAGCCATGCACGCGCAGCTCAAAGTACATTTTTCAGCATCCGCTCTGCACCGTTATGAAGTGACTCCCGCGCACATGTGTGGGAGTGATGTCATCAAAGACCCACCATTTAAGCGGCTGAACAGAGAGATTCTGGAAGGAAGGCGACGATAAGAGCGCCCAAGCACTGGCAGTGCAGCAGCAAACATCTGCAGGGGCCATTAAGAAAAAATTGTTTTTGCAGAGTTTAATACAGCTTTAAAGGTCACCACACACACACTACAATCTGATTGTAAAACCTCATTTAGATCTACCAACAACCATGTAATGTAAAGCCTCGTACACACGGGACGACGATCGTACGTATGATCGTCGCAAATCGTATGTTGCATAATGTAGCTTGCATACTGACTGCACCACACGATCGTACGAGCACAGAAGAACGTTCAGGTGCATGTAATTAGCATCCGGCCATTCCTGACTTCTGAGCATGCGTGTTTTGCACAATACAACTTGTTGTACCAACTGCTCTGTACACACGATACAACGGTCGTATGAGCGCTTGTTGGTACGACCAAGTTTTCTAGTCTGCTCATACAACTCCCTTGTACGACCATCGTATGTTTGACTGTTCTAATCCCGCATACGAACGATCGATATCGCATACAACAGTCGTTAGTACGACCTGTTGTATACGATCGTTGTCCCGTGTGTACGAGGCTTTAGGGTCTGTGCGCTGATTACAAACTGAATGGATTTCTTATATATGCCCTCATATTACATAGTTTTGGTACATTTAGAAAAAGGATTGTACAGTTTGTTAACTTATCGGGACTCTGAAGCTGGCCATAGACGGATCGAATTTCGGCCACTTTAGCAGGGACTGGCCCAGATTTGATCCATCTAGTGCATGCGATTACTGCCTGCAGCTATGGCCGCTAGCAGTAATCATTGTGTTCTGTTGCCAGGGACGGCACCCCTACCAGGAGAACACAATAGCTCCACAGGAGGGATTCCCTCATCAACACTAACCGTGCTGATGGGGGAATTGAGCAAATTTCTTTTCGGCAACCAGGTATTGCATTTTAGTGTAAATGTTAGATCTGAGGTCTTTTTAAAGAGGTCCTGTCATGTTTTTTTTTCTATTACAAGAGATGTTTACATCCCTTGTAATAGGAATAAAGGTGATCATTTTTTTAAAAAAAGGACAGTGTAAAAATAAAAGTAACACAAGAAAAATTTTTTTTAAAGCGCTCCATCCCTCTGAGCTTGCGCACAGAAGTGAATGCATATGCAAGTCGCGCCTGCACATGCAAACGGTGTTCAAACCATACATGAGGCATCGTTAGAGTGAGAGCAATAATTCTCTAGGGTGTCTGAAAAATAATATATAATATTTGGGGTTCTATGTAATTTTCTAGCAAAAGAAAAATTATTTTAAATCGTAAACATCAAGTGTAAAAAAAATAGGCCCGGTCCTTAAAGTAAGTGGGCAAAACTTTTTTATTCATTTTGGATGGGGAGGGTTATAACCGCTGTCAGATTTTTTTTTTTCGCCATCTGTGTCCCATTGCGGAGATTTCCCTTCACTTCCTGTCCCATAGCCCAACAGGAAGTGAGAGGAAATCTCTGCAAATTAAAAAGGAATTTTTTGGGGACCCCCAGATCACTAGAACTAGTGTCCCATTTGGATGATTTGCCATCTATTATTATTCTGGGGACAAGTGCTTTCACTTTCAATGATAACGGTAAACAGTACAAATAGAGCGGGTGAATATCCTTAACAGGGACACAGACAGCAATAAAAACTGACAGGGGCTCTTATCCCTATCCACTCTATTCAAAACTAAAAAGAAAAGTTTTGCCTTTAGTTATACTTTAAGTGGTTAAAGAAGATGAAGTCAACAGCAGTAACCTCCATGCTTTCTGTCATAGGTTTGGCTCACACTAATTACAATGAACTGTGGGACACACAGACGTAAAACTACAACTCCAGAAAAAAAATATTTTTTGGCAACAGCACATTTGAAAGAAGTTACCACTAAGGCCCCATGCACACTGAGTGTTTACCACCATGCATGGAGTTCCAGCGTTTAGCGGCAGGCAGAGGGCACAGGTGCACCATCTAGCCCTGCTTCTGGCAGCCTATATTAGAATCTGACAGCTGCTTCAGTTGGATGGTGCACTTAGTGGTATGTATGTTCATTGTAGTATGTGCCCAAAGACGAATGACCAGAACGCAAGCAACCTGTGTCAATGGCATTCTTCTCTGGGCACATAATGACTTAAGCAGAAGGACCGCTGTGAGTGCTCAGGGTGGCAGTTACTTACTGGCCTTTTGGTCAGTGTAGTATCTGTTAATATCGCATGCATCCCTTATCTGGGGGCCATATATTGCATGAATTTTTAGAACAGGGAGATGGAAAATATGGAAGAAGAGTTTGCTCTGTCCACTCCAAGCATGGAACTGGTATTGCTGTACTTCCAAGACCAGCGCACCAAAAAAAAGACAGTTTCTATCATGGCAGAAATTACACACAGTAATCTTCTACTGACAGGCTAGTGTACAGTGTATTCTTTTTAAGGAGTCCCACATTAAAGTTGGCCATACATGGATCAGAATTTTCATTAAGGCAGTAGGCTGAATGAAAAAAAAAAAAAAAAACTGACCCCACTCCCCCATCCACACGTTCAATGTGAATGGGGAAACCCTCCCTGCTGTGCTTTTGATTTCTGACAGTAGAGAGACTCCCCCGCTGTCTGAATACAAAGATCAGTGCTGCAGTGTATTGCCTGTGGCACCGATCAAGTGAAAATACAGTGGTACCTTGGTTCACAAACTTAATTTGCAAATTTTCCCATAAGGTTCAATGTAAATCAGGTTAATCTGTTCTGAACATTTTTCTGTTTTTGAACCACAAAGACATGAAATAAAGTACAGATGAAGAGAGAGAGAACACTAACCTTGCACACTCCTGTCACCTGCATTACTGCTCCACACTTTCTTCTTACAAACATGCTTGCTCTGCATTTTCTTTGGAGCCATACTAGATGAACAGTACAGTGCTAAAAGGCACACCAAAAAGCTTCTCAATACTGTACTGTAAGCGTCTTCACAGTACCAAAGCAAATTTTTGTGAACTCTTCTGTTTGTGAACCGAGTTGTCCATGAACAGAAGCGTTCGTGAACCGAGGTACCACTATATACTGAAAATGTGGTTGAACAGAAGTCGATCGCTAGATTGACTTTTGTTCAGTCACAGTGGCCACACATGGAATGAAATTCAGCTGTCCTGCGGTCCCTGTGTGGCCCATCATTCCACTGTTCACAGTAATTAGCATTAAGGATGGGCTCGGGCGTGTTCGCAAGTGCCCGAGCCCACCGGGAAGTGAACCCTGCACTGCACTAATAAGAGGCAGTGAGACATTTCCCCAATCGCTGCAGCCGCGCATCGGGAAAATGTCTCACTGTCTGTGATTGGCACAGTGCAGGGTTCACTTCCCGGCGGGCTCTGACATGCGCACTTGCGAACACGCCCCAGCCCATCCTTCATTGGCATTAGCCAAGCCATGACTAAGGAAGCACGGAGGTTGTCATTGTTTACGTCTCCTTCTTAACATTTATTTATTTATTATTTCAGGTACTTATATAGCATTATCAATTTACGCAGCGCTTTACATATATATTGTACATTCACATCAGTCCAGTTTGGGTTTCCAAACAATCAGTTTTTTCTAGGGTTCCCCCTTAAACACAGAATTGAAGTGTGTGCTGCCATACACTGTGAAATCAATATATCAATCTTGTAAACATTAGTTACTCTACATTCCACGGCATGAAAATAGACAAGAAGACATATCCTGTATACAAGTCTGGACACAAAATAGAAGGCATACAATGGCGCACTGATACATATACAGTAGAATGGACACAGACCCTCTGAGCGGACTGAACAAGCCGGTGTGCACTCAGTGTACAGGAAATGGCACACAGTGCAATCAACACAATGATACAAAGGGGCGCGGATACAGAATACAGCTGGGTGTATATGCAGACGTTTTATTTATTTTATTTTTTTGTTCACCCGGTGAGACACAGAAGGAGTAGATGGAGGAATCCTCCCGGCTCAGTTCTATATTCTACCAAACATGTCACCCAGCTTCCAATGTGTACTGACAGCTGACAGCTGGTGAAGGGAAAAGTATAAATCCTCCATGTCTGTTCTACAAACTGATACACCCAATAATTCCCACTACAGATACTGGAACCTCCATGTCTCCCTCATGAGACCGGAGAAACACACCAAGCTTCTCACAAGGACACAGCACCAGGTGACAAATATATAGACATCGATCACAGGTGACATCATGTATACATTATATAGAGGAAGTGACAGAGAACACAATGAGGACATAGAATGGGGGGGGGGGGGGG
>BLSH010000756.1:3850355-3868594 GCA_018402905.1 Glandirana rugosa | reverse complement strand
AAGAAGTGTAAAAACCTTCTATATATATTATAGTGACAAGAAGTTTGTAGACGTTTGACACACACTTCTCGTGCTCTTCACACACAGTTTGCAGATGTTTGAAGAACAGTGATATTATATATATCTTCCAAAAATGTGAAGAAGTGCAACCGTGAACTCAGTGGTATGTATCCAGACCAAGTTCCTTCCAAACAACAGAGTATCATAAAGAAAAAAGGTGTCCTAATAGGAAAGATGGACCCTTACCAGAACAGTTGGACCCTCTCAGTCATACGACTAGGGGGTCAGCCAGGCTTGTGTGGTCTTCCCACCACGGGGGGTCGGCTTCCACTTTTGTCCAATTGCTCCGAATAGGCGTCACCACCTTCCAAGGGCCCAGTTTGTAGGGCAGTGGGTCCAAGCTCCTCTGTCCATTCACTCCGGCATGCTTGTTCACAAAAGCTCCCAAGATAAATAGGTGGAAAGAAGAGGGGGACATTCTACTTGGTGTAATAAAATCACCACTTTATTTGTGGGTATAACATATATAAAAGAAAGTAATGCCGGCAAAACTGGATAAAATCAACATGTGAATGGCTACTGTGATGGGCGCACAGTCCTCACCCGACGCGTTTCATCTGCTTTAGACATCACAGAGCTCTGGGCTGTGATTGTATACAGCTGATCAGCAGGTCCCGACTGTGAAAGTGAATGTAAATTTCTAAACACAGAAGCAGGCAGTTGCTTACTACGTCGCTTTGCCTGTAAAGGCCACCCATCCACAGTACATTGTGAGCAGTGGCGTCCGGTGTTTATATTTGGGGGGGTGGCAAACAATCATCCCCCCCAGGCAGTGGGGCGTTCTCCAGGGCAGCAGCTCCAGGGCGGTGGGTGCAGGCAGTGACTCCAGGGTGGCAGGGTGCAGGCAGCGGCTCCAGGTCAGCCGGGTGCGGGCAGCGGCTCCATGGTGGCGGGTGTGGGCAGTGGCTCCAGGATGGCGGGCTGCAAGCAGTGGCTACAGGGCAACAGGGTGCGCGCAGCAGCTCCAGGGCAGTGGTGTGAGGGCAGTGGCTCCAGGGCGGCGGGCTGCGAGCAGTGGCTCCAGGGTGGCGGGGTGCGGGAAGCAGCTCCAGGGAGGAGGGGTGCAGGCATTGGCCCCAGGGCGGCAGGCTGTGAGCAGTGGCTCCAGGGCGACGGGGTGCGGGCAGCAGCTCCAGGGCAGCGTAGTGCGGGCAGCGGCTCCAGGGCGGCAGGGTGCGGGCAGCGGCTCCAGGGCGGCAGGGTGCATGCAGTGACTCCAGGGTGGCGGGATGAAGGCAGTGGCTCCAGGGCAGCGGGGGGGCAGCGGCTCCAGGGTGGCAGGTGTGGGCAGCACCTCCAGGGCGGCGTGGTGCATGCAGTGACTCCAGGGTGGCAGGATGCAGGCAGCGGCTCCAGGGGTGCGGGCAGTGGCTCCAGGGTGGCATCAGCTCCAGGGCGACGGGGTGCATGCAGTGACTCCAGGGTGGCGGCGTACAGGCAGCGGCCCCAGGGCAGCGGGGTGCGGGCAGCGGCTCCAGGGTGGCGGGTGTGGGCAGCGGCTCCAGGGTGGCGGGCTGCAAGCAGTGGCTCCAGGGCAACAGGGTGTGGGCAGCAGCTCCAGGGTAGCGGGGTGCGGGCAGTGGCTCCAGGGTGGCGGGCTGCGAGCAGTGGCTCCAGGGTGATGGGGTGCGGGCAGCAGCTGCAGGGCACGGGGTGCGGGCAGTGGCTCCAGGGCCTCTGGCTCACGTGCTTCAAAAAAGCACCCCCCCCTCACCGGAAGGCCCCTAATGGACGGGCTGCTGATGATTGTGAGCTAGCAGTCTGCAAGTGGTTAAGGGGGGCAGTTGGCTACCAGCAAAAAATGCAGGTCAACCGGGCATTTTTCCTGCCTCGCCAACCGCTAGTCTAAATGAGGCCTAACAGCAGCATTTGCTCTGCCCGCGTGTATAAGTCCATAAAGACTTGACAGGTTCTCACTCTTACGCTATACAAAAATCAATGTTGTAGAAGGAAAATCTGAGAAGACTGGAGGGATCCCGCACACAAAGGGACGCTACAAAATAGGCAGCCAGGACGGGGTTAACTCAGCAGAGAGGGGTGCAGTGAAGTGCTTGGAGCAATGCTGCCAGTTATCTGTCTGATATGTCACAGTGCCCTGCTCTGGGCTCCATCATTATTCTGCTGTGCTACAGGATAACAAGGTATTTTTACTTCTAGATGTATATGAAATATGTCAGCACAGCGATAATGAAATCTCACTGTCACAGCTCCTCTGTGTGTGTTCTACCGACTTTCCAGGAGGGGTGGCAAAGCGATATATTATGGCATATAAATAATGCATGGGGTAAAAGTGACTCTGCACTGCATGCAGTATAATTGCTTCTTTCTTAATTAGGATAAAGAAGTTTTATCTTTAAAGCCCAACTCCGGGCAAATAAAAAAACGATCCCTTGCAGTGGGGCAAGGGTTAATTGTTTATGTCTAGGTGAAAAAAAAAGACTTACTTATCCGATCCTTTGTTCCTCACCGCAGCTAGATCAGGCTCCACAGCATCTGCACCCCCACACTTCACTGGTCTAGGGTCCTGACATCATTAAGACCAGAGCAGGGTCCATAGCCTTGCACTGGATGTGAGGAAAGCGAGGGACAGTCCACTGTAGGATTGTGGGGGAGCACCGCCTGCCAAGGGAGCGGAGGATAAGGTAAGTATAGCCAGGGCCACTGATAAGGCAGAACAGCCAGCCCTCCTGTACTGGGCCTGGGTCCCATCAGTTCAAAAGGGGAGCCCGAGCACCTACGGAACAGGAGTTAGACATGTGCACTGCCAAAAAAATTGTTTGTTTTCGTTTCATTAATTTTTTTTTTTTTCATTTTCCGGATCATTCGTTATGATCGAAATTAGTTATTTCGAATAAATACGTTACTTCGTAAAAATTAGAAAATCTGAAGACTCAAAAATCAGAATATTTGAAAATCAAAAAATTAGAAAATCTAAAAATAAGAAAGAAATCCCGAAAATTCGAAAGAACAAAAATCTGAAATTAGGAACGAAAATCCAAAAATTTGAAAATAAGAAAGAAAATCCAAAAAATCAAAAGAACAAAAATACGAAAATTCAAAATAATAACTAACTATTAAATCATAGGTATTGGAATTTCCTTTCAAATTTGGCTGTTAGTGATAACGAATGCCGCATCTAAACGAATGGAAATGGAACAAATTAATAATAATAAATAATAATACGTTTTTTTAATTATTATTTATTATTATTAATTGGTTACGTTCCATTCCTTTAGATGCGGAAATTCCAATACCTATAATTTAATAGTTAGGAATAGTTATTATCAGTTAGTTAGTTATTTCAGATTTTCAAATTTTTGTTCTTATTTTTGGATTTTCGTTCTTTTTATTTTTCTGGATTTAATTTTTTATTCTCGGATTTCTGAATTTTCGAGTTTCTGAATTCTCGAATTTCCGGATTTCAGAATTTGTGAATTTCCAAATTTCGGAAAAATTTGTTAAACGGGATTTTGTGGATTAGAATATTTCAGAATTTGTCGAAAAACAAATTGGGAACAAAACTAATTGCACATATCTAGCAGGAGGGCCAGCTGTACTGTCCTAATGCAGACACCGACCCTTTTCTGTCGCCTACTGCAGCACTGCCAGCTTCTCCTTCTCTCCCTCCCTCTGGCAGCATTGCAAGGGGATTGGTTCTAGCACATGTGCCCCTTCCATCTGCTGTCCGGGGGCCACCTGTGTGCCCCTTTCCCCCTGCAGCAGTGCCAGCCTTCCTCCTCTCCTGCTGGTAGCTGCTGCATGCACAGAGAGGAATGTCATTTACTGGCCCCTTCAATTCCTGAATGAAAACAGTGAACAATCGGTACCAATCACTCCTGTGTCCATTCATCAGTGAAGCATAGTAAACTGTGTTTCCTTTTCACCAATTTGTGAATGATCAGGAAGCCCCATAAGGCTTCCTATTCATTTTTCCGTGCAGCTGAGGCTGTAGAGAAAAGGACCGACAAATTTATGTCCTCAGTCACTTTCACCGTGAAGGGGGGCCCTCTCATGTAGACTGTATGGGGCCCCCTGAGTATAGCGGTTCCGCCTCTCCCCTACACAAAATGAGTAATTAACCCTTGCAGTGCAGGCGCAGCCATACTGTACGGGAACACCTTTTATTTGCTCAGAGTTGGGGTTTAATATATGTTTGTCCCAGGCCATATAACTAAATTAAACCCAAAACCAAAACTTTAATAGTGCAGATTACCAGTCATTAGATGTGGTGGCTGCATTCGTTTTCTTTTTTTAAGGTTTTATTCCCTTTGATTTCACCTGGGAATCCAGCCAGTAACACACCTCCGGTCTTAGGGTGACTCCTCTCTGGATGAAGGAGCAACAGAGACACCTTTGGACCACAACATTGTTAATCTCGGGGGAAGGAGGTATTAAATATACTAGTAGATTTAGGCTCCGTTGACACATAGGCGATTTGATTTGCGGGTGGAATAGCCGGGAATCTTCATTTGGCACGCGCTGCACGCTTTGATTTGAGCTATTTATCACACGACGATCATGGTAGAATTGCAGCGCGTTTGGGATGCCAATGAGAAGTAATGGCATTGCAAACGCGTCCTGTGTTTTGCCTCGATTCTGGAACTGCAAGCAGAATTGCAGCGATTCCGACCGCGATTCAAATCACCTATGTGTGACCGGAAATACAAGAAAAAACAGTCACTTCCAGCGCCAAAAATGTCTAGTATTTCAAAAGGCAACAGGGACAACAGTAATCCAAACCAGGCAGATGCTGCCCCCCTCGGATGGGGTATTCCGATAAAAACTATAAAACAAGAACAAAAAGGGAGGCACGCACACCTAGTGCATCACCAAAACACAATTTAATAAATGTTAAAAAATTGTAAAATGGATACTCACAAAAGCGGCGACCCATATTGGGCTACAAATTGCACAATGATTCATGATAAGGACACAGCATGGGTAAGGCTAACACATTTCGGGGGGCTCACGCCCTTCCTCAGAGCCGAGTTCCTGAGGAAGGGGGTGCGCCCACGAAATGCGTCAGCCTTACCTGGGGGGTCCTGGTGCCTGGGGTCAATGCCATTATTTTAAAAGGAATAAGGCACAGCGCTAAGGATTCCTTGGTGCAATAATAACCTTTTTGGATTTTCAGATCGCAGCTGTCTGTATTTTTGGCAGGACCAAAAATAAAAATGAAGGGCAAAAAGGAGAAAAGCAGCGCTGATCCAAAAGGAGGTCACTATTAAATATTCTCAATCAAAAATAAAGTGCAAATAGTGCTCTGACTATTATGAAATCAGAAAAAAAGTTTTTCCCCCCAAAAAAATTTAAAAAACTTTTTGGAAATATTACTATCAATTCCTAATGCAATCCTGATATGAAGTGCAATGTGAAAAACGTCTTATTGTAAAGTGCAATTTGGGAAAACAACTAAAATAAAATGCAAGCCTATAGCTTAAAGCAATACAAACCTACTAAATATACTATGCAAGTATACAGTATGAAAACAATGAAGTGTAACAGTGCATAAAATACTCAAAACATATAATGAATTCATAATATGTGCAAAAAAACAGTCCATCATCAAATGCTTCATGGGAAAAAAAATTTCATCCAATATTTATGTAAAAATAAAGTTCATCCATGCAGTGACGTCCAGTGCAATCTTGTAACCCCCCGACGCTTGTCCCAAATTGTTCATTCCCCGACTTAGCTAGGGTAGATGGTACACTTTGGTGGGGGTCGGCCACACCTCCTGACCTTTGACCTTAGGACACCTGCCTCTTGACTTTTGACCTTTGGGGGAGGTCCCTAATCCAATCCCTAAGCCCTAGCCTTTTTCTTAAAGGAAAACCCTAACCCTAATCCATAGTTACATAGTTAGTGAGGTTGAATAAAGACACAAGTCCATCAAGTCCAACCTATATGTGTGTTTTTATGTCAGTATTTCATTGTGTATCCCTCAATGTTGTGGTCCCTTAGGTGCGCACCTAAACGTTTTTTGAAATTATCTATACTCCTAGCAGAAACCACTGCTTGTGGAAGAGAATTCCACATCCTCACTGCTCTTACCATAAAGAACCCTCTACGCAGTTTAAGGTTAAACCGCCTTTTTTCTAGGTTTAGTGAATGGCCGTGTGTCTTTGTGTACTCCGTTGCGCTGAATAGTTTTTTCCCTATTGTGGGGTCACCAGTACAGTACTTGTGCATTGAAATCATATCCCCTCTCAAGCATCTCTTCTCCAGAGAGAATAAGTTCAGTGTTTGTAATCTTTCCTCGTAACTAAAGTCCTCCAATCCCTTAATTAGCTTTGTTGCCCTTCTCTGAACCCTTTCCAGTTCCAGGACATCCTTTCTGAGGACTGACGCCCAGAACCCTGCCTCTCCGGGAAGACGTCTTATGACGAAACGCGTAGGTCGGGGCACTGACGTCAACACGTTCTCCATGATGGGACCCACAGCTTGCTTTGGAGTCTAGCAGTCTGGGACGATTAGGAACACATTTCACCTATAATCCCTAGTGTTGGGTCTGACAGTAATAAAATATGAGCGTATCTATTTGTTTTCAAAGATTTTAATACATTTTAAATGGTATTTCACTATTGGAGCCTCCTCCTCCCTTTTATGTATACCGGTGGGTTGGGATATGGAACCTGGAGAAGACATAACATATAGCTTGGATCGTTGTTTTGATTGCAACAAAGGTGCTGGTTTATAATTTTACCAGCCGTTTGATCTGGTGAGTCATTTTAGGACTACTGGTGGTGGAGCACATTTGGTGGGGTTTTTTTGCCCATGAAGCATTTGATGATGGACTGTTTGTTGCACATGTTATGACTTCATTATATGTTTTGAGTATTTTATGACCTGTTGCACTTTATTGTTTTCATACTGTATACTTGCATAGTATATTTAGTAGGTTTGTATTGGTTTAACCTATAGGATTGCATTTTATTTTAGTTGTTTTCCCACATTGCACTTTACAATAAGACGTTTTTCACATTGCACTTATATCAGGATTGCGTTAGGAATTGATAGTAATATTCCCAAAACGTTTTTTAAAAAAAATTTTGGGCAAAATCTTTTTTCCTGATTTCATAATAGTCAGAGCACTATCTGCACTTTATTTTTGATTGAGAATAATTAATAGTGACTTCCTTTTGGATCAGTGCTGCTTTTTTCCTTTTTGCCCTTCAATATCATTATGCCAAGCCAACAGCTGGGTCCATTGAGCTTCTTATTTCATTTGATTGATAAGTTATCACTGACACCAGTGATCTTTTTTAGCTGTCTGTAATAGCAGCATTCTTCCCTCTAATCCCAAAAGTAAAGGGTATTGTTTCCATAGACTACCAGTGTAAGGAGGACATGCCTTCTACTGACCACCAGTGAAAGAGGACCCTTTTTTCTGAGCTCCGATGTAGGGTGACCCTTCTTTACTGACTGCCAATGTAGGGTGACCCTTCTTTACTGATCTCCAATGTAAGGTGACCCTTCTTCACTGACTACCAATGTAGGATGTCCCTTCTCCACTGACTACCAATGTAGGCTGACCCTTCTTCACTGACCACCAATATAGTGTGACCCTTCTTCACTGACCACCAATGTGGGTTGGCCTTTCTCTACTGACCACAAATAAAGGGCAACCATTCTTCATTGACTACCAATGTAGACTGGCCCTTCTGCACCGACTACCAATGTAGCATAGCCCTTCTCCACTGACGACCCATGTAGGGTGACCCTTCTTTGCTGGCCACCGATGCAGGGTGACCTGTCTCTGCCGATTACCAATGTAGGGTGACCTGAGAAAAGTGTTTGGGCCGCTCAGGCTCGGTAGGGAGGAGGTATGTGAACAGTGCATCTGCAGCTGCTTCTGGAGTGCTGACAGGGGATCAAGCTCGTCCTGGCATCCTGCAAAGGTTCAAGAAATGAAGGGTGACTCCTAGAAGTCGCACATTCATGGCATCCTATTGCAGTGAATAGAGTGGCAACCTCAGCCTGGACTCTGACCAGGCCATGCCCCCAACACGTTTCACTTCGCCCCCCGGAGCTTAATCATATGGTGGCCCTTCTTCATTGACCATCAATGTAGAGTGACCCTGCTTTACTAACCAATGTAGAGTCGTCCTTGTCCACTGTCCACCAATGTAGGTGATCCTTCTTCACTGACTACCAATGTAGGGTTGCTCTCTTTCAATGATCATCAATGTAGGGTGACCCTTCTTCACTAAATACCAATGCAGGGTGGCCCTTGTTCACTGCCCAACATTGTAGTGTGGGCATTCTTCCATCAGTTCCTATGTAGGGTGGTCCATCTTCACTGACCACCAATGTAGGGCAACCCTTCATCACTGACCACCAATGTAAGATGACCCTTCTTCACTGACTACCAATGTAGGATAGCCCTTCTTCATTGACTATCAATGTAGGGTGACCGCTCTTCACGAACTACCGATGTAGAGTGGTCCATGTCCACTAACCACCAATGTAGGGTGACCCTTCTTCACTGAATACCAATGCAGGGTGGCCCTTGTTCACTGCCCAACATTGTAGTGTGGGCATTCTTCCATCAGTTCCTATGTAGGGTGGTCCATCTTCACTGACCACCAATGTAGGGCAACCCTTCATCACTGACCACCAATGTAAGATGACCCTTCTTCACTGACTACCAATGTAGGATAGCCCTTCTTCATTGACTATCAATGTAGGGTGACCGCTCTTCACGAACTACCGATGTAGAGTGGTCCATGTCCACTAACCACCAATGTAGGGTGACCCTTCTTCACTGACTACCAATGTATGGTGGCCTTTCTTTACTGTCCAACATTATAGGGTGGACTTTCTTCCATCATTTCCAATGTAGGGTGGCCCTTCTTTACTGCCAACCAATATAGAATGACCCTCCTTCAATGACTTCCAATTTAGAGTGGCCCTTGTCCACTGACCACCAATGTAGGGTGTCCCTTCATCACTGAACACCAGTGTAGGGTGACTCCTCTTCACTGACCATCAATGTGTGGTAGACCTTCTCCACAGACCAATAATGTAAGGGGTGCCTTTTTTGCTTGTTTTTTTTTTTATTTGTTTCAAATTTAGGTGTCAAATTTTCTAAGTCACAATCTTTATTCTTTCATTTATTATTATATCTCCAATTTACTGATCAGGCCAATAAAATTTTTATCAGGGGTTCCCTGAGACTTGGAAATAATTTAAGGGTTCCTCTGTGATAAAAAGGTTGAGAATGGTTGGTTTAACATTTTTATACTTAATAAAAAGTACAATTCATGTACTTATTAATGCAATTGAAAAACAGAAAAAAAATGTGTGGCCCCTTTTGTCTTACAGTGCTCTAGTAAATTCTTCCATGATTTACGAATGGAGGTAATCTTTCTACTTAGAACCAAGTCTAGCCACAGATGTGCTATGCTAGTAGGTAATGTAATTTGTAAGAGATAACCTCGCTCAATTGTTCCTAATTAGACTTCTCATTTCCTGTACAAGTTAGGGTTATACTAATTAGAAATAATCCAAGAAAGCAAAATTAATGTGATATACAGTATATGATAATACCAGGGGCAGCATTGTGTTGTTAACATTTGCAGCACAAGGGTTCTGATTTGATTACCACCAAGGACACATTTGCATGGGGCATGTATGTTCTCCCGGAGTTTATTTGGCTTCCCCTGGGTGCACCAAGTCGCAAATTTGCAGATAGCGTAGGCACGGTCATGCCTGCCAAAATTGATATTTTATATTTTGGTAGAATCTGGAGAGAAAAGCCAGTTTTTTAGATCTCTTTTGAAACCTATTGGTAAGATCTCTGTGCTGAGTTCCTGGGTCTGCACATCTACTGTGACCATTATGAGAGGATCCCACCATACCTACTGGATTTTTTGAAATATATTTTATATTATAGAAAATGTTTGATATTCTTCAGATAAGGTAAAAAATTTTCTATAATATAAAATCCAGTAGGTATGGTGGGATCCTCTCATAATGGTCACAGCAGATGTGCAGACCCAAGAACTCAGCGCAGAGATCTTACCAATAGGTTTCAAAAGAGATCTAAAAAAAACGGGCTTACTGATCTTACCAATATAAATAAATAAGAGCTGCATGGCTCACAAGACTATAATTACTCTCACTTCTACACCTCTCTTGGATTGATATTTCACTCATTTAAGAACTTGTATTTAGAGAACATATATCTCTGACACTAGTAGCAGATTTCCTTTATATATTGATGTAATCATATTATCAACATTACATTGTCCCTTACTTGTGTGTCATTTATACCTCATAATAATGATTTTTGATTTTATTTGATTTCATTTGGATTTTATTTATGTATTTTACCCCAGGTTAATACGTTATTTTATACCTTATTATTTTTTTTTCTATCCACAATCAAAACGTAATGAGTCAATGGGCCACTTAATTTGTTCTCTCAAAGGTTGGCCATTACAGCTGTCATTTGGAAGTGTGGTATGGACATTGGGTTGTAAATTAATTTGGGGATAAGGTGAATAGTTCAATGATCTCTGGAAATTGCTTAAGAAAACCCGTCAGTGCTTTATAATTTGTTACACATTAACCACTTCAGAAGGATTTACCCACTTCCTGACCGGCACTGCGTCGCTTTAATTGACAATTGCGCGGCCGTGCGATGTTGTACCCAAACAAAATTTGCGTACGTTTTTCCCCACAAATAGAGCTTTCTTTTGGTGGTTTTTGATCACCTCTGCGTTTTTTATTTTGTGTGTTATAAACAAAAAAAGAGCGGAAAAAAAACAATATTTTTTACTTTTTGCTATAATACATATCCAAAAAAAAATATAAAAAAAAAATAATTTCTTCCTCAGTTTAGGCTGATATATATTCTTCTTCATATTTTTGGTAAAAAAAAATCGCAATATATTGATTGGGTTGCACAAAATGTATCACGTCTACAAACTATGGGAATAGATTTATGGCATCTAGTAATGATCTGCGATTTTTATCGGGACTGCGACATTGCCGCGGACAGATCGGACACTTTTGACACTTCTTTGGGACCAGTGACATTTATACAGCGATCAGAGCTTTAAATAGCCACTGATTACTGTATAAATGTCATTGGCAGGAAAGGGGTTAAACTGTAGGGGCGATCAAGGAGTTAACTGTGTCCCTCACTGTGTTCTAACTGTGTGGGGGCTGAGCTGCCAGGGGCATGACAGATCTAACTGTTCCTGATTACTGGGAACAGTAGATCTCTGTCATATGTCCCCTGACAGAATGAAGATCCGCTGTGTTTACACTGGCAGATCTCCGTTCTGCCTCTGCAACAGGTGATTGTGGGTCACCAGCGGGCATCGAGTCCGCCCGACCCACGGGCACGCTCTCGCCCGCAAATCGCACATGAACAGCTGACGTACAATGATAGAGGTTTGCACAGCCGAGCCAATCTGCCTCAGTACAACTGCGGCGGCTGCTCAGCAACTAGTTAATAGAAAAATGAACAGGCAAACTAGATGGATAAATGGCACCTTCATTCCGAACACCTGCACAGGCAACAAGCAATGTAAATGTTCCTTGGTATTAAAACAATGCCCAAAGTCAGGGCCTTTTCTGCCCCTGTAAATGCCATTTACCACCCTCTTATTCTAACATAAACCTCTCTAAACTCACAAAATAACAAATCACTGCATATAAATTCCCTTCAGGTTTGTGTTTCAAAAAAGTTTCCTCTGGTAGACCCCCCGCCCCAAAAAAATATATTTTTGCTGATTTCTCTCTGACCTCTCTTACCTCCTTTCTTTTGCTAATACCCACCCTCTGTTCCTAGCCCCCATCGCATCCCACTGCTAGAGTCCATCTGTCTCTGTTCCTGACATCTCTTCTTGCTAGGCTTCATCTCACCTCCTCCCAGAGTCAAGCATATACCCCTGTCCATGACCTATCCCAGACATAGAGTTCAATAAGTTCAATGTTAGACTTGTGTGGTTCAATTCATTCCGAATCAATATTCGGACACATTTTTCATTATTCAGAGATTCGGATATATCCGAATTTCTGAATTACAGTGTATACAAAGTTTACCGAATGTTCCAAATAGCTGAATTTCCGAGATTCAAATCAAATTTTACATCGCATTCCATTCGAATTTGAACTGTAAACATACTTCTGAAATCAAAGACTGTGTGTGTTATTAGAGTACCATTTTGAAATAATGCTGTTTTTGTTAAGCCAAAGGTGATTTAAAGGGTCATTGTAATCATTTGATGGAGATTTTCTTTAGTTTGTTCACTTTGCTGCATTTGAATCGAAAAAAAATATAACATTTTCGTTTCGACCGATTTAAAAATGTATCACTTTGAATGTTTCCAATCAATAAAAACTGTAAATTCGAAAATTCAGAATATGAATTGAATGAATCAGCCGAATTTACCTAAACAAAATAACGGGATTAACGAATCAAAACGAAACTAAACAAATGTTTTTCATCATGCACATGTCTATTCAACATACCCCCTGTTCCTGACCTTTTCCCCTCCTGGAGTCCAGCATACTCCCTGTTCCTGATCTCTTTCCCCTCCTAGAATCTAGAATACCCCATATTCCTGACCACTTCCCCCTCCTAGAAACCAGAATACCCCCCTGTTCCTGACCTCTTTCGCCTCCTAGAGTCCAGTATAACTCCTGTTCCTGACCTCTTCCTCCTACTAAAATTCAGCATATCCCCTATTCCTTACCTCACCCCCCTCCTACAGTCAACCATACTCCTGTTCCTAACCTATCCCCCTTCTAGAGTCCAGCTTACCACCTGTTCCTGACCTCCTCCCCCCTCTTAGAGTCCAGCATACCCCTTGTTCCTCATCTCTCCCTCTCCTAGTGTCAAGCCTACCCCTATTCCTGAACATACCCTTTGTTTCTGACCTGTCCCTCTACTGGAGTGTAGCATAGCCCATGCCGAATTCCACCGCACCCCCTATTTCTGACATCTCCCCCTACTATACTACATCTCGTTCTCTGTTCCTAACAGTGCCTCTGCTAGACTTTATTTCACCCCTTGTTCATGCCTCCCTCCCCACTAGACTATACTCCCCCACCTCTGTTTCTGACCTCTTCCCTTGCTAGATTCCATAACTTTCCCTGTTCCTGACCTCTCCCCCTACTATGTTTCTCAACCTTCCCTTTTCCCAACCTCTATCCCTGCTAGATTGCTTAACTTTTCTTGTTCCCGACCTCTTCCCCTGCTAGATTCCATCTTTTTCCCTGTTTCTAACCTCTTCCATGCAGCACTCCATTACATTCCTGTTTCTTATTTCTTTCCCTGGAGACTTAATTACATCACTGCTGTTCATCTCTCCCTCTGCTGGTTCCCATCATCACCATTGTTTTTATCCTTTCCTTCTACTAAACTTTATCATCCCTACCTTCCTTACCTTTACACTATGCTAAATTCTAGCTCTCCTGCTGTTCCTGACCTCTTCCCTAAAGGTTCTTCCCATTCCTTCTGTTCTCAACACCTTCTACTGTTTGGCCTCATCTCTCCCCTGCTGATCCCCATCTATCTCCTAGGGTCCTGAAGTCTCCCACTGTTAGACTCAATCTCTCTCCCTGTTCTGGAAATCTCTCCTGCTGGTCCTTATAGTTGGTTCCTAAATCTCTAACCTGTTCCTAGTCTAAGGCACTGTTTGTTTCTCCTTCCCATTCTTGATCTCTCCCCTAATGGTACTCCTCTACCCTGCCAGTCCCAATAAGTCCCTGGGTTTTTGATCATGTCCACTGAATATTCCCATCTCTCCCGTATTCCTGATCCTTCCTCTGCTGGTCTCCTCTATTCCTGATGTCACTATATACTAGATGTCAATATTCCCCTTGTTTATAACCTTGACCTTATCAGCCCCATCTCCCCTTCTGCTCTTAATTTTTGTAGATACCCATTAATTCTGCTGTTTCATCTCTTTCAGTGTACGTTGAGGTTTAGACCTCAATGCACTGTCTAATTGGGCAACTATGTGGCAAATGAGGTTTAATGTTGATAAATTTAAAGTTATGCACTTGGGGGCTAAGAATATGCATGCATCATACATACTAGGGGGAATACAACTGAAGGAATCCATAGTGGAGAAGGATCTGGGGGTGTTGGTAGATCATAAGCTTAATAACAGCATGCAATGCCAAGCTGCGGTTTCCAAAGCAAGCAAAATCCTTTCTTGTATTAAGAGAGGTATGGACTCCAGAGATAGAGACATCATTTTGCCCCCCTGTAGAAATCATTAGTAAGACCTCATCTGGAATATGCAGTTCAGTTTTGGGCACCAGTTCTCAAAAAGGATATCGGGGAACTGGAGAAAGTGCAAAGAAGAGCAACCAAACTAATAAGAGGCATGGAGGAGCTCAGCTATGAGGAAAGATTAGAGGAACTGAATTTATTCTCTCTTGAGAAGAGGAGATTAAGGGGGGATATGATCAACATGTACAAGTATATAAGTGGTCCATATAGTGAACTTGGTTTTGAGTTATTTACTTTAAGGTCATCACAAAGGACAAGGGGGCATTCTTTACGTCTAGAGGAAAAAAGATTTCATCTCCAAATACGGAAAGGTTTTTTCACAGTAAGAGCTGTGAAAATGTGGAATAGACTCCCTCCAGAGGTGGTTTTGGCCAGCACAATAGATTGCTTTAAAAAAGGTCTGGATTCTTTCCTTAATGTAAATAATATAACTTGGTACTAACATCTTTAGGTAAAGTTGATCCAGGGTGAATCCGATTGCCTCTCGGGGAATCAGGAAGGAATTTTTTCCCCCGTTATAGCAAATTGGTTCATGCTTTGCTGGGGTTTTTTGCCTTCCTCTGGATCAACTGTGGGTGAAGGATTGTATATGGGATTATTTGGCTATATATATATATATATATATATATATAAATAAATGTTTTTCTTTTTTCTTTTTTGGTTGAGCTAGATGGACTTGTGTCTTTTTTCAACTTGGCTAACTATGTAACTATGTAACGTTCCCACCTCTCTCCTGTTCCTGACTTCTCCTCTTTTTGTCCCCCGTACCCCTCTTTGTAAACTTTGCCCTTGCTAAACTCCATTTCTTTCCCTGTTCTCAACCTCTCTTCCCCAGTGGTCCCCATCTCTGACCTGTTACCTTTTTACTTGCTTGTCCCCATGTCCCTCTTCTTTCCTAAGGCTCTGTTCTCACTTAGTGTGACTCTAAAATCGTGCGATTTCCTGTGCAACTTTGGAGTTTGACTTTCATGTGACTTTATGGGACTCAAGTTGCAAGAAAGTCACATCAAAGTAGTGCAGGAACCCTTTTAGGACTTGAGTCACGCAATAAGAACGGTGGACAAGTCGCACTAGTGAGAACGGAGCCTAAACCCTACCCATGCTGATGCCCATCTCCTACTCCACCCCAATTTTAATCAACCCAATTTTATAAAAGGTCCTCCATCATGTCTTACCTTTGCTGGAATGACGTTTCTGTCTTCGGTAGAGTGGGGTTGAGCACCGTATTGTCTGGCAAATCTTAAACTCTACGCATCTTTTCTTGGACATAGTATGTATGATAATAATATAGTAGATGATATAATAGTAGAAAGAGACAGTGCTGTAAATTCAGCTCCTTGCTGCATTCGCCAGGCGCTGAGATGCCTGGATCTATTGCACTTTAGAAAGTCGGAGGAGATGAATAATTTATTTGTAGGGAGTTAAATATCAGAGTTTGTAATTCAAGAGCCTTTCTTCTAATAAACAATTATTCCAAGACCTTCCACTAGAAATGACTTACCCGTGGTTCTCAGCATATGCATTGCTATATTCTGTCATGGTCTTGAGAAAAATCAATTTTAGAACATTCACAAGTGCAAGAGAAATCCATACAGTTTAACAAAAAGTCCTCATTTAGAAATGTCTTCTAAATTCAATGAAAATAAATGTTTCAGTTGATTACACAGTAAGCCACACTATAAGCCACACAGCCCCACTGCAGTTGTGGTCGCACTTAAAGCAATATTAAACTTAAAACCAAAAATGTCATCTATTCAGGGCTTTTTTTCAGCGGGAACGCGGGGGAACGCAGCACTGAATGTACTGAATGGGCACCTCCAGCACTGAATGTATGTAATAGCAAGGGGTGAGATAGGATCTATTATTGCTGGCTACTGGGGGATCTATCGTTGTGGGTGGGTCTGTTGTTGTTGCTGGGGAGGTCTGTTGTTGCTGGTGGGGGATATATTGTTCCTGGGGGATCTCATGTTGCTGGGGGGGGGGGTCAATTGTTGCTGGGAGGGATCTACTGTTGAGGGAGGGGTCAGTTGTTGCTGGATGCTGAAGGGTCTATTGATGCTGGCTGCTGGGAGATGTATTATTGCTGAGAGGATCTATTGTTACCAGCTATATGGGATCTATTTTACTCCATTTTTGTTTTAATTAACAAATTCCATACATGTTACTTAGCAGCAACAAATTATACTTGGTTCTGAATTCCCCAAAAGGGCAGCTGGTGCTCAAATTTCTTGGGGGGGGGGGGCATGGCCGCCAGGCCCCATCCAACTAGAAGCCCCCCCAGCCAGCCATTTATCTGACCACCACCCCACCCCTCTCCCACCCCCCGTCGCTCGATCGATCGCTACTACCCACCCCCGTTGATCGTCGCTTCATCCCTGCGTCTCTCTCCCTGAGTCGCGGCGGTCTCCTCCCGGCCAATCAGGAATCCTGGATTCTGGCCAATGGGGTTTTAGGACTCCCGCCAATTGGGTCTCAGGACCAGGAGGAAAAACAGGAAGACATTAGTGAATATTAATTCGCTAATGTCACACAACTAGGTGGGCTCAAGGCACAGTGCTCTGCACCCCAAGCCCACCTTTTTTTAAGCCAATTAGAGCCTCTGGCTCCAATCATGTGCTTAAAAAAATAAAAACCCATTGGAATCCATGTGTCCAGTGCCCTGCATGTAGATTAGGGGGCTGGACGCATGGATTGGGGGGGGGGGGGGCCGCCACTGGTGGAACCGAGAAAAGGTATTCTGAAGTGGAGAGTACCTTCACCTATTCTCTGAGAAAAAAAAAAGCCCTGAATATATTGCAGCTTACCAATCATTAGATGTGGTGGCTGCATTCATTTTCTTTTCTTAGGCTCCCCCCCGCTCTGTTTTCACCTGGTGATCTGGTCAGTAACACACCTCCTGTAATAGAGTACCCCCACTCTGGTTGAAGGAGCAAAGGAGGCACATTTGGACAGCAGCATTGCTAGTCTGGAAGGAGGAGAGTGTTAGATGGACTAGCAGATTTGGATACTTAACAAATTTAAGCCAAATTCCAGCTCACACTGCAGTCACAGTTTTTTTTTTTGGGATAAAGGTTTTACATGAATTAATAAAAGCTAATCATTGTAAGCACCCCTGTCAGTGGTAAATTGCTTGTCTCAACACTCTAAATACTACATTTGCAGGAGAGTTTGTTCTGTTGAAAAAACAACAGACTTACTGGCCAGATTAACAGATGACCATAAAGGAAAGAAATCCTAAAAAAAACCCACGAATGCAGCCACCACATCTAAGAATCAATAAGCTACGATATAAAAAATGTTAGCTTTTGGGTTTAATACCGCTTTAACTGAAAAAAAAAAAAACTTTTTGCTAAAGCACTGTGTATTATAAACAATTAAATAATACATAAATAAATAATAAATATTAATAAAATAAATAATTACTTAAAAATAAATAAATAAAATACTTGTTTTCCCTTTTGTTTCATGCTTTACAATTCAGTGCTGTATACTGTAACTCCTGCAGTGTCTATGCAGCCTTGTGACTTAACATTTCGTACTTTGTTTTCCCTTTTGTTCATAAAATAAATAAATAAAAATTCATTAATAAATAAAATAATTATAAATAATAAATAAATACATAATAAATTAACAAATATTATGTGTCACGAAATCGTTTTTCAAAAAAAAAAAAAGTCAATTTCGCCATAATTTGGGTTTTCGATTGTAAAAAATATAGCATCGAATAACTAAGAATCTACACCACCGACGTAAGCACCCAAAAAAAATCCTAAAGAAAGGAAATACCAGTAGACAATTAGACCGGTCATTCAGACAACAAAAAAGTTGTCTTGTTTGAGAGGACGTTTACATCATAAATCTCACAACTCTGTTCGTTAAATGGTGACTGTCCCCACGAATGTTACTAATCGAAAATAAT
>BLSH010000756.1:3814830-3843717 GCA_018402905.1 Glandirana rugosa | reverse complement strand
CTACATGCCACTACATGACACTACATGCCACTACGTGACACTACATGCCACTACATGTCACTAGTACATCACCGTACATCACCGTACATCACAGTACATCACCGTACATCACCTTACATCACTGTACATCACCGTACATCACAGTGCATCACCGTACATCACCTTACATCACCGTACATCACCGTACATCACCGTACATCACCTTACATCACCGTACATCACAGTACATCACCGTACATCACCGTACATCACCTTACATCACCGTACATCACCGTACATCACCTTACATCACTGTACATCACCGTACATCACCTTACATCACCGTACATCACCTTACATCACCGTACATCACCGTACATCACAGTACATCACCGTGCATCACCGTACATCACCTTACATCACTGTACATCACCGTACATCACCGTACATCACCTTACATCACCGTACATCCCCGTACATCACAATACATCACAGTACATCACAGTGCATCACCGTACATCAGCGTACATCACTGTACATCACCGTACATCACAGTACATCACAATACATAACAACGGATCTGGTAAAACTGTCCCAGTGCAAGGGCATGGTGAAAACCGATAAGACTGCTGTGTTAACTAACAAGACTCTGGACCCTAGAACTGGAGACTGGCTAAAGAAGCCAGGAAGGTCTGTGTGGCCCGTAAGAGGACTGGGTATAGACTACATACAGTGCTGGACTTGATAGCCAATGCTGCTGCCTGCTGTGCTTCCTGTGTTCCTTCACCCAGAGTGCTCTAATACAGGGGGTGTGTTACTGGCCAGATCACCTGGCGAAATCAGAGGGGAGAAAGCAAAAGAAAAGAAAACTAATGCAGCCATCACACTTAGACCCCTTTCACACTGAGTCGTTTTTCAGGTGCTGCGGTGCTGCGGCGCCTGTACAGCACCTGAATATCCCCCCATTCCCTCCAGTGTGTAAGCCGGAGTGTTTTCACACTGGGGCAGTGCGCTAGCAGGATGAGAAAAAAAAGTCCTGCAAGCCACTTCATCTTTGAGGCGGTGCGCTGAGCGGTGTATGCACCATTCCTGCATCGCCCCTCCATTGTAATCAATGGACGGCGCATCCGAAGAGGCTGAACACCGCCTCGGAAGCACAGAGCGGTGACACTTTTAACCCCTTCTTGGGACTTAAAAGCGCCCGCTCCCGCCTGCATAGGGCCGCTATCATAGCAGTAAAAGCGCTGCTAATTAGCGGCCTTTTACCGCTATCGCGCTACTGCCCCAGTGTGAAAGTGGCCTGAATGATTGGTAAGCTGCAATATATTACATTTTTGGTTTTGGGTTCAACCAGTACAGATCTGCGCTATAGCCGAAAGACGATCTGAATTGGACGTCCGTCCCTTTGTGTGCTCCCCGCGTGCACTAACAGGCCAGCAGCAGCGCTCTCTCACGGCCGCCGCATGCTGCATGGGCGTGCCCGCGGGTCGGGTGGACTCGATGTCCGATGGAGACCCACAATTGCCTAATAGAGCAGCAGAACGGGGAATGTAAACACGGCGGTTCTGTGAGGGGGGACATAAAAGATCTACTGATCCCTGTGATGGGGATCAATGAGATCTGTCATGTCCCTGCCAGCCCCGCCCCCATACAGTTAGAACACATACTGGGAACAGTTAACCCATTGATTGCCCCCTTAGTGTTAACCCCTTCCCTGCCAGTGACATTTATACAGTAATCAGTGGCTATAAATTTCTGATCGCTGTATAAATGTCAGTGGTCCCAAAAAAGTGTAAAAAATGTCCGACACGTCCGCTGCAATGTCGCAGTCCCGATAAAAACCAAAGATCGCCGCCATAACTAGTAAAAAAAAAAAAATAGTCTGTAGACACGATATCTTTTGTGCAAACCAATTAATATACGCCGATTGCAATTTTTTTTTTTTTTTTTTACCAAAAATATGTAGAAGAATATATATCGGCCAAAACTGATGAATACAATTTTTTATATATATATATTTTTTGGGATATTTATTATAGCAAAAAATAAAAAATATTGTTCTTTTTTCAAAATCGCCGCTCTTTGTTTGTTTACAGCGCAAAAAAAAAAAATGCAGAGGTGATCAAATACCACCAAAACAAAGCTCTATTTGTGGGAAGAAAAATGATAAAAATTTAGTTGGGTACAACGTTGCTCGACCGCGCAATTGTCATTCAAAAGGAGACAGCGCTGAAATCCAAAAATTGGTCCGGGCAGGAGGGGGGTTTATGTGCCCAATAAGCAAGTGGTTAAAATCGCTTTAATCCGGAGCCCATTTTAAAACGTATCATCCCCCTGCTCATGTAATTTGGCTACACAGACGTGTGCTAAAGATAAAATTTGAAGCCTCTCCCGCACAATCCTATCCGCAGCCTTTCACCTTCATATTTGCCAGTGACCTTGAAAATTTTTAGGGGGGGAGGGCGGCACACAGTTCTAATAGTACAGGCATGGCGCTCATCATAGCAGGCAGATCCCCAAAATGTGTTCAGTATCTCATGTTATATCTCAGAAACAGGTAAGAATCTGCAATGAAGTGCGTTATCTTTGCAATGCATTTAATGTTAGGCAACTATTTTTATATATTTTTTTAATACTATATATATATATATTTTTTAATACTATATATTATTATTTTTTACTACTATATATATTATTCCTTTTTTAATACTAATATTATTATTTTTAATACTATATATATTATTCTTTTTAATACTATATATATTATTGTTATTATTTTTTAATTAATTAATTATATACACACACATATATATATATATATATATATATATATATATATATATATATATTTAATAATATATATATTATTATTATATATACTATTATTATTGTAATATTATATATATTTTTTCAAATACTTTATGCATTACTATTTTTGTTAATTTTTTAAAATGAATTCTATATATATTTGTTTTAATACTATATAGATTATTATTTTTAATAGTATATAAATTATTATTTTTTTAATACTATATATATATATTCTTTTTTCTTTTTAATGCTATACATATTATTTTATTTTTTTTATTCTATATATATTATTATTTTTTCTTGTATTTTTATTTTTTATGTCTTTGATGTTTCATCTAGAAAAAGCACTTTCAACCCGAATTTCCATTGTGACTGCTGAGCAGATCAATGATATCATTGGGGGAATAGGGAAGAGCCATTACCCTGTGCACATGCTCTGTTCATTCTAGGCAGGCAGCTTGGTCAGTCACGTGGTAAGGTTTAGTAGCCAATCACAATGCACGTCTTATTAGCAGCCAATCGTGTACCGTTGTTACAATGTAACCAGGAAGAGCTGAGCACGTTGTGAGACGCAGGAGAGCAATGATCAGAGGAGATCTCAGCGATTGCTGGAGAGGTAAACCGCCTGCCAGTGACTTCTTCCTCCACCCGGGGATTCTGTTGGTGACTACAGAATAATCTCACATTATCCAAGGGTTGCCGCCTCCTCCTCCCTTTAACCACTTCAGCCCTGGAAGGATTTCCCAGGTTAGGACCGGAGCACTTTTTGAGATTCGGCACTGCGACGCTTTAGCTGACAATTGCGCGGTCGTGCGACGTTGTACCCAAACAAAATTTGCGTCATTTTTTCCCCACAAATAGAGCTTTCTTTTGGTGGTATTTGATCCCCTCTGCGTCACTTCTGATCACCGCTATAAACAAAAGAAGAGCGACAATTTTGAAAAAAAAAAACCAATATTTCTTACTTTTTGCTAAAATACAAATCCCCAACAAATAATAAAAAAAAAAACGATTCATCGGTTTTGGCCGATTTATATTCTTCATATTTTTGGTAAAAAAAAAATTGCAATCGGCATTTATTGATTGGTTCGCATTAAAGTGGCCGCGTTTTCAAAACCTTTAGAATTAATTTCTGGCTTTTTTACAATTTTTTTTTCTTTTTCCATTAGTAATGGCGGCGATCTGTGATTTTTATCGGGACTGTGATATTGGGGCGGACATATTGGACATTTTTGACACTTTTTTGGGACCAATGACATCTATACAGCGTTTAGAAATTTAAATGTCCACTGATTACTATATAAATGTCATTGGCAGTGAAGGGGTTAACCTGCAGGGGGAGATCTAGGGGTTAACTGTGTTCCCTAGGCGTGTTCTAACTGTGAGGGGGGGGCTGGGCTGCCAGGGGTATAAGAGATCTCACTGATGCCAGTGACAGGGATCAGTAGACCTCTGACATGCCCACTGACAAAGCGGGCATGTTTACATTGGCGGTTCCCCGTCCTGGCTCTGTCTCAGGCGATCGCAGGTCGCCGGTGGACATTGAGTGGCCGGTGGCCCCCCCTAGCCGTCGTGCCGGAGAGTGACGACTATAAGTGGTGATTCGTGGGACAGAGCCACACTGTCGCTGCTTATAGTCGTTAAGCGGTTGGCAGTCCCCGAACACATTAATTACACAGGTTGTTCTGTGGCTGATTAAGGTGGTAATTAAACTCACTTGGTGCCTTATCTGCATTAAATTAGTCTCAGAACGACCTGTGTACTTCATATGTGCTGGGTTTAAAGGGGCGAGGTGGCAACCCACGGTGGGGGGCTGACTCAGACCACCAGGCTTCACCTATAATCAGAATACCAATTTTGAGTGGATTGTCATTAGTCCTTAACCGCTTGCCGACGGCTGATCGGCAAATGACGGCGACAGAGTGGCTCTGTAACGCGAAACGCCGTCATACGACGGCGGCCGCAATACAGAGCCTAGTGACCGCGCGCTCACTGTGTTCGGGGGGGGCCAGGGAGCGGGTGCGGCGGCTTCGATTGCCGCCGGCTACCCGCGATGCCCCCCCGGAGTGAAGGAACGGAGGTCCGTGTATGTAAACACAGACCTCCGTTCTGTGAAGGGGGAAGGGCTGTGATCACAGCCTTCCTGTACATGAAGGCTGTGACCACTTCCCTTCTCCTGTTAGGGCAGTCCCCCTACAGTTAGAACACGCCCAGGGAACACTGTTAACCCTTAGAGCGCCCCCTGCAGGTTAACCCCTTCACTGCCAATGGCATTTACACAGTAATCAGTGCATTTTTATAGCACTGATCGCTGTATAAATGCCAATGGTCCCAAAAAAGTGTCAAAGCGTTCCGACATGTCCGCCGCAATATCGCAGTACCGCTAAAAATCGCAGATCGCCGCCATTACTAGTAAAAAATAAAAAAACAATAAAAACCCCAAAAATGAATTCTCATCATCCGTAAACGCGACCGCTTTTGCACAAACCAATCAATAAACGCCGATTGCGATTTTTTTTTATCGCAAATATGAGGAAGAATATAAATCGGCCAAAAACGGTGAAAAAAAATGTTTTTTTATATTTTTTTTTTGGATTTGTATTTTAGCAAAAAGTAAGAAATTTGTTTTTTTTTGCAAAATTGTCACTTTTCTTTTGTTTATAGCGGTGATCAGAAATGACGCAGAGGGGATCAAATACCACCAAAAGAAAGCTCTATTTGTGGGAAAAAAAGGACGCAAATTTCGTTTGGGTACAACGTCGCACGACCGCGCAATTGTCAGTTAAAGCGATGCAGCGCCGAATCGCAAAAAGGGCTCAGGTCCTAAAGCTGGAAATCCTTCCGGGGCTGAAGTGGTTAAAGTCCAGCGCTCTTTCTAGGTGGTGCTGAGCTTCTCCCAACCTCTGGTAAGGATGTGCACTGCGCACATCGCTACTCCGAGATCCACTGAACACCAAGACTACATGTCCTGTGACACAAGTATTCTAACCCTCATGTGCCCAGTATGTTCTTTGACTTGCTGCTTTTTTTATGTATGTCTTCACAGTGATTAAAAAAAAAAAAAAAACTATTGTAATGTTACAGCATTTAACCGCTTGCCAACCGCTGTACGACTATAACCGGCGACAGCGTGGCTCTGTCCCGCGTATCGCCACTTATAGTCGTCGCCTTAGTACACGGCGGCTAAGGGCGTGTGCTCGTGCCCGCCACATGCTGCCTGAGCGGGGCCGCGGGTTGGGCAGACTCAATGTCCACCAGCGACTCGCGATGCCCTGTGACAGAGCCAGAACAGGGAACCGTTGATGTAAACACGGCGGTTCCCCGTTCTGTCAGTGCGGCATGTATGAGATCTACTGATCCCTGTCACTGGGATCAGTTCGATCTCTTATGCCCATGGTAGCCCAGCCCCCCTCACAGTTAGAACACGCCTAGAGAACACAGTTAACCCCTAGATCTCCCCCGCAGGTTAACCCCTTCACTGCCAATGACATTTACACAGTAATCAGTGGATATTTAAATTTCTGATCGCTGTATAAATGTCATTGGTCCCAAAAAAGTGTCAAAAATGTCCACCCCAATATCGCAGTCCCGATAAAAATCTCAGATCGCTGCCATTACTAGTAAAAAATGTTTTTTCTAAAAACGGCAGAAATTAATTCTAATTGTTCGTAAACGTGGCAGCTTTTGTGCTGATTGCGTTTTGTTTTGTTTTTTTTTACCACAAATATGAGGAAGTATATAAATCGACCAAAACTGATGAATAAATTTGTTATATATATATATATAATTTTTTTTTTTTTTGTATTTGTTTTTTCTTTTTGCAAAATTGACTCTCTTTTTTTATTTATAGCGGTGATCAGAAATGGCACAGAAGCAATCAAATACCACCAATAGAAAGCTCCTATTTGTGGGAAAAAAAGGACACAAATTTCATTTGGGTACATCGTCTCACGACCGCGCAATTGGCAGTTAAAGCGACGCAGTGCCAAATCGCAAAAAGTGCTCTGGTCCTACAGTGGGAAATCCTTCCGGTCTTTAAGTGGTTAATAAAAAATTGATGTATGAGTATTCTAAACAGCATTTGTGGCCAGTATGTTCTATGACTTTTTTTGTATATTATTGAAGTGGTTTTTGTTTTTTTTAAATACATTTTATTGCAATATTGCAGTGAAGGATTTTTTTTTTTAACCACTTCCCGCCCGGTGCATAGACAAATGACGTCCGGGCGGGTGGCTCATTATCCTGACTGGAAGTCTATTGACGTCCTCAGGATAATCCGCGATCACGCGCCCCTGGGGGCGTGCATCGCGGCGATCGGTGGTGCCGTGGGTCACTCTGACCCACCGCATTACCGGCCGAGGTAAAAGGCTTCGGTCCGAAGCCTTTTACCATGTGATCAGCCGTGACCAATCACGGCTGATCACAGTGTAAATAGGAAGAGCCGTTTATCGGCTTTTCCTCTGCTCAGGTCTGCAGACCTGAGCAGCGGAGAGCCGATCGGCTGCTCTCCTGACGGGGGAAGCTGCGCTGAACGTTTATGAGCGCAGCCACCCTCAGGATCACCCCCACTGGACCACCAGGGAGCCGGATCAGGACCACCAGGGAGCCCCCCCCCTGGACATCGCAAGGAGGCCGCCCAGGACCACCAGGGAAGGATCACAGAGGCCGCCCAGGACCACCAGGGAGCCCCCACTAGACCACCAGGTAAGGGCAATATTGTAGGGATGGCACTGTGCCCATGTATGATGCCTGCCAGTGCCATCCCTAACAGTGCTTGTTGGACAAGTGCCCACCTGTGCCACCTAAAAGTGCCCACCTGTGCCACCTATCAGTGCCCAGTGCCACTTATCAGTGCCGCCTATGAGTGTCCATCAGTGCCGCATATCAGTGCCCGTCAGTGTTGCTTGTCAGTGCCGCATATGTGCCCCATCATCAGTGCAACCTTATCAGTGCCACCTCATCAGTGCCAATCTGTACTGCCTCATCAGTGCCTGTCAGTGTAGCCTCATCAGTGCCCATCAGTGTAGCCACATCAGTGCCCATCAGTGAAGGAGAAAATGTACTTTATACAAACTTTTGTGACAGAAACAAAGAAAAATTTTTTTTTTTTTCAAAATTTTCGCGGTCTTTTTTGTTTTTTATATAGCAAAAAATAAAAACCGCAGGGGTGATCAAATACCACCAAAAGAAAGCTCTATTTGTGGGAACAAAATGATAAAAACTTTGGGTACAGGGTCGCACGACCGCGCAATTCTCATTCAAATCGCAACAGCACTGAAAGCTGAAAATTGGTCTGGGCAGGAAGTGTTCTAAGTGCATGGTATTGAAGTGGTTAAATAAGCTATTATAATGTTACAGCTTTAAAAGAAAAAAAAGTGTGCAAGTATTCTAACTTGCATGTGCCCAGTATTTTCATTCACTTTATGCTTGTTGTTGTTGTTTTCTTTTTTGTATCTTACAGCAATTTTTATAAAAATACATTTTAATGTAATATTACAGTGTTTTTAAATAACCTATTGTAGTATTGCAGTTTAAAAAAAAAAAAATGCTGTAATATTACGATAGTTTAAAAAACAATTAAATGAACTATTGTAATGTTATAGCATTTAAAAAAAATTAAATATTGTAATGTTACAGCATTAAAAATAAGTAAACTATTATAGCATTTTTTACTTAAAAAAAATAAAAAAAAATAATTGTATGATAGAATGGTTCCATTTATATCCAGCCTCTCTGTGCCACCGCTGCATGTTAGCAGATGCATGCATCTGTAAGTCCCGGGGGCAAGGGGAACTTTTTTATTTTTTATATTACAGCAATTTTTGTAAAAATATACTTTATTATAATATTACATTGTTTTTATTTTTAAATAACCAATTGTAGTATTAGGGCTCTTTCACATGGGTGGACCGACCGGGTCCGCCTGTCCCTTTTTTGGCAGACCCGATTGTACCATTCATTGCTCTTTATGTAGCGGGGGATGTAAGTAGACATGTGTGTTTATGCCCATCAACATCCAATCCTATCCGCTAAAAACCGATGCATGGGGGATCCGTTCCCCATCTGTCTAGTGGATCTGATCGGATGACATTCAAATGTAACCCATTTAAAATAAATAAATGAAAAAGCTGTAATAGTTTAGAAAACATTTTTTTTATATTACAGCAATTTTTATAAAAATATACTTTTTTATATTACATTGTTTTTAGGCCTCATACACATGGTCGTTTTTTACTGCCGCATTTTTTAGCGGCTTTGCAGCTCTCCATGTTATTCAATGGCCCCATACAAACGCTGACGTTTTTGAGCTGTAGATGGCGTCGGTGATCTTAAGCTGTGTATTGAACGCAGGACCCGTGTGTTCCGAGGCTGTAGCGTTATGGCGTTTTTGACGCTGAGCTGGCAAAACGCTCCCTATCGCTCTCTAATGCACATTAACGCCAGAGCGACGTTAACCGGCTTTTGTAGGTTAAATAGCAGAGGAATGTTCTTTTAAACAAAACGCCTATTGACGCCGATGCAAAACGCAGACGAAATCGCGTTTTGACGCCGATTTTTTTTTTTTTTTGCCTGATGTCGGTCCTGACATTTTGCTATTACGCCCGTGTATGAGGCCTAAAGCAATATTTATAAAAATTTTATTTTTAAATAACCTATTGTAGTATTAGCGCTCTTTCACATGGGCGGACCGATCGGGTCTGGCTGTCCGTTTTTTCAGACAGACCCGATCGGACCATCCATTGCTCTCGATGTAAATGGACATGTGTCTGTTTATGCCCATCGACATCTGATCCTATCCACTAAAAACAGAAGGATGGAGGATCCGTTCCCCATCTGTCTGGAGGATCGGATGACATTCGAATGTAAACCGATGTGCCATTGTCATTCTGCCTGAAGAAAACTGCCAGCGCAGGGCCGATGAGAAAGCCAGAGACATTGTTGAAGCATGTTGAGTAGAAATAAAAAATTATTTAAAAAACCCTTTAAGAAGTCAGCAGAAGAATAAAAAAAACATAGAAAATAGTCTAGCGTTATGTTTTTTATATTTTTCAAGTGCACTAAGAATGTTGCTATAGCTAAACAAATTTTTTATTATTATTAATAATAATAATAATTAAGGCCCCTTTCTCTCGGGGTGGACTCCACCAATGCTTGCTCAGCGGGGGATCTGTCTGCTTGTCCCTACTGAACAGGCGGATGGCAGGTCCTTGTCCGCTTCGCTTATGCACAACCCGCTCTCTATAGGCGGGCTGCCTGTCCATTTACAACTGACTGCCATCTGATCCGTGGGATATGCAGTTAGCAGACCTCCAGTTGTTGCAAAACTAAAAGTCCCATCATGCCTCTGCTTCTAGGCGTCATGCTTGTGGCTGTCAGAGTCTTGCTATGCCTCATGGGACTTGTAGTTCTGCAACACCTGGAGGTCTGCTAATTTCATATCTCTGCGTTAGACCATGGTTTCTCAACCAGGGTTCCATAGAACCCTAGGGTTCCTCCAGAGGTTGTTAGGGGTTCCTTGAGCAATGGTCAATTTCTACCTCTCAGATAAATTCCCAATGACATCATTGATCTTTTTAGCTATCTGTAAGGGGGTAATTCTTCCCAATGACCACAAGTGTAAGGAGCATTCTTTCCACTGACCATCACACTAATGTATAATGAGTTGTAGATTTTTAATTTTTAGCAGGGGTTCCCCGAGACCGGAGAATTAGTTCAAGGGTTCCTTGGTGTTGAAAAGGTTGAGAGAGGCTGTGTTAGACAGAAGAGGAACAGGTCCCCCTCCATTTGTTTGTAGTGGATCGGATAGGATGTAGGCGGGTGTAAAAAGACATATGCCAGTTCACACCTGCCCTGCATAGAGGAGAATGGAGTGTCCGATCAGGTCTGACAGGCGGACCCGATCAGACTGCTAGTATGAAAGGGGCCTGATAATATTACAAGCATTTATGTATATATTATATTATATATATGCTGTACAGTCACTTCTGTATTATTTTCCTTTATGTGCAGGTCCCGCTGTATCCTGAATAATGGCCCTGAAAGTGCTAATTAGCACAAGCAGCAACTGCATGAGTCACCTTAGAGGTGCTGGAAAGTTAAGAGTCGCCACATTTGAACTCCGGAATATATTATGGCGACCCTTCCTTACCCAGCAGATCTCTGACTGCGGAGAAAAAACTGAGGGTGAAAATGAGGGCGCCACAAAGGTGAGTAAATCCCAAGCCTCCATCAGTACAAAGGACACCCATGAGGAATGGCTTCGAGTTTTTCTTCTGCAAAAAGGTGCCAAAACAGAAGCCATTGACAGTGTCCTCTCCAGATACCCCCGAGCTGTCACTCGTACATCAGAAAATGTGCAGGCCAGGTGGGAAATCTGGAAAAGCATCTTGCAGACAGACCTGCAGGTTCTACAGACCCTTGAGCGCTCCCCTGAATCTTTTTTCCGATCGAGCAACTTTAAAAATTTGCAGGACAACGTCTCCTTTGTCAGTTCACTGGGCCTTACTCCAAAGGTTGTAACTCAGTTGATGACCAGGGCCCCTCGGACGTTTTC
Source organism: Glandirana rugosa (assembly GCA_018402905.1). Classification (NCBI taxonomy): domain Eukaryota; kingdom Metazoa; phylum Chordata; class Amphibia; order Anura; family Ranidae; genus Glandirana; species Glandirana rugosa. The sequence goes on along the minus strand of BLSH010000756.1, from coordinate 3,832,373 downwards.
GAACCGGGCATCGCTCAATCGTGACATGGTGGAGTGTTTACAAAACGCATGCACTTGCTTGGGAGGTGATCATCCTGAGGAGTTTGCAAGAAAGATCATCGCAAAGAATGTGTATCTCCTTTCCAGAAGTACCAAACGGATTAAAGCAAATATCGAGATATTCCAAACGATGTTGAAGATACCAAATGCAGAGCTACTGGACTGGATCCAAGGTAATGGCTCTGGTATTCTGGATCTGGGGAACGCCTATATCAAGAAGAACTTTGACAATATTCAGAAGAAGCTTCAGCCTCTGGGTTGCTCAGAAGATGAGATTACTAAGTGTATATTCACTTTTCCTGGAATACTTTACCTGTCTTCTGTAAATTTTAACACCAAAGTTGATCTACTTATCGAGTGTGGTATTCAGATGCACCAAATCTTGGAGACACCAAGGGTGCTTGAGGCGAGCCCTGCGACTTTACAAAGCAAGATTAATGTACTGAGGCAGTGTGGCTATGATTTTCAGGCATCAGGAATTGGAGTGTTGACCATGAGCAGAAACCGGTTCAAGTTGAAAGTCGAAAAACTCAAGAATTCAATAACCTAACAGGACTGGGTTTTAATGGCGTATTCCACCAGCCACACATCAGTGGCAGACATATTCATTAAAGGGCCTACATGCAGAAGAAATAATCTTTAAGAAATAATGATCTTTGATAAAAAAAAGAATTTCATACAAAAATTCCAACTCAAAATAAAATTTGTTTTGTGAATTGAGCATTTTAAGGTAATATTATTGTGATGTTAAACAGCAAATGGAGTCAAAGTAACTCCGCCTTCATAGTAGATTGATCCTAATATGTCGCTGTCCCATATCCATACCTCATTGCACTGCAATGGTAAATACTGTATCATGCCATTACAGAAAATCATGTCAATAGAAAAATTACATCTACCAGCAATAGGGTTGCCACCTTTTCTTCAAGCCAAACCCGAACATGCCAAGGAATGCAGTGAGTGTCGCCATATTGTGTTAACAGTGGGAGAGGCCTAAAGGGACATGATTAACCATCTCAATACTGGGTACTTTCAGCCCCTTCCTGCCCAGACCAATTTTCAGCTTTCAGCGCTGTCACATTTTGAATGACAATTGCGCGGTCATGCTACACTGCCCCCATGTGAAATTTTCATAATTTTCTTCACACAAATAGAGCTTTCTTTTGGTGATATTTAATCACTGCTGGGTTTTTTAATTTTTTACTAAAAAAAAAAAAAAAGACAGAAAATTTTGAAAAAATAAGTTTTTCTTAGTTGTAAGTAAAGTTTGTAAATAAGTAGTTTTCTCTTTCACTGATGGGCAGTGATGAGGTGGCACTTATGGGCACTGATGAGGCAGCATTGATGAGGAGGCACTAATATGCCATACTTATGGGCACTGATGGGTGGCACTGATAGGCGGCATTGATGGGCAGCACCGATAGGCAGCACTAATAGCCAGCACTGACTGGCATTACTAATGGGCACTGATTGCTGGCACTTGTGGGCACTGACTGCTTGCACTGGTGGGCACTTGTGGGCACTGACTGCTGACACTGGGGTGGGCACTGGTGGTCAAATGTAATCAGGGCACTGATGATCAGTGCCCTGATTACATCCCTAGACATCTTCTGTGAGAGGAGATGCCGCTGATCGGCACTCCTCCCCGCACACTCTGTCGTTGTGAGGCGAGGAGTGCCGATTACGGGCACTTCCATGTTTACGTGTGACCGGCTGTGATTGGTCACAGCCGATCACATGGTCAAAGAGCCGCGGCCGTGGCTCTTTACACAGATTGGGGTCACGCCGTGTCCTGGCTGCGCTTTCTGCGGTGACGTTGTGTGAACAAGAGGCGACCCGCCCTGCCGTCACCGCCAAGTAGTTAAATAAAACAAAAGCATTCTTGTACCCATAAAATATGCTTACTTTGCTGTACCACAACAAGAGTCTCACCGACATGTATAAACCTCAGCACAATCATTAAAAAAATAAAACTCTTTGATTACTACAGAGGTAAGTGCAATGGAGACCAGTGACGTTGGTTCACATTTTCATTAAGTACAGAGGGTATTGGGGTATGTGCAGAATTTACAGCAGTATATAGAAGAGTGCGGAGTGTATAATGGTTTGTGTAGAAAAGGAGTGCAAAGTGTAATATATTATGTACAGGAAATGAGTGCAGAGGGTAGGTAGTATTTGCAGGAGAGGAGTGAGGAGGGTGTGACAGTGACCAGTATATGCAGCAGAGGAGTGCTGAGGGTATGACAGATAGCAGTATGTGCAATAGAGGAGTGTGGAAGGTATGACAGTGGGCAGTATGTGCAGGAGAGGAGTGTGTAGGATAGGACAGTGTGCAATACAGGAGAGGAGTGTGGATAGAATGACAGTGGACAGTATGTACAGGAGAGGAGTGTGGAGGGTATGACGGTGGGCAGCATGTACAGCAGAAGAGTGTGGAGGTTATGACGATGGGCAGTATGTACAGGAAAAGAGTGCGGAGGGTATGACAGTGGGCAGTTTTGAGAGGGTTGGAAAACTGTATATAATGGATGGTATATGGGGGGGGGGGTTAGAGAACTGTATATATGGATGGTATATGGGGGGGGGGGGGGTTGGAGAACTGTATACAGTTTCTCACAAAAGTGAATACACCCCTCACATTTTTATAAATATTTTATTCTATCTTTTCATGTAACAACACTGAAGAAATGACACTTTGCTACAATGTAAAGTAGTAAGTGTACAGCTTATATAACAGTGTAAATTTGATGTCCTCTCAAAATAACTCAACACACAGCCATTAATGTCTAAGCCGCTGGCAACAAAAGTGAGTACGACCCTAAGTGAAAATGTCCAAATTGGGCCCACAGTGTCAATATTTTGTGTAGCCACCATTATTTTCCAGCACTGCCTTAACTCTCTTGGGCGTTGAGTTCACCAGAGCTTCACAGGTTGCCGCTGGAGTCCTCTTCCACTCCTTAACCACTTGCCGACGGCTGATCGGCAAATGACGGCGACAGAGTGGCTCTGTAACGCGAAACGCCGTCATATGACGGCGGCCGCGAGACAGAGCCTAGTGAGCGCGCACGCTCACTGTGTTCGGGGGGGGGCCAGGGAGCGGGTGCGGCGGCTTCGATTGCCGCCGGCTACCCGCGATGCCCCCCCCCCGGAGTGAAGGAACGGAGGTCCGTGTATGTAAACATGGACCTCCGTTCAGTGAAGGGGGAAGGGCTGTGATCACAGCCTTCCTGTACATGAAGGCTGTGACCACTTCCCTTCTCCTGTTAGGGCAGTCCCCCCACAGTTAGAACACGCCCAGGGAACATAGGTAACCCTTAGAGTGCCCCCTGCAGGTTAACCCCTTCACTGCCAATGGCATTTACACAGTAATCAGTGCATTTTTATAGCACTGATCGCTGTATAAATGCCAATGGTCCCAAAAAAGTGTCAAAACGTTCCGACATGTCCGCCCCAATATCGCAGTACCGCTAAAAATCGCAGATCGCCGCCATTACTAGTAAAAAATAAAAAAAAAATCAAACCCCCAAAAATGAATTCTCATCATCCGTAAACGCGACCACTTTTGCGCAAACCAATCAATAAACGCCGATTGCGATTTTTTTATCGCAAATATGAGGAAGAATATAAATTGGACAAAAACGGTGAAAAAAAATGTTTTTTTATATATTTTTTTTGGATTTGTATTTTAGCAAAAAGTAAGAAATTTGGGTTTTTTTGCAAAATTGTCGCTCTTCTTTTGTTTATAGCGGCGATCAGAAATGACGCAGAGGTGATCAAATACCACCAAAAGAAAGCTCTATTTGTGGGAAAAAAAGGACGCAAATTTCGTTTGGGTACAACGTCGCACGACCGCGCAATTTTCAGTTAAAGCGACGCAGCGCCGAATCGCAAAAAGGGCTCCGGTCCTAAAGCTGGAAATCCTTCCGGGGCTGAAGTGGTTAATGACGACATCACGGAGCTGGTGGATGTTAGAGACCTTGCACTCCTCCACCTTCCGTTTGAGGATGCCCCACAGATGCTCAATAGGGTTTAGGTCTGGAGACATGCTTGGCCAGTCCATCACCTTTACCCTCAGCTTCTTTAGCAAGGCAGTGGTCGTCTTGGAGGTGTGCTTGGGGTCGTTATCATGTTGGAATACTACGCTGCGGCCCATTCTCTGAAGGGAGGGGATCATACTCTGCTTCAGTATGTCACAGTACATGTTGGCATTCATGGTTCCCTCAATGAACTGTAGCTCCCCATTACCGGCAGCACTTATGCAGCCCCAGACCATGACACTCCCACCACCATGCTTGACTGTAGGCAAGACACACTTGTCTTTGTACTCCTCACCTGGTTGCCGCCACACACGCTTGACACCATCTGAAACAAATAAGTTTATCTTGGTCTCATCAGACCACAGGACATAGTCCAGTAATCCATGTCCTTAGTCTGCTTGTCTTCAGCAAACTGTTTGCGTGCTTTCTTGCGCATCATCTTTAGAAGAGGCTTCCTTCTGGGACGACAGCCATGCAGACCAATTTGATGCAGTGTGCGGTGTATGGTCTGAGCACTGACAGCCTGCCCCCCCCCCTTCAACCTCTGCAGCAATGCTAGCAGCACTCATACATCTATTTCCCAAAGACAACCTCTGGATATGACGCTGAGCACATGCACTCAACTTCTTTGGTCGACCATGGCGAGGCCTGTTCTGAGTGGAACCTGTCATGTTAAACCGCTGTATGGTCTTGGCCATCAAGCTGTAGCTCAGTTTCAGGGTCTTGGCAATCTACCTATAGCCTAGGCCATCTTTATTTTTATTTTTTTCAGATCCTAAGAGAGTTCTTTGCAATGAGCTGCCATGTTGAACTTCCAGTGACCAGTATGAAAGAGTGAGAGCAATAACACTAAATTTAACATATATATGATATAAACCTCTGCTCTCTTTGAATGGTGAATAAACTACTCCTAAATAATAATGTGATGAATAGTGTAGGTAGCTACAACTTTACACCCTGTTCCAAATTATTATGCAAATTCTATTTCAGTGTCACAAAGATTAAATATTTTGTTTTTCAATTAAACTCATGGATGGCATTGTGTCTCAGGGCTCTTTTGATCACTGAAAACAATCTCGGGCACCTGTGATAATTAGATTGCCAGGTGAGTCCAATTAAAGGAAAAACTACTAAAGGAGGGTGTTCCAAATTATTAAGCAGAGCACCATTTTCAAGCAATATGGGGAAGAAAAAGGATCTCTCTGCTGCCGAAAAGAGTGAAATAGTTCAATGCCTTGGACGAGGTATGAAAACATTAGATATTTCACGAAAAGCATGATCATCGCACTATTAAAAAATTTGTGGCTGATTCAGAGCACAGACGGGTTCGTGCAGATAAAGGCACATTGAGGAAGATTTCTGCCAGATCCATGCATCGGATCAAGAGAGCAGCTGCTAAAACACCATTAAAAAGCAGCAAACAGATATTTGGAGCTGCTGGTGCCTCTGGAGGCCCATGGACATCAAGGTGTAGAGTCCTCCAGAGTCTTGCAACTGTGCATAAACCTTCCATTCGGCCACCACTAACCATTGCTCACAAGCAGAAACGGCTGCATTGGGCAGAAAAATACATGAAGACTAATTTTCAAACAGTCCTGTTCACTGATGAGTGCCGTGCAACCCTGGATGGTCCAGATGGATGAAGTAGTGGGATGGTTGGTGGACGGCCACCCTGTTCCAACAAGGCTGCGACGTCAGCAAGGCAGTGGTGGAGTCATGTTTTGGGCCAGAATCATGGGAAGAGAGCTGGTCGGCCCCTTTAGGGTCCCCGAAGGTGTAAATATGACCTCTGCAAAGTATGTTGAGTTCCTGACTGACCACTTCCTTCCCTGTTACAGAAGGAAGAACTATGCTATACATAATAAAATCATCTTCATGCATGACAATGCACCATCTCATGCTGCAAAGGATACCTCTGCATCAATGTCTGCTATGGGGATAAAAGGAGAGAAAGTCATGGTGTGGCCTCCATCCTCCCCTGACCTCAGTCCTATTGAGAACCTTTGGAGCATCCTCAAGCAAAAGATCTGCGAGTGGTTAGGAGGCAGTTTACATCCAAACAGCAGCTCTGAGAGGCGATTCTGACATCTTGCAAACAAATTCAAGCAGAAACTGTCCAAAAACTCACAAGTTCAATGCATGCAAGACTTGTGAAGCTGCTGTCAAATAAGGGGTCCTATGTTAGAATGTAACATGACCTGTTAAAATGTTTAAAAAGTTGTTCAAAGTTTGATTGAAATAGCTTTTGATTTCAGTAAATATGCTGCAAACACAACAAATGACAATTTTCAGTTCTTTACAACCTATAAAGTGTTTTGAAACCTTACGGTGCGTAATAATTTGGAACAGTGCATTGTAAGTTTTTGTATTTTGAAAAAAAAAAATACTGTTATCATTAGGAGGTTCGAATAAAATTTGAATTGTACTCTTAAGGCCTCATACACACGGACGTTTTTTGCAGCTCTCAATGTTAGTCAATGGCCCCATAAAAACGTTGGCGTTTCTGAGCTGTAGGTGGCGTCGGCGTTAGTGAGCAGAAAGTAGAACCCATGGCCATCGCGTTCTGAGGCTGTAACGTTTTGACATTTTTTGACGCCGACGCCACAATATGCCAACAAATGCCACCTAATATTGTACCGGCGTTTTCCGGCGTTTTTTGACGCCAACGTTTTTAGGTTGAAAAATAGCAGAGGGATGATTTTTAAAAAAAAACGCCTATTGACGCCGACGCTCACTAACGCTCAAAAACGCTCAAAAACGCCAATGCATAACGCCGAAAAATGTCGACTTTTTTTCCTTGACGTCGGACCCGACGTTTTGTTTATTTTTTTAGATACGCCCATGTGTATGAGGCCTAATAGTTGATAACATGAGAACTATGCTGACTGTTATTTACATCAGTTATTTAGGTAAATTAGAAAAATATCATTGGCATCATTTGGAACAGGGTGTAAATGTGTTCTCACATCAAAATAGAATAAATTGTGAAAGTTGAGCATCTCACTTCACATAATCAACATAAATAGTGAACTTGAACTTATATACAGTATAAAAAGAAATATTTATAATCGATAACACAATTCCAATACCATGCCTCAATCTATCCAGAGTGTCTATGTGGTACCTCTGGTTCTGATGTGAATTACTATAACATAACGCAAGCGTGATAAATCAATAAAAAAATGAATCAAGTCCTTTCTCAAAAAAGAGAAAAACAGGGATATATAATAAATGCAGTCCCGTGCTCACAGAACTCTCACCTCATATAAGCCTTGGTATCATTGCCCACAGGGCTTCCAGCTATTCCAGCTCACTCCCCTTAGAATAGATGGGTTGCAAAAATACTCCAATATTCTCCAATAGATTGCAGTGACTATCCAGGGTACTATGGTGCTGGTCACTTTAAATCTCATGTATATGCCCCCGATCTCTGATACACCAACTCCGCAATATGTTAAGATTGAAAACGTATGCCTCCCATAGTGTAAACCAGTAACATATACCTTTATTAAAAGCAATAAGAGACTCTAACATTAAAACTTTAAAATCAATCATTAAACAGCGTATACTCGGCGTGGTATGGTGCTTCACATCACTTCCGGTCACGGGAGTCCTACGTGTTGCATCACATCACGTGACTTCTTCAGTGTTGTCACATGAAAAGATATCATATATTTACAAAAATGTGAGGGGTGCACTCACTTTTGTGAGATACTGTATATGTCAACCAACAACAAGCTTCTATATTAAATTTTTTTTTCCATACAGCTTAGAAAATTTTAAAGCTGATTGGCATGTACTCCAGTTGCGACAAAGTTTGTCTCAGACACAGTGGCGGCTGGTGGTTCCTCGTTTGGGGGGGCGGCAAACAACTACCCCCTGCGGCACCTCAAACCCCCCCCCCCTCGCTGTCTGCAGATCGGTCCACCACTTGCACTTACCCCAACTAGGTAGTGGGCATCCGAGGAGCGGCGGGGATCGGGGCATCTGAGGAGCGGTGGGGATCGGGCACCTGAGGAGCGGTGGGGATCGGGGGAACCAAGCAGTGGCGGGGATTGGGCACCCGACGAGCGGTGGGGATCAAACATCTGAGGAGCGGCGCGGATCAGCGGGCCTCCAGGCATTGGCCAGCAGCTCTTCTCGCTTCCGCAGTGTGTCTCCTCCCCTCCTTCTAGGCGTCCAATAGGATCGCCTGTCCTGTCAGGTGACGGGTATCAGACCCGCTTCCCGATTGGCCGGGAGGAGTGTCAGTGTTGCAATAGCGGATATTCATTCGCTGTTGCAACACAACTGGGTGGGCTCCGGACACAATGCTCTGCGTCCCGAGCCCACCCTATTTTGAAGCCTATTAGAGCCTCTGGCTCTAATCAGTGCTTCAAAAAACACCCCCCACCCATCCCTATCATAGGAATTCATGCGCCTGGCATCCTGACGGGCTGGGTGCATGGATGGGGGGGCGGCGCCTGTGCGCTCACAATGGACGGGCTGCCCCTGCTCAGACACTTTTCATAACTTTCCCACACTATGTCTCTTCAATAAAGACTTCCTACCTTCCTCCTTGCAAACTTCTTTACACTCAGCATTCCATCCTGCCATCCACTAGTGCACATGTGCAAGAGTCACATCATTCCACATTGGCCATGGTGAGGCAGCTCGCAGGCACTGCATTGCAAGTATAGGTGAAATTTTGTTCCGCTTTAGCGTGAAGCAAACCCCTGCCGCACTCAACCATTCATGTCTATGGGCGGCGCGCAGCACATGGGCTTTCTGGGCGGGGGAGATAGGCTGCAATGTAAATTTCAGCATATTTATCCTGCCTGGAAGCCCAGGTGCTCTGTACTGCCGGCCATAGATGTGAATGTCTGTGTACCCAGATATATGCCTATACATGACTATAGAACATTTTCCCATTTTTACATACGGCCATACCCTATACTTGTGTTTACACAAGCGCAGCCATTCACATCTATACAGAGGCATAACTAGAACCTTCAGGGCCCAGTGCAAGAAATTATGAAGGGCCCCCCCTGACCCCTGGTCCTTCCCACTGATCCTGGGGCCCTTTACTTCCGTTGTGGGGCCGCAGCGGGGCCCTTTCACAAGTTCTGCAGTGGGCCCCCTTTCTGCCATCTTCAGGTCTCCCCATTGTGGTGAAATGCCAGGGCCCAGTCTCAATTGCAACCTTTGCAATCCTGATAGTTCCCTCACTCGTGTCAGTAGTTTTTAATTAAAATTTTATTATTTTTTTACCATTTCATTTTATTTTTTTTACAATTTTATTTTTATTTTTTTTACAATTTTTTTAGGAGCCCTGTTGGGGGGCTTTGATGAGATATCAGGGGTCTAAACAAACCTCAGCCCTCAATCTCCATCTGTGTAGCCTCAGCTGCACAGAATGAATGGACAGGAATAGCTGCGCACTGAGCCTCCCATTCATTCAGAAATGGAAGTACAGTAAAAACAGTTTACTATGCTTCAGTTATGAATGAATCAATTGGTACCAATCACTGACTCTGTCCATTCAGAAAAGAAAGAAGCCGGTAAATGACAAATTTACTGACCCGTTCCCATCTCTCCATCATGATACATCTTCTACAGCAGCTGGCAGGAGAGAGGAGGGGGGTAGACAGCAGCTCTGTGGGGGGAAAAAGGGACCCTGGGAACAGCAGAAGAAAACTAAACTGGATAGGAGGGGCGGCAGGGGCAGCGTATAGAGGAACCAATCTCCTGCATTAGGAGGAAAATGGGGGAGATTGGTTCCTCTAAATGCCGCCCCCGCCATCCCTCCTATCCAGGTGTACAAGGGAGGCACACAGGCCCCCTGGAGCATGGGGCCCGGTTGCAATTGCAACCCCTGTAGTTACGCCCCTGCATCTACAGTCAGGTCCATAAATATTGGGACATCGACACAATTGTAATGTTTTTTGCTCTATACACCACCACAATGGATTTGAAATGAAATGAACATGATGTGCTGCAGACTTTCAGTTTTAATATGAGGGTATTTACATCCAAATCAGGTGAAGGGTATAGGAATTACAACAGTTTGTATATGTGCCTCTGACTTTTTAAGGGACCAAAAGTAATGGGACAATTGGCTGCTCAGCTGTTCCATGGCCAGGTGTGTGTTATTTCCTCATTATCCCATTTACAAGGAGCAGATAAAAGGTCCAGAGTTCATTTCAAGTGGGCTATTTGCATTTGGAATCTGTTGCTGTCAACTCTCAATATGAGATCCAAAGAGCTGTCACTATCAGTGAAGCAAGCCATCATTAGGCTGAAAAACAAAACAGAGAGATAGCAAAAACATTAGGTGTGCCAAATCAACTGTTTGGAACATCCTTAAAAAGAAAGAACTCACCGGTGAGCTCAGCAACACCAAAAGACCCAGAAGACCATGGAAAACAACTGTGGTGGATGACCGAAGAATTCTTTCCCTGGTGAAGAAAACACCCTTCACAACAGTTGGCCACATCAAGAACACTCTCCAGCAGGTAGGTGTATGTGTGTCAAAGTCAACAATCAAGAGAAGACTTCACCAATACAGAGGGTTCACCACAAGATGTAAACCATTGGTGAGCCTCAAAAACAGGAAGGCCAGATTAGAGTTTGCCAAACAACATCTAAAAAAGCCTTTGCTGTTCTGGAACAACATCCTATGGACAGATGAGACCAAGATCAACTTGTACCAGAGTGATGGGAAGAGAAGAGTATGGAGAAGGAAAGGAACTGCTCATGATCCAAAGCATACCACCTCATCAGTGAAGCATGGTTGTGGTAGTGTCATGGCATGGGCATGTATGGCTGCCAATGGAACTGGTTCTCTTGTATTTATTGATGATGTGACTGCTGACAAAAGCAGCAAGATGAATTCTGAAGTGTTTCGGGCAATATTATCTGCTCATATTCAGCCAAATGCTTCAGAACTCATTGGACGGCGCTTCACAGTGCAGATGGACAATGACCCGAAGCATACTGCGAAAGCAACCAAAGAGTTTTTTAAGGGAAAGAAGTGGAATGTTATGCAATGGCCAAGTCAATCACATGACCCGAATCCGATAGAGCATGCATTTCACTTGCTGAAGACAAAACTGAAGGGAAAATGCCCCAAGAACAAGCAGGAACTGAAGATAGTTGCAGTAGAGGCCTGGCAGAGCATCACCAGGGATGAAACCCAGTGTCTGGTGATGTCTATGCTTTCCAGACTTCAGGCTGTAATTGACTGCAAAGGATTTGCAACCAAGTATTAAAAAGTGAAAGTTTGATTTATGATTGTTAATCTGTCCCATTACTTTTGGTCCCTTAAAAAGTGGGAGGCACATATACAAACTGTTGTAATTCCTACACCGTTCACCTGATTTGGATGTAAATACACTCAAATTAAAGCTGAACGTCTGCAGTTAAAACACATCTTGTTCGTTTCATTTCAAATCCATTGTGGTGGTGTATAGAGCCAAAAAGATTACAATTCTGTTGATGTCCCAATATTTATGGACCTGACTGTATGTGTGGCTGTATGCAGCACCTGGGCTTTCTAGGCAGGGGCAATATACAGGGGTTTACATTACACAGCCTCAGGCTCAGACACCTGTGTGCAAGAGACCTTACACACCGAGTACAGCAGCTCTGCGACTATCCAATGTTTTAGGGCTTGTTTACATTTGCAATTAGATGGGCCCTGTGGGTTAGGCTTAGTTCACAGTCACACCTATGCAATTTGCCTTTGGTCATTTCTACAGTGCTTTTTGCTGTGCGTTTTACACCGATTTTGCCACAATTTGTGTTTTGCTTTTTTTTTTGGCTAATTTGTTGTTGGGCAGATGAAAAATCGCAGTAAAATCACAGCAAAAACGCACTAAATGCTTTTCTGCAGCTTCTCCATTAATGTCTAGTGATCCAAAAAAAGCACAATTTTGCTTTTAAAAATGTCCCTGACCCTTTCCAAAAACACAGTGGCTGAAAAAAGCATAGATCTGAACGTGTCCCATAGGAAACCATGTTAACCAGTTCCAGACCACCCACCGCACCTATACTGCGGCTGCGCGAAACTACGTTGTTTGTGACTTCTGGGTTTGGGGGCGCAGATGCGCGCCACCGGTGGCCCACTCCCGCTGTGATTTGACACAGCGGGAGCCAATCAGAGGGTCCGGCGGTCGTGATCGTTCAGGGGAATGACAGAACGGCGGTCTGCCTATCGTTCTGTCAGATAGGGAGAGAGAGATCTTGCTTTCCTACTAATCAGGAACACAGATGTCTCTTTTCCTGCAGTGAGTCCATCCCCCATACAGTAAAGCCTTGTACACACGGTGCGACGGTCGTCTGAAAACGGTCGTACGACAGCTTGTTGTACGATCATCTGACCATTAGTACACGCGATTAGAACAGCCGACGTGCGACGGTTGTACAACAGCAGTTGGATGAGCAGACTAGAAAACAACAAGCGGTGGTACGACCGTTGTACCGCGTGTACAGAGAAGTTGGTACTGTGCAAAACACGCATGCTCAGAAGTCAGGAACGCCCGGAAGTGTCCGTTCGTGTAAACCTACCTTCCTAATTCACAAGTCACATTCACCTGAACTTCCTCTTTATACGCTCGTAACACGTCACCACGTTAGGCTTGGTCGTACGATCGCTTAGTGCACATCAGTATGCGAGATACAACAGCCAACATATGATTTTGGACGTCCGGACATACGACCGTCGCATCATGTGTACGAGGCTTAAGAAAGCTCACCCAGGGAACACATTTAACCCTTTGATCGCCCCGATGTTAACCCCTTCCCTGCCAGTGTCATTTATACGGCGACAGGGCATTTTTTTTACCACTGATCACAGTATTGGTGTCACTGGTCCCCAAAAAGTGTCACTTAGTATCAGATTTGTCCACTGCAATGTCGCAGTCCTGCTAAAAATCGCTGATTGCCGCCATTACTAGTAAAAAATAAAAATAAAAAGTCCATAAATCTATCCCATAGTTTGTAGACGCTATAACTTATATATACGCTAAGTGGGATTTTTTTTTACCAAAAATATGTAGCAGAATACACATTGGCCTAAAATGATGAAGAAATTAGATTTTACATATTTTTATTGGGTGTGTTTTATAGCAGAAAGTAAAAAGTTTTCTTTTTTTTTTTTTCAAAATTGTTGGTCTTTTTTGTTTATAGCGCAAAATATAAAAACACAGAGGTGATCAAATACCACCAAAAGAACGCTCTGTTTGGGTACAACGTCGCACTACCGCGCAATTGTCAGTTAAAGCGACGAATGGCCTGGTCATTAAGGGGGCAAAACATTCCGGGCTGAAGTGGTTAAATGAACTGTAGTGTGTTTCTGCAGAAACACCAAAAAACGCATCGGTGTGAACCGAGCCTTAAGCCCCGTAGACACGATACGATAATCGGAAGCAAAATTTAGTTCGACAAACGGTCTGCCGATTATTGGATCATAAGTATGGTGCTTTTGATAGCTGGTTCTGATTTTTCGTATGACAAAAGCTGGATGTGCAGACTATAACATTTTTGTCGGAAGTCAACATAATGTCCAATTTTTGTTTAATTAGTACGGTTTTTGTAAGAGCAAGACTATGCATGCTCAGAAACGAAACACATAACGTCACTTCTGAAGTTGAATTCGGTCGTACGAGAATTTGTATGGTGAGTAACCTCTTCACTTTCGACTTGAGACTAGCATGCAACAAAAAACGGACGAATGGTCGTCCGAAAATCTGATCGTGTGTATGTGGTTTAGGGCTGGCCATACATTATACAATTTTCTTGTTCAATTTCTTTTAGATTTACCTTCAACTATTAGCATTTTTTTTGGAGCCTGTAAAGCATTTTACCAGCGATCAGAAGATCGCTGATGCCATGCAGGTCTCCTGCACACTGTCAGTGTATCTATGTGCCAGTACAAGCAGATACACTGGCAGGAAGAATCGATGAACTACCACGGTGCTCCATTGGGGGGGTGCAGTGGGCCGCAGCATATTCCACCCTAAAAACATGTTCCCAAGGGTGAACTTATCCTGTAGCCTGGGTTCAGCTGAACTCGCACCCTTTCATTCCCGCATGTCAGTCCAGACTTCGGGGGTGATTTCAGAATCATCTGTGCGGGCTGCTGCACAGTTGTCTATGGAAATTGCACCCTAAAGTCGCCAAAAATAGTACAGAAACTACCTTTGGGAATCGGTGACGCGTTTCGGATAGCGCCAGTGCCGCCGATTTGACATGTCAAATCGCATGCCAAATCGCTTCAATGTGAACCTAGGCTTAAAGTATTGTGCCAAATTCATGAAGCATCTGGGACTATTTGGGCTCTGACAGCGACTCGTGCACCAAATTCAGGTAGTTCTAAAATGCACCACTTTTACATTGTGGTGCCATGAATAAGCCAAGTTCAAAATAAAATACGGACAGTTCGTATCTTTTAAAATTGGAGCCAATTAAGTGTACGAATGTGAGTTAGAGACCTTAGATTCAGTGGCGGCTGGTGCTCCATTTTTTTGGGGGGGGCAACAAACAAACCGTCCACCACTTACCCCATCCAGGTCGTGGGCGGCTTCTTCTATCGGCCAATCTGGTCACTTGCCCTCCTGCATCTATCGGCCAATCTGGTCTTAGGACCTGCTTCCTGTCCTGGTTGGCCAGGAGGAGCAGCAGGAAGACAATAGCTAATGTTGATTCGCTAATGTCACAAGGTGGTGGGCTTGGGGCTTAAGGCTCTAATTGAAGCCAACTAGAGTCTTAGGCTCTAATCACGTGCTTAAAAAAAAAAAAAAAAAATTCCTAGAATTCTATGCATCCGTCACCCCACATGGAGATTGGGGGGGGGGGCAGCGCCCCTTAACCCCTTCCTTACTGGGCACTTAAACCCCCCTCCTGCCCAGACCAATTTTTGGCTTTCAGCGCTGTCGCATTTTGAATGACAATTGCGCGGTCGTGCGACGTTGTACCCAAATAAAATTTGCATCCTTTTTTCCCCACAAATAGAGCTTTCTTTTGGTGGTATTTGATCACCTCTGCATCATTTCTGATCGCCGCTATAAACAAAAAATGAGCGACAATTTTGCAAAAAAGAACAATATTTTTAACTTTTTGCTAAAGTACAAATCCATTAAAAAAAATTATTCATCAGTTTTGCCCGATATATATTCTACTACATATTTTTGGTAAAAAAAAAAAAATTGCAATGGGCGTATATTGATTGGTTTGCGCAAAAGTTATCACGTCTACAAACTGGGAATTGATTTATGGCGTTTTTATTATTTTTTTTTTTTTTACTAGTAATGGTGGCGATCTGCGATTTTTATCGGGACTGCGATATTGCCGCAGAAATGACGGACATTTTTTACACATTTTTGGGACCAATGACATTTATACAGCGATCAGAAATGTAAATATCCACTGATTACTGTATAAACGTCATTGGCAGTGAAGGGGTTAACCTGCAGGGGGCAGTGAAGGGATTACCTGTGTCCCCTGGGTGTGTTCTAACTGTGGGGGGGATGGGCTGGTCGGGACATAACAGATCTAACTGATCCCAGTGACAGGCATCAGTAGATCTGGTATGTCCCCTGTCACAGAACGGGGAACCGCCGTGTTTACATCGGCGGTTCCCCATTCTGAGGCTGCTAAAAGAGATCGGCGGGTCTCGGGCGGACATCGAGTCCGCCCGAGCCACGGGCACGCTCGCGATGAGCGTGCACAGGGGACGACGTCCATGGACGTCGTCCCGGCATTTCAGATCCGTGCTGGAGCCATACTTCGGCAATAGCGCGGATCTGGAGTGGTTAAAGAGGAGTTCCACTGTTCTAAACACATTTGTGAATTTATTAAATGTCAGCAGCTACAAAAAGTTTAGCTGCTGACTTTTAATAAACAGACACTTACCTGCCCCATGGTTCAGTGATGCAGCTACCCGGAGCCTTGGTCCCCTCCACCCTCTGCGGTGCCAGCATTACTACTGTGGGTGCCTGGCTATGATAGCTTGCGACTTAATAGCCAGGCGTGCACTGCGCATGCGCGAGTCGTGCTGCACAATCCCACTGGCCAGGCAATCTTCGGGGAACTGTGACGTGGACCTAGGCGGCCCAGTGGTGGAAGGAGGAAGAGGGACAGGAAGTACCCGTCTAAACCAGGTACCCACTCCCCCCCCCCCCAAAATATGACATGCCAAATGTGGCATGTAAGGGGGCGAGGAGTGCTTAAAGCGGAAGTTCCACTTTTAGGTGGAACTCAGATTTAAGCTCCTTGAGGGCAGGGACTGATGTGAATGTACAATATATATGTAAAGTGCTGCGTAAATTGACAACGCTATATTAGAACCTGTAATGGATAAAATAAAAAACTCTCTTTTGCCGTACAGAGTGAAAACCCGTCTCAGATAGATTTTGTGAAAGTGTTTTGCTTGCATTCTAAAAGTGGTGCGGCATGCGCTGAATTCAAATACAAGTTCTAGACAGGTACATGAATTTAGCCCATGCTGCTCCACTTTTAGACCCCATACAAACTATCCAACTTTTGTTGTCTGGTTTCCTTTAGATTTACCAAAACCATTTAGTGCAAGGGCCTGCCTGATTACATACCAATTGAAACTCTAAGGCCTCATATACACGGGCGTTATGCAAAAACAAGCTGTAACGTCGGTACCGACGGCAGGAAAAAATTGGCGTTAAAAACACGATTTCATCAGCGTTTTGCATTGGCGTTAATGTGCGTTATTGAGCGTTAGCGCTAAGTCGCGTTTTGTTTAAAAAGACATCCCTCTGTTATTTTTTGACATTTTAAAACATAAAACGACGGCGCTAAAAATGGCGGTTAACGCGGCTATGGCACTAATGCGCGTTATTGAGCGTTTTGCCGGCTCAGCGTCCAAAATGCTATAATGCTGCAGCTTTGGAACGCGCAGGTCCTGCGTTAGCTCTACAGCTTAACCACTTCAATACTATGCACTTAGAACCCTTTACTACCAGACCAATTTTCAGTTTTCAGTGCTGCTGCGCTTTGAATGACAATTGCGCGGTCGTGCGACGCTGTACCCAAACAAAGTTTTTATCATTTTGTTCCCACAAATAGAGCTTTCTTTTGGTGGTATTTGATCACCCCTGCGGTTTTTATTTTTTGCGCTACAAATAAAAAAAGACCGAAAATTTTGAAAAAAAAAAAAAAATTCTCTATTTTTGTCACAAAACTTTGTAAATAAGTAAATTTTCTCCATCACTGGTGGGCACTGATGAGGCTACACTGACGGGCACTGATGTGGCAGTACTGATTGGCACTGATGAGGCGGCACTGATGAGGTGGCACTGATGATGAGGCACTTATATGCAGCGATGATGAGCACTGTTAGGCGGAACTGATAAGCAGCATTGACGGGTACTGAGAGGTGGCACTGATATACAGCACTGATGGGCACTGATATGCAGCAATGACGGACACTGCTAAGCGGCACTGATGGGCACTAAT
>BLSH010000756.1:3726458-3756793 GCA_018402905.1 Glandirana rugosa | reverse complement strand
AAAATAATTTCTCTGAGACGATGAAACAGATATGTATCGTTTATCTTACTTGGAGAATAATCGACTGGGAAACTGGTTAAATATAAGAGGAAAAAGTACGAGAGGGTAACGAGATAAGTATACATCCTCGAATATGTTTATGGTCCATAAATGCCCATACCTCTTGGTACACTGGAGGAGGGTGACTGTGGCCACTACTGCCCCATCATTGGTGTCAGTGGGAGGAATAGTCCCCCATCATTGGTGTCAGTGGGAGGAATAGTGCCCCATCATTGGTGTCAGTGGGAGGAATAGTGCCCCATCATTGGTATCAGTGGGAGGAATAGTATCCTATCTTTGATGTCAGTGGGAGGAAAAGTGCCCCATCATTGGTGGCAATGGGAAGAAAAGTGTCCCATCACCGGTGTCAGTGGGAGGAGGTCACATGGTTCTCCATACCCGTAAATACCTGGTATTTGTATAAGCTCCTACATATGAATAGAGCAATGGGAGAGCATGAAAAAGGAGAATATAAATTGGTCAAAGGGTCAGCTAATAAGAGGTTCATTCTATTTGCTATGTATAGACAAAGTAGCAGAGTCTCTTTAATAAAATATAACAGATTAATTTGTATTATTGCCGATGTCAGGATTCTTTTTTTCCTTTAAACCCGTGAATCCGACTATTTCAAGAATCGGTTTTATAGCGCACTCTCGCTGCCAATCATAAGAACACTTCCTCCAATGTATCTACCCAATTTCCACTGGCAGTTTATAAAACGGTCTTTGTTAATATAGATTTATGGAGTCAAGAAATTTTTATTCCATCAGAATAAACTCGAGGAACTATGCACATAAATTTCCAGGGGATGGAATCGTATTTTTATATGCAACACAAGCCCAAAAACAGCAGAGCCTGGCGGGAGACTTAGCGAAAGAAAGAAAGACGGCCTCACTGGGATTATCTCACACATAATACATTTTTATGTGATGTTTTTGTCATTTTTGTCTTTACTCACCCATGTTATTGATGTGGAGAGACTGGGAGGAATAGACTTGTTGTGGTATTGGCAAGTTTGGAGTTTTCTCAGACTTGTATGGAGCTTTTTGTATTTTTTTTAAATAAAAAGCTAAGGCTATTCATATCCCCTGTCTTTTTATGGCTTAACTCATTATCACTGGAAAACCCATTTTTTCCTCGATGGAGAGCAAACTTACTAACCAAATACACTATTTTACCAAAAGTATTGTGACACCTGCCTTTACATGCACATGAACTTGAATGGCATCCCAGTCTTAGTCTGTAGGGTTCAATATTGAGTTGGCCCACCCTTTGCAGCTATAACAGCTTCAACTCTTCTGGGAAGGCTGTCCCCAAGGTTTAGGAGTGCCTATGGGAATGTTTGACCATTCTTCCAGAAGCGCATTTGTGAGGTCAGGCACTGATGTTGGACAAGAAGGCCTGGCTCGCAGTCTCCCCTCTAATTCATCCCAAAGGTGTTCTATCAGGTTGAGGTGCAGGCCCGTCAAGTTCCTCCACCCCAAACTTGCTCATCCATGTTGTTATGGACCTTGCTTTGTGCACTGGTGGGCAGTCATGTTGGAACAAGAAGGGGCCATCCCCAAATTGTTCCCACAAAGTTGGGAGCATGAAATTGTCTTGGTGCTGACGCCTTAAGGCAGTGGTTCTCAACTCCGGTCCTCGGGACCCACTAACAGGTCAAGTTTTCAAGATAACTGAAATACATCACAGGTGATATCATTTGCTGCTCAGTGATTACAGTGTTCTGCATCTCCCCAAGGCAATACTTAAAATCTGGCCTGTTGGTGGGTCCCGAGGACCGGAGTTGAGAACCACTGCCCTAATGGATTGTTTACACTTGCTTCAAAACAGGTCATCAGACAGGCATTGTTGAAGCTCTCTTAACGCCAGTCAAAGCTCCTGTCACTAAATAAAATGGTTAGCTTAAAGTCCTGTTTACACCTTGGGTTGGCTTTGCTTCGCTTCAGTTTGTGTCAAAAATTATACCCCATGTAGCTTTAGCCAGGCTTCAAAGCCTCTTCAACGCCTCCATAGAAGTCTATGACAAAGCTTATTTGAAGCTCGCTTGAAGCCCCTGCGGCTTTTCAGAGGCTGTAATTCAGCTTTAGCTTTGCTTTGTTTTGGAGAAATTGCAGGTGTGAGAAATCAACAAACACACAGGGCATAGGCCAAGCTTCCACAAAGCTTCAAAAGAGCCTCATCGAAGGACCACCAAAGCCTCATCGGACCACCAAAGCCTCATTGAAGCACCACCGAAGCCTCATTGAAGCACCACCGAAGCCTCAAAAACACATAATTAAAGTTTGTTGAAGCAGTAGGGACTTTAATGTGCGTTTAAGCCAAAGCAAGTGTAAACTAGCCCTAAGAGTTCACTGGAAGTAAGGGACCAAGTCCAACCCCTTAAAAACAACCCCACACCACAATCCCCCCTCCATCAAATGGTTTGGACCAGTGCACAAAGCAAGGTCAATAAAGGCATGGATGAGTGAGTTTGGGGTGAAGGAACTTGACTGGTCCTCACCTCAACCCGATAGAACACCTTTGGGATGAATTAGAACAGAGACTGTGAGCCAGGCCTTGTCAGCCAACATCAGTGCCTGACCTCACAAATGCGCTTCTGGGTCAAACATTCCCATAGACACTCCTAAACCTTGTGGACAGCCTTCCCAGAAGAGTTGAAGCTGTTATAGCTGCAAGGGGTGGACCAACTCTACATTGAATCCTATGAACTAAGATTGGGATGCCATTAAAGTTCATGTGTGTGTAAAGGCAGGAGTCCCAATACTTTCGACAATATAACGTATAATGTTATGTGAACATTTTTGTTGGAATATCACTGGTTGGAACATAAATGTTGACAACAATTCCAAAAAATCCCAATATTTTTATGCAAAAATGTATTATTTTATGGACTTTTCGGACTCTCCGGCTATTTCTGGTTGATCTGCAGTCCTGATGTGGATGCTTGCTAATGGTAGACTGTACTGTTTTTTCCAAAGGAACTGAGAGGAAGCCAGATGTGCGTAGGAAATCATTTCCTCTCACAATACCATCTTTATCTATACTATCTGCATTTCTGATGAGGTCTTAGATGCAGTAAATGGTATTAAAATGGAATTTCAAATTTGGAATACAAATACCCTTTTTTTATGAAAAGTACAATTTTCCAAATGGGGACTAATGAAAGATTTTAGCCAAATAATTTGATATTAAAAATAGAAAAGCTTTCCCATATGTATCTTACATAGGCACTAATAAAACCCAAAATAAAACATTATATTGCAGCTTACCAGTCCTTAGATGTGATGGCTGCATTCTTTTTTTGGGGCTTTTTCCCTTTATTTTCAGTAACATGCTTCTGATGTATAAGGTGCCGCCACTCGGGGTGGAGGAGCAAAGGAGACATCTTTGGACAGCAGCATTGTCAGTCTAAGTGGAATGTTAGGCTAGTAGATTTAATTGGAAAAATTAAAGATGAACTCCAGCTAGCACTTTTTAAGCAGTTACAGCAAACTTTTTTGCCCTTTTGGCATAATAAATAAATAATTGTAAGCATCCCTGTCAGTGGCAAATGGTTTGTCTCAACTCAACCCTCTAACTGTTACATCTGCAGGACAGCTTGTTCTGTTAAAAATAACAGACTTATTGGAGGATCACCAGGTGAAAACAAAATGTCTAAAAAAGAAAACTAATGCAGCCACCACATCTAAGAATTGGTAAGCTGCAATAAAAATCCACTTTTTTGTGTTTAACCAGTTCCGGACCGCCTTCCCCACTTTTACTGCGGCAAGGCGGCCACGCTGCGCGAAGTGACGTACCTGCACTAGCCTCTGTGGGGCTAAAGGGGAGTCAATCAGCTGGTCCGGCGGCCGCGATGGTTGCGGCCACCCGCAATCATTTCCCAGAGAGGCAGAATGGTGATCTGCCTATGTAAACAAGGCAGATCATCGTTCTGTCAGGGGAGGACACAGAGATCTTCTGTTCCTGCTAATCAGGAACACGGATCTCTGTGTTCCTCCAGTATGTCCATCACCCACACAGTAAACAAGCATCCTAGGGACACACTTAACCCTTTGATTGCCCCTGATGTTAAAATAGAACTATGGGCAAAACTCTTTTTTTTCATTTTGGATAGACTAAGGGAGGGTTATAACCATTCTCAACAAATGATGAGAATTTCCTCCAAGGAACCAGTCAATCTCCACCTCAACAGGGGGACTAGACAGCGTCCGTATACCAGGCTAATGCGTTTCCAGGGCAAACCCTCTTCCTCAGACCTGTTCGCCCTGGAAACGCGTTAGGACGCTGTCTAGTCCCCCTGTTGAGGTGGAGATTGACTGGTTCCTTGGAGGAAATTCTCATCATTTGTCATGATGTTTTTTATATTGCTCTGTTTGTGAGTATATTTAATTCTTTTACTTTTAATAAATGGTCTTATGGTATTGCACTAGGTGGGTGCGCCCCTCTCTCTTGTGTTTTGTCTTCAATAGACATTGGCAGAACGGAAAAATGTGTTTAGTTTCGGATATATTCGTTATGTTACTCATTTTGTTTCATGTCGGAATTCATTTAGTGTCGTTTCAGAATTTGTTTATTTTCATTTTGTTTTCATTAAATTTTGTTTCGGTTATTAATTTTCTAACGAATTCCAAATTTTAAGAGCGATTAGAATTCGGATTGATCGAAAAATGATCAGCCGATTAAAATTCTGTGTGAAGAATAGCTGGTTGTTAAGCAGCGGGCCGGGAAGCCTGCCGCCGCGTCCTTAACAACCAATGACTCATCAGATGTCAGCGAGCTTCCTCACTGAGAGCTGAAATGTAAACAAAACAATGCCGGCAATAGAAAATTCCGGAAAAGAAGAACAGCGTGGGCCCCCCCATACCAGGCCCCATGCCAAAATTAAAAAAAAATAAAACAATGTGGCCCTCCCTCCCAAGATCCATATCAGACCCTTACCCGAGTATGCAGCCCAGCAGACCAGGAAAGAGGGAGGGGAACAGGCAAGCACATGTGGTTCCCCTTAGAATCCATACCAGATCTGAAGGGCCTGGTATGGATTGGGGGGGAACCCACGCTGTTTTTTTCCCGGGAATTTTGTAATGCCGACATTGTTTTGTTTACATTTCAGCTGTCAGTGGGGAAGCCTGCTGATGAGTCGTCGATTGTTAAGGATGCTGCGGCCGGCTTCCCGGACTGCTGCTTAACAACCAGCTATTCTTCAAACACAATTAGAATCGGTCGATCATTTTTCCCATTGTTCAGAAAATTTGGAATTCGTTAGGAAATCAATAAACTTAACGAATTTTAAAGAAATTTGTTAATATTTGATTTGGAGATTCTGATACATCCGAATCTCGGAATAACCAAGATTCGGATAAACAACCATCGGATACATCCGAATCTCGGAATAGCCAAAAATTAGTCCGAATTTGTATTCTGACCAAAACAAAATGTCTATTGTACAACTTCTGGCTGTACTGAGCACACTTTGGCAATATGGCACGCACCCTCCTGGTTGTCTTGCCAACTCCTGGCTGTACTGAGCACACTTTGGCAATATGGCACACACCCTCCTGGTTGTCTTGCCAACTCCTGGTTGTACTGAGCACACTTTGGCAATATGGCACACACCCTCCTGGTTGCCTTGCCAACCCCTGGCTGTACTGAGCACACTTTGGCAATATGGCACACACCCTCCTGGTTGTCTTGCCAACTCCTGGCTGTACTGCACTTGCCGTGAGATAAACCACCCCTTAGTCACTTCTCCCCTGTATAGCAGGGTCAAATACTCACTCAGTCCCCAGAATGGTTCTGCTTCCTCCCACCAACTCACTCCTGGTTCAGCTCAGTTTCTGATTCATGTTCTTTTCAGTAGGCCCCCCCCCAGCTATGCCTAGCTGGGACCTCAATGTCTTCAATATTCTTCTGTGTGTGTGTGTGTCTCTCTCTCTCTGCCCCAGGTGCACAGGGGTCTCCTCCAGAAGACTGGACCCTTGGACTCTGCACTCTGCTGACAGGCCTTAGAATATTTATGGGCTCTTCCTCCACCCTCTGGGCACATCCCCCTAGGGATTGGCCAGAGCTCCATAAATATTCAGACTGCCAGTTTTGCTCTCCCTCTCACCTTACTTCGGGAAGAAAGGGAAAAGTTGCAGAACAGCAGCCCTAAGTAATCAAACCCTGCCCCGCTATTTACAGAGAAGCTAACTAAATTTTCCTAGCAGCCTACTCTGAACTAGAAGCATCCCTACTTATTCTTTAAAGCTGAACCAGAGGCAGAAATTAAAGGCACAAATGAATGCAGCACTAATCATTAATACACCATTGAATGTATTTTTTAATAGTAAGCACTAGGGAGCACTGGTATTGGTGCCGATACCAAGCATTTGTGCAAGTATTGGTAATCGCCCAAATGCTCCTGATACCGAAACCAATAAGTTGCGGTGCGATTTGTGTCAATACAAAATGAATGGGTTCCAAATCACACTGCAAAGAATCGCAAGGCCATTTGAACAGGAATGTGGTGCGATTCCTGTCCGAATTGCATGGGATTTCCCCCACTGCTCCTGTGTGTGTATAGAAAGGGATTAGCGTGCCATCTAGTGGGCCGTTTCAGAAATGTTAGAATCCACTGTACATATCTGTCCACATGCAAAATATACTACATACAGTAGGTGTCTCGATTCACCGATGGTAGCAAATCAGGGCCGCTGGAGGCGCTCACAGGGCTGGAGGAGATGTAGAGGCGGTCTGCCCCCAAGCTGACATCACTTCCGCCCTTTACCAACGGGGTCTCGAAACTTCTACTCCAGCCTTGTGAGCACCTCCAGCGACCCTGATTTGCTACCATCAGTGGACCAGGGCACCTATGTCGATTATTGTGCATCTGGCCAGATATGTACTGTGAGTTCTAACATTTTTAAACTGCCAATTAAATGGTGCTTTAATCCCTTTGATAATAAATGGCTTCAGCCAAACACTAACCATGAGTGAAAGAAATGTTTTTGTGTTCTCATTCATATTCTCTGAAAAATGGCCAAGAAATCATAAATTCTGCCAGGGTATGTAAACTTATGAGCACAACTGTACACACAGGAGCAGTGGGGGAAATTGCATGCGATTTGTACAGGATTTGCACTGCATTACTGTTCAAATGGCATGCGATTCTTTGCAGTGCGATTTACGCCAATTTTTTTTGTTTTGACGCAAAACGCACTGCAAAGCATCGGTACTCGGTATCAGCGAGTACTTGACCGAAAGTTTTGGTACTTGTACTCGCGAATAACAAAAGAAAGTATTACTGCATCCGTAGTAAGCAGTGTAAATATCTGGATTTGACCTGAAATCAGCCTCTTGCAGTCTACTGTAGTGTATTTCCACCTCATTTGTGTGGATGGAGGAACCTGTTAGCTGTTGGAGGAACCAGCTGACTCAAAAAAATAAAAAATAAACCCTGTACAGTGGTCCTTCATAGGTGAAGGCCATCCATTGCATTATAGTTTAACGAAAATTATCCCAGGCAAATCTGTACACAAATTCAGCAGGACTGAATGCAAATCTCATTCCAAACTCATGGTAGTGGTAAAACCAAACCCCATCCCTACTTGTAGCATACCACCATTATTTAATTCAAAATAGTTCACATTAACCACTTGACCCCCGGAAGATTTACCCCCCTTCATGACCAGGCCATTTTTTGTGATACGGCACTGCATTACTTTAACTGACAATTGCACAGTCGTGCAACGCTGTAGCCAAGTAACATTTCTGTCATTTTTTCCCCCACAAATAGAGCTTTATTTTGGTGGTATTTGATCACCTCTGCGGTTTTTATTTTTTGCATTATAAACAAAAAAAGACCGACAATTTTGAAAAAAAAAAAACAATATTTTTAACTTACTGCTATAAAACATAACCAGTAAAAAATCTAATTTCTTCATCAATATAGTGCAATATGTATTCTGCTTCATATTTTTGGTAAAAAAAATCCCAATAAGCATTTATTGATTGGTTTGCGCAAAAGTTATAGCGTCTACAAATGATGGGATATATTTATGGAATTTTTATTTATTTATTTATTTTTACTAGTAATGGTGGTAATCAGCAACTTATAGCGGGACTGTGATATTGTGGCGGACAAATTGGACACTAACTGACACTTTTTGGAGACCAGTGACACTAATACAGTAATCAGTGCTAAAAATATGCACTGTCACTGTACTAATGACACTGGCTGGGAAGGGGTTAACATCAGGGGTGATCAAAGGGTTGACTGTGTGCCTAGCCAGTGCTTGTGTACCGTGTGGGAGGTCTTCTAGGGGAACACAATGATCCATGTTCCTGTTTGGCAGACACACAGGATCTATGCCTTCCCTACTGACAGAATGGCATTCTGCCTTGTTTACATAGGCAGACTGCCGTTTTGCCTATGTAACAAATGACCTGACTGTGTAATAAATGATACCCCAGCTCCCAATCTATTAATCAATCTAATGAGGATCCAAGACACCGGCTGGGGCTGCTGGGCTTGTGCTCATCGCTGGAATGATCGGGTTCAGGTAAGTAAAAGGGGGGCTCTGGGGGGCAGCTGCAGTACAGGAGGTTTACATGTGTAACAGCTTTGTGGCTCACAAGGTAAGACAACTTCCGGAGGGCAAGTGGTTAAAGGGTAACTTCACTTTGATTAGAAAAAAATAATAATATAGCACATGCAATTGCGACACAAGTCATATTGTAATTACATGATATTAAAAATGACCTTTCCTTTTCAATCTGCAGCGCAGTAATTTTCTGTATAATGCAATGTAATATGGCTAACTGGAGGATTTCTGTACACAGATGGTATACAGAACGCCCCCCAGAAATGTAACTTCCTGCTTGTGGCCCACTGATTTTCCTATAGGCCTGCACAAATATAGAAGTCAGATTCTGGGCATCCCTTGTAACAAAAATTACATTTTTGGTGAGATGCTCCCAAGGGAAAATCATATGTAAAGGGACACAGACCCTGCCACTTTCCTCATTACAACCCTGCAAGTGCATCAGCTGATTGATAATTAAAGTTACTCCCAATCAGATTCACTTTCCACATGGACACAGGCAAACAAACTGCTATTTTTTCAGAACAACAAAAGGTAGGAATCTGCAATAAAGTTTGTTAAAATCCCTGCGATGTACATAGATCACCCAGAGGGGAATGTTTTTTTCTCAACAAAAGTGCAGTTACTCTTTAAAGTCTTTCATTTATGGTTTACATCTCCAAGGATAAGTGTACTACCATGGGGGTCATTTACTATAGCGCCAGACGCTATTTTGCGGCAAAAATACCACCATCGCAGCAAATAGCGCTAAAATGCCGCAATCACGGTAAATAGCACTAAAACGGTATTCACAATAGCGCTGACAGCAAAATAGTCCCAAACTCAAATTCACAATAGTGCCCAGGCAACAGATAGCGCCCAAATCCTTACTCCAGTCAGGACCTGGAGATGCGCACAAATAATGTTTAGAGCATGATATAATCACCTAAATTGTACTAAAATATGCGGTATATTGTTTAACCACTTCCGTACCGCCGGACGTCATATGATGTCCTTGGGTTTGAGTGGTGATATCTGAATGGTGGGTGCAGCTGTAGGCACCGTTCAGATACCGTCTTTTTCAGCACACGATTCCCTGCAAGATTAAAGTGGTCTTAGCGGCAGATTCGCCGCTTTCCGGTCATCTTTCCAGACCCGCCGGCAGCGCCGGAGATGATCCGATCCTCTCCCCCCAGTGTCTGTGAGCCGACTGAGCGGCTGAAGCCGCTCACTCGGCTCCATAACACGGCCGGCGGAAATGACGGCAGAAATGACGTCTGCCCAACGGTCTTAAAGGGCCCTTTTTTTTTTTCTGTCACTTTTTTCAGATTTTTTTTTTTTGCATTTGAGTGTAAATAGGAGATCTCAGGACTTTTTGACCCCGGATCTCATATTTAAGAGGACCTGTCATGCATTTTTCGATTACAAGGAATGTTTACATTTCTTGTAATAGGAATAAAAGTGATCAATTTTTTTTTTAAAAAGAACAGTGTAAAAATAAAAAGTAAAAAGCAAAATAAATAATTAAAAAAAAAAAAAAATTTAAAGCACTCCGTCCCGCCGAGCTCGCGCGCAGAAGCGAACGCATACGTAAGTCCCGCCCACATATGAAAACGGTGTTCAAACCACACATGTGAGGTATCGCCGTGATGACATGTTGGGTATCATTTTACTGGACGTAACATCATCTTTCACAATATGGAAAAAAATTGGCCTAACTTTACTGTTTTCTTAATTTTTAACTAAAAAAACTGAATTTATTAAAAAAAAAGCACGCTTGTAAGACCGCTGCGCAAATACGGTGTGACATAAATTTTTTCAATGACCGCCATTTTATTCTCTAGGCTGATAGGAAAAAAAATATATAATGTTTGGGGGTTCTAAGTAATTTTATAGCAAAAAAAACTGTTTTTAACCACTTGCCGACCGCCGATCGGCATCTGACGGCGGCAAAGTGGCTCTGTAAGGCGAAACGCTGTCATACGACGGCGGCCGCCAGGTCGCGCACAGTGAGCGCGCGCCCGCGCGCTCACTGTGTCCGGGGAGGGCCAGGGAGCGGGTGCGGTGGCTTCGATTGCCGCCGGCCACCCGCGATGCCCCCCCCGGAGTGAAGGAACGGAGGTCCGTGTATGTAAACACGGACCTCCGTTCTGTGAAGGGGGAAGGGCTGTGATCACAGCCTTCCTGTACGTGGAGGCTGTGACCACTTCCCTTCCCCTGTTAGGGCAGTCCCCATACAGTTAGAACACGCCCAGGGAACATAGTTAACGCTTAGAGCGCCCCCTGCAGGTTAACTCCTTCACTGCCAATGGCATTTACACAGTAATCAGTGCATTTTTATAGCACTGATCGCTGTATAAATGCCAATGGTCCCAATAAAGTGTCAAAATGTTCCGACATGCCTGCTGAAATATCGCAGTACCGCTAAAAATCGCAGATCGCCGCCATTATTAGTAAAAAAAAATAAAAAAAATAAAAACCCCAAAAATGAATTCTCATCATCCGTAAACGCGACCACTTTTGCGCAAACCAATCAATAAACGCTGATTGCGATTTTTTTTATCGCAAATATGATGAAGAATATAAATCGGCCAAAAACTGTGAAAAAAAATGTTTTTTTTATATTTTTTTTGGATTTGTATTTTAGCAAAAAGTAAGAAATTTGTTTTTTTTTTTGCAAAATTGTCGCTCTTCTTTTGTTTATAGCGGCGATCAGAAATAACGCAGAGGTGATCAAATACCACCAAAAGAAAGCTCTGTTTGTGGGAAAAAAAGGACGCAAATTTCGTTTGGGTGCAACGTCGCACGACCGCGCAATTGTCAGTTAAAGCGACGCAGTGCCGAATTGCAAAAAGGGCTCCGGTCCTAAAGCTGGAAATCCTTCCGGTCCTTAAGTGGTTAACTGGTAAACACCGAACCCAAAAAACAGGCTCGGTATTGAAGTGGTTAAAGATAATCTGCTTTTAAACTGTGTGAAAAGGTGATTTCTACACTTAAATATCTTTAAAAGCCTGAGAAGAGATAAATTCCCGTCTCTTTACAACTAGGTGCTCAGCACAGCTGAACACAACTGAGCATGCTCAGACCTGAAACTACTCTTATTTTAACTCCCATGGAGTAATGACAGGGCACTATAGTAAATACCAAAATGAGCACTAGTTTAAAGAGAGTTTTTTGGGAGTCACAATTGGAGTTACTATATGTAGCCCAATGCAAGTTTCAGCCATTCTAATGGTACAATTGTAACTTCCCCAAAGAAATCCTTTTCATGTTGAGAGGAAATGTATCTTTGTCTCAAAGAAATTGTCCTTGCAACAATGTTGCTTCTTCATCATCTATTTTGTTTTTAATGCTAGAATGTGTAATGTTTTCATGTTCTGGTAACTTTTTTTTTCTCTTTCACTTTCACTTGTTGATGTCTATCTCACAAAAATATTTCCCCAAACTCACACAGGTTTTTTTTACAAACCACAAACAATACCATTTGCTTATGGAAATGTAAAATTAGTCACAATGTTTTATCTTCTCCAAATGATCGTAATTCGAGCTAAAAAATGTGATATGAGTACCAACATCAGAAATAAAAATGTCATTCCCAAATATCAGAGGGTAACATCACTATTCTACACTTGTGCACCAAGAACCACCAAATATCTCAGAATAAATGAAGAAGAATAACTCCTGACTAATGTAATTCCACCACTTATATGTCCAAAGAAATGCAGTATATATGTGGAGGAGGGTTACACGTGTAACAGCTCTGTGGCTCACAAGGTAAGACAACTGTCTACCAATGCTGAGTTTCCGAGTTTGAATCCCAAGCATGCCACTTCATGTAGAGATATTGTTTGTTCTCCCTATATTGTTAAACATAACTCCCGACTTACCTAAATTAAGTCTAAATGTAGTATTTATGTGTAGGAGGGTTCCACCACAATTTCAAATCTTGCCAGAGACATCTGAATTTACACACACATGAACTTCAATGGCAGCCCAGGCTTAGGCCATAGGGTTAAAATTTGATTTGGCCCACCCTTTGCAGCTATAACAGCTTCAACTCTTCTGGGAAGGCTGTCCACAAGGTTTAATAGTGTGTCTATGGGAATGTTTAGCCATTCTTCCAGAAGTGCATTTGTGAAGTCAGGCACTGATGTTGGATGAGAAGGCCTAGCCTGCAGTCTTTGCTCTAATTAAGACAAAAGGTGCTCTATCTGGTTGAGGTCAGGACTCTGCAGGTCAGTCAAGTTCCTCCACCCCAACCTCCCTCATCCATGTATTTATGGACTTTGCTGGGGTTGCTGGTTCAGATCCCTGACACGCTAATTGATGTTGAAGTTTATATGATTCCCCTGTGTGGGTTTCTTACCACAATCCAAAGACATGTCGGCATGTTATTTGTCTCCTGACAAAATAGTCTCTAATGTAAGCAAGTTATTTTTGGACTTTAGACCCCATACCCACTATTAGATTTTCTGAAGATTTTTGTCTTCAGATTTACCAAAACCATATAATATGAGGTCAAACCTTAAGGGTTTCAATTTGTATAGTTTTGGTAAATCTGAAGGAAAAAATCTGCAGAAAATACAATAGTGTGTATGGGGTCTTAGATTGGAAGCTCATTGCAGCCACGGACTGATGCTAATGTTTGTTAGCACTAATCATGCCCAGGGACTTGGACATTTAAAATTGTAGGGTTTACACTGCACAGGTACATACAGTATGCTTAGAAAATTGTTCTTGTAATATGTCTTGTAACATCTAAAAAATACTTGAACAGAAAATTGTTGTTTGGTTTATGTCCATGCAAATGGCAAGGGCTAACACAGCAAATAGTATTATGTGCTCCTGCTCATCAGGTGCAATCAATTTAGACAGACATGAAGAGACACATTGCAAGATACTGGTGGGTGTGTATTTCTATTGGGCGTGTGTCAGTGTGCAAACAATACAACCTATCTTATATAAAGGACTACAGTAGAGGGTTTGGTTTGGCCTCAGAATAGGCCGTGTTATTTATTGTGATTTTTGGAGGAGAAGGCCTGATATTGTGCACTAGGGCTGTTTGGATGTTTGTTTGCTGAAATTCTTGTTCATTTTATCCATCAAAAGTGGGTTTATGTGGCCATGCTGTCAATGCTGTGTGTGTATTATTCCTGTCTGACCATGCATTCTTCCAGGAGAAAATACTGACCAACCTATGTGTGTTGAATGTGTGTGTGTATGGGGGGAGGGTGGTAAGTGTTATTGTTTAAATATGTGATGTGGGTGTTGAGTAGTTGTACAATGAAATGTGTTGCCTGTTCCACACTGTGACAGTAAAACTGTGTCCACTCTAAGGTTTAGACAAAGGTTAGATTGTAAGCTCCTATGAACAGGGCCTACTGAACCCAATTGCTAACTGTTGCTAAATGGAGAACCATGTATACTGTAGAATATTTTAATACCAGTAAACATGTACATAATTGTGTTTCTGCTGGCAAAATAAACATACATTGTTGAGCTCTTGTTTGTTGTTTTTCTCTTTTCTTTCTTCTTTCTTTTTACTTAGTTTTGAGGGGTGGTGGTTTTGGGGAAGTGGAATATCTTCCTTAGGCTAGGTTCACACTGCTGCGAACTGTACTGCGAATAGATTGCGTTGCGATAGATTAAATTCGCAAGTCATCTCCAATAACATAGTGTTCTACCAGTGCAGTTCACACTGATGCGTTGCGAATCTAATCCGTGAAGAAAAAGGGTCCTGTGCGAGTTTGATCCGTGTGCGATGCAGTGCATTGCGAATTCAGCTCCATAGACTACAATAGAACACGGATTGAAAACGCAAACTCCCATTCACATCACTGCAATAGCTTCCCCCTCCAACTCCAGCTACAGCTTTGCAGTAGATTCGCACCAACACATTTAGAAATCGCACTTGTGTCTGTACTGAAATCATATTCAATTCGCAGAAAATTCACACCGCAGCAGTGTGAACCTAGCCTTAGGGCCGGTTCACACTGCTGCGGTGTCCGAGATCGGATGTGATTTGCACTACAGCCATACAGATAGTATGGCTGAATTCGCATCGCATTCGGACCAAACTCTCACAGAACCTTTTTTTGTTCCGCAGTAGAATCAAGTTGCATGGGTGTTCACACCCATGTGATCAGATTCCTGTCCTAATTTGCAGTTCGCAGTGCGATATGCAAACTGATTTGGGGGTGTCATTAGCTTTCTATTGACACCCCCAGAAGTTTGCATATGGCAGTGTGAACTGCTTGCGAGTTGGGTGCGATGCAGGAACCGCAGTGGATTTACAGGGTTCCTGCAGCGCACCAGACTTGCAGGCAGTTTTAGGCTGTTCACACTGCCATATGTGAACTGCTGGGAGTGTCAATAGAAAGCTAATGCCACCCTCAAATCAGTTTGCAGATCGCAGTGCGAATGGCAAACTCAGACAGGAATTGGATTGCATGGGTGGATTCTGCTGCAAAACAAAAAAAGGATCCTGTCGAGTTTGGTCCGACTGTGATGCGATTTCAGCCATACTATCTGTATGGCTGAAATCGCATCGCACAGGGATTGCATGTGATTTTCACATGAGCATGGTTGTTACCATATTAATTCCTCAAATGCAATACATTATTGTATAGAATGAAAAGAACCCAACATTAGTAATTGTATTTTACACATATGAATGTGCCCAGGTCTGTGGCGTAGTGGCAAAGGTGTGCAAACAGGGTGTGCCATGTGTGCCTGGGCACACCTTAATCACCCTGTGCAGCGCGGCTTCCCCTTAGTAAGCTGTGTTTACTATCCTAAAATAATTTAGAAAATAACACGTCCTATGCTCTACTGACACAATCTACTGCCCTACTGGCACTGTCCATGTTTTATTATATTTGAGAATAAGAGTGTGTGTGTGTGTATATACTGTATATATACATGCACACATGTGTGTTTGAGCTTTGGGGTGCACACCAATGCGTAGTGGTATGTTCTCCTACATTCAAAACTTGATGGCCTCGGTTCGAATCCCAACGATGGTATCACCTTCTGAAAACTAACATTGTAGTTAGCAGGCATAATTATCCAATGCACATCATTTTGGTTGAATCCAGAATTTTAAAGGGGTTGTAGACCCTCATGTTTTTTCACCTTAATGCATTTTATGCATTAAGGTGAAAAAATTTTCTGTTACAGCTGCCCCCCAGAGCCCCCCTCTTACTTACCCGAGCCCGATCTTTCCTGCACTGGGGAAAAGCCTAGTATGGACTGTGGGGGGGGGGGGGGGCCCAATGCAATTTTTTCCTTTGATTTTTTATGTATATTGCCAGGAGCCGGCAATACATTACAGCCGCGAGCAATTTTAAATTACTTTTCTTCTTTAGAAATGTAATTTTGCTCTGGCACTGTTCTAAACATCACACAGATGCGCCACTTTATAGACAGACTAAGGGGACCCCCAGGCACGATATTTAAAGGAATTTTTCATTTTTATTGTATCAATTTAATCATCCTTAAAATCACTGCTCCTTTAAAAACAATTGTTTTAAAAACTTTTTTTGCTATTGATACATGTCCCCAGGGCAGGACCCAGGTCCCCATACACTTTTTATGGCCAATAACTTGCATACAAACTTTCAATAATGAACTTGGGAATTTGCAGGTTTGAATCCGATTGAGAGACACAATTCCCGCATATGTGAGGTGACAGACATTTCGCCGGCAATAGCGCTCTGTTCTGTTTGCATGTGCGCCCAGTTTCAGAGCGTTGAAGTCTTAATTGCCTTTATATGGGCGCTATTTTCAGGCACTGCTGGAGCACATTTTGGGGCTATAGTAAATAAACCCGCTGAAAATAAGACCGGGTCTTATATTAATTTTGGCAACAAAAGACACAGTAGGGCTTATTTTCAGGATAGGTCTTATGTAATGTGCTGTCTTCTCTCCCCCTCTCCTTCCTTGCCTGTCAGGAATCCCCAGTGTGAACCGAGTTAAAGTGGTTGTAAAATCATATAATCCACTCTATTACAGTATTATATAATGTACAATGTGTGTGATTCTGTAATATAATGGTGCCAAATACCTTCATTATAGCACTGCTGGGTGCTTCCATGACCCGTCAGAGCTCTCTTCCCCGCTCTGAGCACTGCAGAGGGAGGGGCTGAGATCCCCGCTAACAGCTGGGAGAGGAGGAGGAGAGCAGCGGGGTGTCAACTGAGCATCGAGCGGCGCTGTAACAAAGGTCTTTGGCACAATAATATTACAGAAACACACACATTGTACATGATATAATACTGTAATAGAGTGGATTATAGGATTTTACAAGCACTTTAAACTAGGGCTTATTTTCAGGGTAGGGCTTATATTGCAGCCCTCCTTGAAAATCACAGTAGGTTTTATTTTCAGGATAGGTATTATTTTTCGGTGAAACACAGTAGGAGTTCCTGAAAAAATAAAAGATATATGGGATTTTTCCTTTTCAGAATCATACTTACCTAGGTGGATGCAGCTCTCTCTCTTGCCGGTTCTAACACTGAGAACGGAGCGATCAAACACCCCTGATTGCTCAGTTCTCAGAGCTCGCTGAGCAGAGAGCTGGTGACTATCAGTCACCAGCTTTCTGCTCTGCCCCCCGCCCCGCCAGCACTCACTGGAGCGCTGGGCTATGAAGGGGGCGAGAGGGGCCGGCTTAGGCTCTCAGCAGCTTGCTGAGAGGCTGAGCTGGGTGCCAGTCCAGGCATGTAGGCGGATCCCAACCATATGGTCGCGATCTTTCCCAAGCCTGCGCCAGCTCTGTGCGGCCCGCTGTCTGCTGAAAATGGGTCACAGGAGTGCAGAACGCTCTGCACGTCTATGATTCACAGGGGAAGTACAGCCAAATGGGCTTTAGCTGTGCTTCTCCTTTAATGACAGCAAATATTTTAGTACAATGTGCCTTGTATGGGGGATAGGCCTAGCCAGTCAGTACGGGTGGTCTGTGCCGCCAGGTGCTCACGCTGAATAACATCCAACCCAACGCCTAGACAACCTCCCATCTTCTAGCAGGAGACTAGAGGCAAGCATGAGTCATTGGCTTCTGCAGCCATGCCAAGCAACCAAAGAACTGGGATCTGTACAGACCAAATGGTTCTGTTTCTTTTTTGCATAGAACATGCAGCCTTATGATCAATAATTTACTATAATAAACAAATTAAGAGCCTCAAGTTTGGCCAAAACAACACTTTTCCTTAAACCTTTAGAGGTCCTGATGGTTTATTTATTAGCAAAAGCTAAAATCCCCTCCTCACATTGACATTATCAGGTATTAGTAGTCCCGTACCACACACACAGCAGCCTCTGTCTGTTCCAATACATACATTAATGTTGTGTGAGCTTGCACTATCCCTCCAACGTCTGTCCTACAAGAGGATATTATACCCAGGCAGAAAAACATCTCTTGGCCCTAGTTCATGTGCTAATCCCCACGCTTCTCTGGCGGCTCTATTAGCCCCCTTACTTAAGCAGAGGTATGTGTTTATTTAAGGAGCTGCTGGGCCCGCTTTGATTGGCTGCAGAAAATAATGTGTTTTTGGGGCCAGATAAAAGCATCTGGTGGGGGGGGGGCGAGGAGGGCGAAAGACGTCTGTCAACGAGGGCGTAAAATATGAACAGAACGCTGACTCTGCCCCTCTTTTAGAAGCGATCGGTTTTGAAATAAAATGTTTATTTTGAGTCTGCTACAGACGTATCTCCAATTTGAAACCCCAAACAGACGCAACTCTTTTTTTTTTTTTCCGCCTCGCTCGCCGTTGTGTCTTGAGAACGGAAGTTGCCTGTGGATTGTCAAATAGGTTTCTGGAATTTTTTCATGATATCTGTCTATTTAACTTGTTTTTGTGAAAAAAAAAATGTAAAAACAAAACAAACAGGACTTGTAAAAAAATAAATAAAAAATAAAACTTTTTGTTAATAACAGTACTGCTTTTCAGGAATGGCTTTCATCACTTTGCGAATGCATCCTTACTCACTCGCCCTAAATAAATAGACACGGTTCTTTAGCTAAATAAATTGCTGGAAGATACACTATTACTTTTGTCGGCCCTCTACCACCTACAAGGCTCCGTCCATATGGTGGGGCCACGGCTTCCCCTAATACACAGTGGGCTGTTGAGGGCCAGGGCTCTCAATGAACCTACCAGTGTTAACAGATATTTTCCCTTTCAGCTCATACTGCAAGTGTCTATGACCCAACAGGCCTGGTGAAGTACTATTTTCACTTTACAAATATAAAATACATTAATTAATGTGGCTCTGTATTCATTAACCCCTCATGACAAAGGTAAAACAAATCTTAGCACCTGCTAGAAAAACTGTACATATCATTGCATTTATCCAGGTGAATAATACCTTGTTTTTTTCAGGACAATTGATTTGGTGGTAAATGGTAATGGGGATATATATATATATATATCCTTACAACGATTATCCAAATAAAAAAAGGGGGGGGGTACCTGCATTCCAGTGAAACGATAAGGAGTATTTATTGGAGGCTGAAATGGACTTTCACCATAAACCCAGAATTCTGGGTAAAGTGATAGATGGGGGAGATAGCCATGCATGAATGCACGATAAATTAATTTTTTGTATACCTTATTGAACACTGTTGTTGTTCTATAAGATGACTAATTGTCTCTCTTTTTTTATTTGTAGTTTGATGACATATGCTCTTGTATGCTATACCTCTTTGTATAAACTCCTGAGGAAGCAGCGTAAACGACCGCGAAACATGTAGAGCAAATATACAGATGCTATAGACTCTAGAGCAGTGATGGCAAACCTTGGCACCCCAGATGTTATGGAACTACCTTTCCCATGATGCTCCACTACACTGCAGAGTACATGAGCATCATGGGAAATGTAGTTCCAAAACATCTGGGGTGCCAAGGTTCGCCATCACTGCTCTAGAGTGTTCTTTTTATATATCACCTAACCGTGATTGCTAGAACCATGTTTCGTCATTGAATGTGTTCTGTGTCACAATTTTGTGTTAAATTTTAAAATTAATTTTTTAATTTTGTATAATAAAAATAGAATTTTTATGTCATTTGCCTACTCCAAGTTTTATTGTTCTGTACCAGGTAGTGAGCCTGACTGCAGGGGATGGCCTCTCCTACGACTCTGGTTCAAGGGACTGCTGGGAGTGAGACAGCAGCCACAAGAGCATGGTGAGGTATGAGTGCCTGTGGTAGTCCAATAGTGTCCGCCAGCAGGTGGTCAGCAGGATCGCTGGAGATGGGGATGACCTGCGGAGTTAAGGGTGCAGTCGGATGGAAGCAGTCCAGGAGAGCTGGAGAAGACTTGCGGAGCTGGAAGCTACTGAGGTCTGGATGGCAACAGGCACTGGAGCGGAGTCAGGTACAAGCAAGTTCGGCAACAAGCTGGCAGCGAGGTACAGAGGAGCCAGCAGAAGAGTGGTCGGGACAAGCCGGGATCAGGTGCAGGTGGATAGCAGGAGAGTCTTGGAAAAGGAACAGGTCAGGAGCAGATAACAGATAGCAGATAAACATGGGTAACACTGTAGTTCAGACAGCACCTGTCTTGTGCATCAGCAGAGTTTAAATGGCTTGTTTGGTGCCGGAACTCGCATATGTGCTCGCTCCCGTGGGCATACGCACCCACACGCACCATTGGGCTCCAATTAGCATGGGAATTCCTCTGACAGGTCTTTCCTGAGAAGAGCTGCACTAGCGGTCTTCCTGACATTTATGGTACCATGAAAGTCCATTTCAGCCTCCAATAAATACTCCTTATCAATGATTAGCTTTTATTTATGTATTAATATTTTATATATATTACTATCTATGTATTTATCCCAAAAGGAACATTATATGATACCATGTAAGCAAAACTGTCATGAATGGCTTCAGTTGATAACAACTTGCTTACTATGGTGATGCTGTGATTGGTACACAGCTATCACATGGTACCTGAGTTAATCACAGCACCCTGTACCATGTGATCAGCTGTAGCCAATTACAGCATTGCAATATTAAGCAAGCTGTCATGAATGAAAGCCATTCTTGACAGTTAAAACTATTGCTTATAACAGTGATCATCATTGTTACAAGCAATAACAGTGTAAAAAAAAAACCCTGAACACCCCCCCCCCCCCAAAGTAGTACAGTGCCGCTGTAGTGACACTGAACTTCTCTGATGACAGTATGTAAAGAAAAAAGTTAGAAAAAGAAAAATATACAGTGGGTACGGAAAGTATTCAGACCCCCTTAAATGTTTCACTCTTTGTTATATTGCGGCCATTTGCTAAAATCATTTAAGTTCATTTTTTCCCTCATTAATGTACACACAGCACCCCATATTGACAGAAAAACACAGAATTGTTGACATTTTTGCAGATTTATTAAAATAGAAAAACTGAAATATCACATGGTCCTAAGTATTCAGACCCTTTGCTGTGACACTCATATATTTAACTCAGGTGCTGTCCATTTCTTCTGATCATCCTTGAGATGGTTCTACAACTTCATTTGAGTCCAGCTGTCTTTGATTATACTGATTGGACTTGATTAGGAAAGCCACACACCTGTCTATAGAAGACCTTACAGCTCACAGTGCATGTCAGAGCAAATGAGAATCATGAGGTTAAAGGAGCTGCCTGAAGAGCTCAGAGACAGAATTGTGGCAAGACACAGATCTGGCCAAGGTTACAAAAAAAATTCTGCTGCACTTAAGGTTCCTAAGAGCACAGTGGCCTCCATAATCCTTAAATGGAAGACGTTTGGGACAACCATAACCCTTCCTAGAGCTGGCCGTCCGGCCAAACTGAGCTATCGGGGGAGAAGAGCCTTGGTGAGAGAGGTAAAGAAGAACCCAAAGATCACTGTGGCTGAGCTCCAGAGATACAGTCGGGAGATGGGAGAAAGTTGTAGAAAGTCAACCATCACTGCAGCCCTCCACCAGTTGGGGCTCTATGGCAGAGTGGCCCAACGGAAGCCTCTCCTCAGTGCAAGACACATGAAAGCCCACATGGAGTTTGCTAAAAAACACCTGAAGGACTCCAAGATGGTGAGAAATAAGATTCTCTGGTCTGATGAGACCAAGATAGAACTTTTTGGCCTTAATTCTAAGCGGTATATGTGGAGAAAACCAGGCATTGCTCATCACCTGTCCAATACAGTCCCAAAAGTGAAGCATGGTGGTGGCAGCATCATGCTGTGGGGGTGTTTTTCAGCTGCAGGGACAGGACGACTGGTTGCAATCGAGGGAAAGATGAATGCGGCCAAGTACAAGGATATCCTGGACGAAAACCTTCTCCAGAGTGCTCAGGACCTCAGAATGGGCCAAAGGTTTACCTTCCAACAAGACAATGACCCTAAGCACACAGCTAAAATAATGAAGGAGTGGCTTCACAACAACTCCATGACTGTTCTTGAATGGCCCAGCCAGAGCCCTGACTTAAACCCAATTGAGCATCTCTGGAGAGACCTAAAAATGGCTGTCCACCAATGTTCACCATCCAACCAGACAGGACTGGAGAGGATCTGCAAGGAGGAATAGCAGAGGATCCCCAAATCCAGGTGTGAAAAACTTATTGCATCTTTCCCAAAAAGACTCATGGCTGTATTAGATCAAAAGGGTGCTTCTACCAAATACTGAGCAAAGGGTCTGAATACTTAGGACCAGGTGATATTTCAGTTTTTCTTTTTTAATAAATCTGCAAAAATGTCAACAATTCTGTGTTTTTCTGTCAATATGGGGTGCTGTGTGTACATTCATGAGGGGAAAAATGAACTTAAATGATTTTAGCAAATGGCTGCAATATAACAAAGAGTGAAAAATTTTAGGGGGTCTGAATACTTTCCGTACCCACTGTATATATGTACTTGAAAAAGTATTCATACCCCTTGAAATTTTCCACATTTTTTGTGTGGAACTTAAGAGTTCCCTTCACTGGAACTAAGGGGCCAAGCCCAAGCCCCGAAAAGCAACCCCACACCATAATCACCCCTCCACCAAATGATTTAGACCAGTGCACAAATCAAAGTCCATAAAGACATGGATGAGCGAGTTGGAGGTAGAGGAACTTGACTGGCCTGCACAGAGTCCTAAACTCAACCCTTTGAGATGAATTAGAGCGGAGACTGTGAGCCAGGCCTTCTCGTTCATGTGCGTGTAAAAGCAGGTGTCCCAATACATTTGGTAATATAGTGTATATACAGTGCCTTGAAAACGTATTCATACACCTTGAAACTTTCCACATTTTGTCATGTTACAACCAAAAAATGGAAATGTATTTTATTGGGATGTTATGTGATAGACCAACACAAAGTAGCACATAATTGTGAAGTGGAAGGAAAATGATAAATGCTTTTCAAAATGTTTTACAAATAAATATATGAAAAGTGTGTTGTGCATTTGTATTCAGCCCCCTGAGTCAATACTTTGTAGAACCGCCTTTCACTGCAATTACAGCTGCAAGTCTATTTGGGGAAGTCTCTACCAGCTTTGCACATCTAGAGAGTGAAATGTTTGCCCATTCTTCTTTGCAAAATAGCTCAAGCTCTATCAGATTGGATGGGGAGCGTCTGTTAACAGCAATTTTCAAGTCTTGCCACAGATTCTCAATTGGATTTAGGTCTGGACTTTGACTGGGCCATTCTAACACATGAATATGCTTTGATCTAAACCATTCCTCTGTAGCTCTGGCTGTATGTTTAGGGTCGTTGTCCTGCTGGAAGGTGAACCTCCGCCCCAGTCTCAAATCTTTTGCAGACTCTAACAAGTTTTCTTCTAAGATTGCCCTGAATTTGGCTCCATCCATCTTTCCATGAACTCTGAACAGCTTTCCTGCCCCTGCTGAAGAAAAGCATCCCCACGACACAATGCCGCCACCACCATGTTTCACGGTGGGGATGGTGTGTTCAGGGTAATGTGCAGTGTTAGTTTTCCTCCACATATATCGTTTTGCTTTTAGGCCAAAATGTTAAATTTTGTTCTCATCTGGCCAGAGCACCTTCTTGCACACGTTTGCTGTGTCCTCCACATGGCTTCTTGCAAACTGCAAACAGGATTTCTTATGGCTTTCTTTCAACAATGGCTTTCTTCTTGCCACTCTTCCATAAAGGACCGCAATTGTGGAGTGCAAGACTAATAGTTGTCCTGGGGACAGATGCTCCCACCTGTGCTGTGGATCTCTGTAGCTCCTCCAGAGTTACCATGGGCTTCTTGACTGCTTCTCTGATTAATGCTCTCCTTGCCTGGCCTGTCAGTTTAGGTGGACGGCCATGTCTTGGTAGGTTTGCAGTTGTGGTATACTCTTTCCATTTTCGGATGATGGATTGAACAGTGCTCCGTGAGATGTTCAAAGCTTGGGATATTTTTTGATAACCTAACCCTGCATCAAACTCCATAACTTTATCCCTGACCTGTCTGGTGTGTTCCTTGGCCTTCATGATGCTGTTTGTTCACTAAGGTTCTCTAAGAAACCTCTGAGGTTCACAGAACTGCTGTATTTATACTGAGATTAAATTTCACACCGGTGGTCTCTATTTACTAATTAGGTGGCAGGAACCATGAATCAGACTGAATCAGAAGTGCAGTAAAAATCACACTTTTTAATAAAATTGTAAAATAGTACAATGTGAACGTGGTCAAAACATAGCCAGGGTTTGGTAACCAGAGCGTGTAGTCGGAACAAGCCAGTAAAACAGGAATCCAGAGAACAGTGTAGTCAGAGGCAGCAAACAGGATCAGGAACCAGAAGGGAAGTCAGCCAGGCAAAGTCTTTAACAGGAAAACACAGCAGAGGATATCCGGATGTGTTGACCAAGGCGAAGGCACAGGAGATCTGATCCAGGCAGTTTAAATCGCCAGCACGCTGACAAGCAGGAAATGATCACCAGGTGAGTCACTGTGGAATGATGAGTACTGGCAATTAACCGACAGCTGAGCAACCTGAGTTCTGAGAAGGGAAGGCTGAGCCCAGCCCTGACAGTGACAGTAGGTGACTTCTGAAGGCAATTGGTTCCACTAGATTTTTAGTTAGGGGTATCAGAGGGGACTGAATATAAATGCATGCCACACTTTTCAGATATTTATTTGTAAAAAAAATGTTGAAAACCATTTATCATTTTCCTTCCACTTAACAATTATGTGCCACTTTGTATTGGTCTATCAAATAAAATCCCAATAAAATACATTTACGTTTTTGGTTGTAACATGACAAAATTTGGAAAATTTCAAGGGGTGTGAATACTTTTTCATGGCACTGTATATACACTATATTACCAAAAGTATTGGGACACCTGCTTTTACACACACATGAACGAGAAGGCTTGACTCACAGTCTCTGCTCTAATCCACCCCAGAGGTGTTCTATCGGGTTGAGGTCAGGACTCTGTGCAGGTCAGTCAAGTTCCTCCACCCCAAACTCGCTCATCCATGTTATTATGGACCTTGCTTTGTGCACTGGTCCAAATCATTTAGTGGAGGGGGATTATGGGGTGGGCTTGCTGTTCAGGGGTTGGGCTTGGCCCCTTAGTTCCAGTGAAGGGAACTCTTAAGGCATCAGAATACCAAGACATTTTAGACAATTTCACCTGGCCAGTTGCCGGTCTGCCATGTGCATATGTGTGCGCTGAGAGACTCCATCTGCACTACAGATATGCCTTACCTGACAGTTCCCAGCCATGATTTTAACCACTTCACTCCCTGTAGCACCAAAGCACTTTTTGCGATTCGGCACTCCCTCATTTCAGCTGACAATTGCGCGGTCCTGTGACATTGTACCCAAACAAAATTTGCGTCTTTTTTTCCCCACACACAGAGCTTTCTTTTGGTGGTATTTGGTCACCTCTGCGTCATTTCTGATCACCGCTATAAGCAAAAAAAGAGCAACAATTTTGCAAAATAAACAATATTTCTTACTTTTTGCTAAAATACAAATAATACAAATCCAAAAAAAAATGATTGGTTTGCGCAAAAGTTGCCATGTTTACAAACCATGAGAATTAATTTCTGGCGTTTTTTACATTTTTTTTTTTTAGTAATGGCGGCCATCTGCGATTTTTATCGAGACTTTGATATTGGGGCGAACATTTCGGACATTTTTTACAATTTTTTGGGACCAATGACATTTATACAGCGATCAGAA
Organism: Glandirana rugosa; assembly: GCA_018402905.1. Classification (NCBI taxonomy): domain Eukaryota; kingdom Metazoa; phylum Chordata; class Amphibia; order Anura; family Ranidae; genus Glandirana; species Glandirana rugosa. Next base: position 3,731,059 of record BLSH010000756.1, on the reverse strand, counting down.
ATTGAAATATCCACTGATTACTGTATAAATGTTATTGGCAATGAAGGGGTTAACCTGCAGGGGGCAATCTAGGGGTCCAGTGACAGGGATCAGTAGATCTCTTAGATGCAGCCTGTCAGAACGGGGAACCACCGTGTTTACATCGGCGGCTCCCAGTTCTTTCCCTCTGGCAGCTCATCGCGGCTCGCTGGCGGATATCAGGTCCGCCTGAGCCGCGGGCGCACTCCACCAGAGTGCGGCGGGCACGAGAGCGCACCACTGGCTGCGTGCTCTCGCCCCCTAGCTGCCTGTCTGTAAATTGACGCCTATTTATGCCGATTTGCGAGCCGCAGTAAATATATTGCGCGCAGTCGGCAAGTGGTTAAACCCTTTTTCCTCTTCAGATTCATTAGGATCTGTGTTTGTGTTTTATACCTAAACCCGAATAGCAGGGGATCAATTTACTGATGCTGTTCACTGCATAGTAGAAAAATCACTTGTAGTCTTAGATTCAGCAGTCTGTAAACAATTTCATTTTTTTATAGTCCTGAATATAACATATAATGAAAATATATACAAAAGCATTTCATATTCCCTCTTAATCACTGAAAATATTCCTGACCTCCCCCCCTTATAATTTTCATCAAAGCTTCTCCAATTAATGTCACAACGGCAGGAAATATAATAACAAATGAAGTCGGAGGTGATAGTTCTGACTCCACTAATTGGCTCATTAAACATCCCACGCTTGATCTTGCGTACCACAAAACATTGCATGTGTTTTGACATGGCACACCCGGGCACTGCTATAAACAAATCTCTTATTCTGGAAGGCAGCTAGGCATGACCTGATACATCTATAGGTTTTATGTTCTGCAAATGAATGAATGGAGGGCAGGACTTTCAGATATAAAAGTTAAAGAATGTATTTTTTTTCATGCAGTATATGTAAACCCAATTACTAATATGATATAAGCTTTAACTTGTTAACTTCATTTCAGAAGTCATTTTTGTTCTTTTGAGTCCCCTGTAACATTGTTCCATTACCTTTTGATCTGACAGTAGATTCTTAATTTTTCCACTTTCTTTAATAGGGTGACAACGCGGTCGTTCTGCAAAAAAATCACAGCAGCGTTGTCACCCTGTGAACAAGGTAGAGTTAGAGAGAAAAATTTAATTTTTAGTAGACATTAAAGCAGTAATAAACCCAAAGGCAAATATTTATTACCATTTCTTAGATGTGCTGGCTGCATTAGATTTCTTTTTTTTAGACTTTCTTTATTTTATTTTCACCTTGTGGTCTGTCCATTAAGTCTGTTGTTTTTCAAAAGAACAAGCTGTCCTGCAGATGTAGCAGTTACAGAGATAAAGATAAACCATTTGTTACTGACAGGGATGCTTACAATGATCAGTTTTTATTTATTTATGTAAAACCTATATCCCAAAAGGAAAAAAGAAACTGTGCCTCAACCAGGGCTTTGTTTCTCAGAGAAAAGGTGCAGGAACCCCCCCCTCCTCCCACCATCTCTAGGTCACGCTTGTCTCCACCTCCTAGAACCATCCCCATTAGAGAGCAGGTAACCAAGTATAATTCGAGAGGCTATACAAGTAATTTGTATGGGATTTGTTAATAAAAAGCAATGCAGTAAAATGAAGAGACAGCCAGCAAAGAGACAGCCCCCATATAGCCAGCAAAGAAACATCCCCAGATATTCAGCAAAGAGATGGCCCAATCCAGTAAAGAGACATCATCATATATTCAGCAAGGAGACATCTCCATATATTCAGCAAAGAGATAGCCCATTCCAGCAAAGAGACATCCTCATATACAGTAGCAAAGAGACAGCCCAATTCAGCAAAGACACATCCTCATATATTCACCAAACAAACAGCCCAATCCAGCAGACACATCCCCATATAGCGGCAGCCCAATCCAACAAAGAGACAGCTCAGTCCAGCAGAGAGATGGGCCAATCCAGCAAAGAGACTGCCCAACCCAGCAAAAAGATGTCCCAATTCAGCAAAGAGACAGCCCAGTCCAGCAAAGAGACTGCATAATCCAACAAAGACGTGGGCCAATCCAACAAAGAGACAGCCCAATTCAGCAAAGAGACATCCCCATATACCAAAGAGACAGCCCAATCCAGCAAAGAAACATTCCCCATATAGCAAAGAGACAGCTCTGGCCAGCAGAAATATGGCCCAATCCAGCAAAGAGACTACCCAATCCAGCAAAGAGACTGCCCAATCCAGCAAAGAGACCCTGGAAAATCCAGGACAGTTAGCAAGGACCCCTATGCACCTAGGGGCAACATTGGGGGCCAGAGCACTGGCAACCCATAACAGGAAATGACTGAACAAAGCCCTCTATGGCAGGATCACCAGGTATTATTTGAATTGAAAATGACTAAAATAACATTTCAAATGATATTTCCATGTTAACCACTTGCCGACCGCCTTGTATAGATAAACGGCAGCAGTGTGGATCCGCTGCGCAGATCGCCGTCTATAAACAGTGATTTGCACAACTGCACGCTGCCTGAGTGTGGCCGCGGGTCGGACGGACTCGATGTCCGTCGGCGACCCGCGATCGCCTTCTACAGAGGAAGAACAGGGAACCACTGGTGGAAACACGACGGTTCCCCGTTCTGACAGGTGGCATGACAGTGATCTACTGATCCCTGTTATCGGGATCAGTTAGATCTGTTATGTCCCTGCCAGCCCAGCCCCCACACAGTTAGAACACAATGAGGGAACACACTTAACCCCTTGATTGCCCCCTGCAGGTTAACCCCTTACCTGCCAGTGACATTCATACAGTAATCAGTGGCTATTTTTAGATATGATTGCGGTATAAATGTCAATGGTCCCAAAAAAGTGTCAAAAATGTCCGATCTGTCCGCCGCAATATTGCAGTCCTGATAAAAATTGCAGATTGCCGCCATTAACAGTAAAAAAAAAAAAAAAATAACAAAAACGCCATAAATTAATTCTCATGGTTTGTAGACGCGATAACTTTTGCGCAAACCAATCAATAAACGCTTTTTGCGATTTTATTTATCAAAAATATGTAGAAGAATATATATCAGCCTAAACTGATGAATAAATGAAAGAGACAAGCATCATTGGGCATTGTTTGGAACTCCCTTCCCTCTGGTCCCCCACACAGGTTCTTTTTTCCCCCTTGGTTGTCTGTTTTTTTTGCCTATTCAAGTGGCCTTTGTCCACAATTTATTACCATATTCATTGGTCTAATTTTTCTATTATACAATTTCAATGCTACAACAGATGATTGGGGGTCTCTGCAGGGTGGAGGTTGATGGATGGGGGTCCCAGCCTGACCCACCATTGTTGTGCAATTTGTCTGGGTAGTATTTCTGGTAATCATGTTTTTATGATATGATGTTTTTATAACTAATTGTTCAAATAAAACTCATATTTTTTAATTAATTTGGGTATATATATATATATATATATATATTGTCAATATAGTGCCTTTAAAATCCAATTTTGTGTCCATATTCAAGTAGTCTCCACATGATGAATAAATTCGTTGTTTTATATATTTTTTTAGATATGTATTATATATTATAACAAGTAAAAAATATTGTTTTTTTTTTTCAAAATTGTCGCTCTTTTTTTGTTTATAATGCAAAGAATAAAAACCGCAGAGGTGATCAAATACCACCAAAAGAAAGTTCTATTTGTGGGAAAAAAGGACATTCATTTTGTTTGGGTACAACGCCGCACGGCTGCGCAATTGTCAGTTAAAGCGACGCAGTGCCGAGTTGCAAAAAGTGCTCTGGTCATCAGGAAGGGGGTAAATCCTGCCAGGGCTGAAGTGGTTAAAGCTCATAAACAATTATTAAAAATAATGGACTTCTAGTCAAAAAACAAACACGGCCTTCTTCCTTTTTACAGCCACCTCAATGCAGCAACACTTGTAATGAGCACTGCCGTGTGTTGCATTGTCGTGTATTACTGCAGTGCAATAGCGCAAGCGACCCTTAAAGTATTATTTCCTTTTTTTAAAAACTCCCGAATTACCTATGTTGCTTTGCCCTCCTTTTTGAGGGTTTACGGCTCGGACCACACCTCTACCACCATTGCGACAAATGTACACTTTATACGGCCATCCATAAACGCAGCAGCAAAACAAGCCATTAGCATTTCCTGACACGGTAGGAGATGGACCTTATGTGACCTGTAATATTAGCAGCTTTGATAATGTATAAGTATGCAGCAGCAGGGCATTAATAGATATAGAGATGGCTCTGGTGAACTTCCACTACCCATCTGCAATTAAATATCACAACACAGCTTCAGCATTCATACAACGCTTGCTATAAAATCCCCATTCAGTGTAATTTATGAGCCGGCTTAGCACAACTTGTTAAGTTAAATAGAAATAAGGGACAGATTGAGGCAGGAGAATCACATTTGCATAAGCGGCAAACAGGAAATCTATTTTTTGTTGTGTCCTTTGCTGGACTATGACCATCTTTCTGAATTCATAAACAGAGCCATTTCCAGACAGAAATACGTTGAACCTCATTAAGGGAGAACTCCGGTCAGGAATAAAACTAACAAATGAACTTACTCAATATCTATTTACGATTACC
>BLSH010000756.1:3698570-3712484 GCA_018402905.1 Glandirana rugosa | reverse complement strand
CACACCGGGGGGGGGGAGGAAGTCCCCCCCCCTCTCTCCCCTTCAGACATGGAGGCCCCTGTCCTTATTCCACTAAGATAGGGCACCCTCCTCCATTTTTCTCCCTAAATTTAAGTTGGCCTCCCCCCTACCCACATGACTCATGTAGGTTGGGGATTGCTTGAACTTAAGCCAACTTTTCCAAGTATTATAAAACCTAGGTCCGCCATCGTTTTGTACCCCTATTCATTTCTCCATTAATCTAAGTTCTGTCTACTTCTCTAAACCACTCCTTCATTGTCTGTGTTTTCCTTGTGTTCCAATATTTCGGAATTAATCCTTTCGCAGCATTTAATAAAAACAGGGTAATAGCTGTTCTCTATTTCCTCCTTAAGTCACTTGAGGCGTGAAACAAGCACTGCCAGGGATCAAGCCCAATATCAACATTACAGATCTTTTTAATTAGGCTCAACACTTCTTTCCAGTAAGACTGGATCAAGGGACATAACCACCATATATGAGCGTGAGTCCCCTCCCCCCCACAGGCCCTCCAGCATAGGGGTGACAATTCTGGGTCTATCTTATGTAATTTTAATGGAACATAGTACCACTTTGTTAATAATTTGTAATTCATTTCTTTTATCCTCATGTCCATAGAAGTAGAGAGCATATACTCAATAACTTTATGTTTCAGCGCAGGTTGATTCAGTTCGCCCTCCCAACTCTCCAGAAGGCCCATTGGCCCCAGATTGGATAAGGAGATCAGTAATGCATACATGCTAGATATCCCATATCTATCAGCGTAGTCAGAAGCCGCAAATGGAATCAGGAGCCAGAAGGGAAGTCAGCCAGGCAAAAGTCTTTAACAGGAAAACACATATTTACATATGGCTACATAGTTGGTAAGGTTAGAAAGAGACACAAGTCCATCCAGTCCAACCTGTGTGTGTGCTTATATGTTAATAGTACATTGTATACCCCCTGTATATTGTGGTCGTTAAGGTGCCCATCTAACAACTTTTTGAAATTATAGATGCTCCCCACTGAAACCACTGCTTGTGGAAGGGAATTCCACATCCTTGCCACTCTTACAGTAAAGAACCCTCTATGCAGGTTAAGGTCAAACCGCTTTTCTTCTAATCTTAGTGAATGGCTGCATGTCTTTTAAAATTCCCTTTCATTGAAAGCTTTTTCCCTATTTTGGGGTCACCAGTACTGTATTTGTACATCATATCCCCATTTAAGCGTCTCCTCTCCAGAGAGAATAAGTTCAATGCTTGTAGTCTTTCCTCATAGCTGAGATCCTCCAGTCCCTTTATTCATTTTGTTGCCCTTCTTTGGGCCCTCTCCAGTTCCAGCACATCCCTCCTGAGGACTGGTGCCCAGAACTGGGCGGCATACTCTAGATGCGGCAGGACCAGAGTCTTGTATAGTGGGAGAATTATGGTTTTATCTCTGGAGTTAATCCCCTTTTTAATCCATGCCATTATCCTGTTGGCTTTGCTTGCAGCAGCCTGGCATTGCATGCCATTGCTGAGCCTGTCATCTACTAGGACCCCCAGGTCCTTATCCATCCAAGATTCCCCCAAAGGTTCTCCTCCTAGCGAGTAAACTGCATTCATATTTTTGGCACACAAATGCATTATTTTAAATTTTCCAACATTAAACTTCATTTGCCATGTAGTTGCCCATACCCATTAGTTTGTTTAGATCTTCTTGCAAGGTTTCCACATCTTGTGTGGAAGTTATTGCCCTGCTTAGCTTTGTATTGTCTGCAAAAAATGAAATTGAGCTGTTTATCCCATCCTCCAGATCGTTTATGAATAAATTAAATTGGATTGGTTCCAGGACAGAACCCTGGGGGACCCCACTTTCCACACCAGACCATTCTGAGTATTCCCCATTTATCATCACCCTCTGGACTCGCCCCTGTAGCCAGTTTTCAATCTATGTGCTCACCCTTTGATGCATGCTGACCGACCTTAGTTTGTACAGTAAACGTTTATGGGGAAATGTGTCAAATGCTTTTGCAAAATCCAGCAACACCACATCTACAGGCCTTCCTTTATCTAGATGGCAGCTCACCTCATCATAGAAAGTTAATAGATTGGTTTCGCAAGAACGATTCTTTATGAATCCATGCTGATTACTACCAATGATACCGTTCAGATGACTAAAATCTTGTATATAGTCCCTTATCATCCCCTCAAAGAGCTTGCAAACTATTGATGTTAGGCTAACTGGTCTGTAGTTCCCAGGGATATATCTTGGCCCTTTTTTAAATATTGGTGCTACATTGGCTTTTCTCCAATCAGCTGGTACCATTCCAGTCAGTAGACTGTCCATAAAAATTAGGAACAATGGTCTGGCTATCACTTGGCTGAGTTCCTTAAGTACCCTTGGGTGCAAGCAGGGCTGCTGATAAGGCAGTACAGCCAGCTCACCAATAGTGGGCCCAGGCCCCATCAATTCAAAAGGGGGGCCCAGGCACCTACTGAGCAGAAGTACCGGCTGTACTGTCTTATTACAGACACCGATCCTCTTCTGCCTCCCCCTGCAGTGCTGTCAGCTTCTCCTCCTCTCCTTCTCTTTGGTTGCACCGCAGGGGGATTGTTTCTACCACATGTACCCCTTCCAACTGCTGTCCGGGCCCCCCTGTGTGCCCCTTTCCCCTGCAGTGTTGCCAGCTTCCCTCCTCTCCTGCCGGCAGCTGCTGGGATGACGCAGGGGGATGTTTCATGATGGAGAGCAAGGGAAGGGGCCAGTAAATATGTCATTTACTGGCACCTTCCTTTCCTAAATAAACACAGTGATAGATTGGTACCAATGACTCCTGTATCCATTCATCACTGAAGCATAGTAAACTGTGTTCACTATGGTTCAGTTTGTAAATGGGAAGGAAGCCTCAGAACATTTTCTATTCATTTGTCTGCAGAGAAAGGAACTGATGTCCTCAGTCACTTTCGTCTGTGGGCTGGGGGGCTGTCAGGTAGGATGTATGGGGCCCTGTGATTTCCAATAGCAGCCCTGGGTGCAAGCCATCTGGTCCTGGAGACTTATTAATGTTGGGTTTCTCCATTCTATTTCTAATTTTGTCCTCAGTTAGCCATGAGAGAGCTTCCTGTGACATGCTATGAAGGTTAATATTACAGTCTTAGATACTGAATCCCCCGTTTCCCTTGTGAAGACTGAGGAGAAGAATAAATTCAAAACTTTTGCCATCTCTCCATCCTTTGTAACCAGATTCCCTTCCTCTTCTTTTATTGGACCAATATGTTCATAACTCCCTTTCTTACTATTTATATACTTGGGGCATTTCTTGGGGTTCTTTTTACTCTCCTCCGTTTTGTGCCTTTCGTGTTCTATCCTAGCCACCCTGATTGCACTCTTACTTTTCTTTTTGCATTCTTTGTAAAGTTGAAATGCTGATGATGACCCCTCAGCCTTGTGATTTTGAAGGCTTTTTCCTTTGCTTTTATATGCAATTTTACGTTGGAATTAAGCCACCCAGGACTTTTGTTAGCTCTTTTGAATTTATTTCCCATTGGAATGCACTGGCCAATACCTTTATTTAATATGTTCTTAAAGCACTCCCATTTTTTCTCCGTGTTCTTTGTTCCTAGAATTTTGTCCCATTTAATATCTGGATATGCAGTGTTAATTTTGGCAGCATATTTCAATTTAGTTTTAGTCTTAGGACAAAAATGGCATTTTAGTTTTAGTCCCATTTTAGTCTATTGAAATTGTTTTAGTTTTAGTCGTATTTAGTAGACTAAATCTCCAAGACATTTTAGTTGACTAACATCAGTACATTTTAGTAGACTAAAATCATTTTAGTCGACTAAAACTCATTTTAGTCATCTAAAATTGAATGGGTGTAGTTAAATTGCAATGCATTATTTAAGCATTTCTCTACAATTTCCAAACTCATTATATACTGCTGGAGTAAAAAATCTAAGATGTTATTATTTAAGGTTATTGAGGTATGAACATGCGCTACAGACCGGTGTTAATTTTGACGTTACATTTCAATTTAGTTTTAGTCTTAGTCTTTTGACTAAAATGGCATTTTAGTTTTAGTCCCATTTTAGTCTTTTGACTAAAATGCCATTTTAGTTTTAGTTGTATTTTAGTCATCTCAATTGTTTTAGTTTTAGTTGTATTTTAATCGACTAAAATGGTATTAAGTTAGTAGACGAAAATGTTTTAGTCAGTTTTAGTCGACGAAATTAACACTGTGGATATGTTGACGAAAGCGACGGCACAGGAGATCTGATCCAGGCAGTTTAAATAGCTAGCAAGGCTGACTGGCGAGCAGGATATGATCATCAGTTGAGTCACTGTGGAATGATGAGTACTGGCAATTAACCAACAACTGAGCAGCCTGAGCCCAGCCCTAACAGAAATACACATATGTTCTGCTAGTAATCTCCTGAAGAAGTGGACCAAAGTCCAATAAACGCATTGAGTCTTGCAGAGAAAATAATATAAAATGCCTACTGCTCAAACATACACTATATTACCAAAAGTATTGGGACACCTGCCTTTACACGCGCAAGAACTTTAATGGCATCCCAGTCTTAGTCCGTAGGGTTCAATATTGAGTTGGCCCATCCTTTGCAGCTATAACAGCTTCAACTCTTCTGGGAAGGTTTTCCACAATGTTTAGGAGTGTGTCTATGGGAATATTTAATCATTCGAGAAGGCCTGGCTAGCAGTCTTCGCTCTAATTTATCCCAAAGGTGTTTCAATGGGGTTGAGGTCAGGACTCAGTTCCTCCACCCCAAACTCGCTCATCCATGTCTTTATGGACCTTGCTTTGTGCACTGGTGTGCAGTCATGTTGGAACAGGCAGGGGCCATCCCCCAAACTGTTCCCACAGGAGAGCGAGTTTGGGGTGGGGGAACTTGACTGGCCTGACTTCAACCCGATAGAACACCTTTGGGATGAATTAGAATGGGGACCGTGAGCCAGGCCTTCTCGTCCAACATCAGTACCTCACAAGTTCGCGTCTGGAAAAATGGTCAAACACTCCCACAGACACTCTCCTAAACCTTGTGGGCAGCCTTCCCAGAAGAGTTGAAGCTGTTATAGTTGCAAAGGAGGGTGGGTCAACTCAATATTGAACACAACGGACTAAGACTGGGATGCCATTAAAGTTCATGTGCGTGTAAAAGCAGGCGTCCCAATACTTTTGGTAATATAGTGTACTGCATATGTTTGTGTACTGTAATTGGATTGATTGTGTAAAAGATTAATTACTGAAGAACATGATTTTTAATGCAAATGTTTGTTGTCTTTCAGAAAATGTATTTTTGTAATAAACTTTAAATTTTAATTATACGTATGCCCACTATATCTTGAAGGCAAAAAAACTCTCTTTTATTGCATTTGTAAATAGGGATGTGGCTCTAAAAGGTCAATCAAATAAGTCTTCAGGACTCTGACCCTACAGATAAACTCTGTGTAGCAACCTCATAGGTAGGTGGTAATTAAATGTAATACTTGCGGAGCTCCTCTGTATGCGGCAGTGTGTGATTGCTTTGGGCTGATTGCTTCCCCCTGCTTTCTAAAGTATTATAGATTGTAGTGGGCTGGATGAAGCAAATCAGCAGCTGAATATTTATGTTGTCTCAGCCAATCCCTGTGGGAGGGTAACCAGATGGTGGCTGGAAGTGAGCATAAATAGTCTGAAGTCATGAGCTGCCCAGTCTTGTCTAATAGGAGAAGTTCCCAGCCTGGAGGTCTGCTGCTCTCCTAGGCAGCCCAGCTGACATTTGCCAAGAAGCTCATTGAGTTCCTAGCCATGCAAAAGCTGGGGGGGGGGCTATTTTCTAAGAATCTCTGAAACTAAAGAAGGGGGATTTCACCTAGGTCTGGAGAAAAATGTCTGCCTAACACAGGAGGGAGGCATCCCAGTACCCAAGGACTTGTGAGTACAGACCTGAGTGCAGGATTTGGGTGGCTGTTGCTGCAGTTAACCCATGGTGCACTAATGCCAAGGCTTGCCTAGCCTGGAACATTGATTATAGTGCTGTCCAATATTGTTAAGAGGACTGTCCTGAGAAGTAGCTGCAGAGTGAACAGTGTCCTTTTATTACTGGTCAGTGTTCTGCAGTATCCCATAGCTCCATGTCCTATCCACATTATTCAGAAATAAATTCCAAAAAAGGCAACCTCTAGACCAGGGGTGTCAAACTCAATATCATTATGGGCCACATCAGCATTATAGTTGCCCTCAAAGGGCCGGCTGTATCTGTAAGATTAGATATCCAGAGCACTCGACCCCCCCCCCCTTACATCAGATGTCAAGATCCCCCACCCCACTTATATCAAAGTGCACCCTCTTTACCTTGCTGCTGCTGGGAAGAATAAAGTGCAGGGTCTGGAGGAGGACCAGAGGGGGGCTGAAGTCAGCTCCTGGAGTCCGCTGAATGCTGAGACCAGGGGATGCAGAGGCGAGGGGGTACTGTGGCTGTACAGAGAGGTGCAGGATCTGTAGGAGGAGCTCTGTCCTCCTCTCTGCTGTTGACTGCAGAGACGGAGGGAGGGTGGGGGCAGTGATGAGCCTCTCCGTGGCTGCCCAGAGAAGCTTAGGATCTGGCCCATCCTGCAATCAAGAAGCGAGACAACTCAAGATTTGGCACATTACGTTACTGCAAATTCAGGTAAGTATTTAGGCCAGTTAGATTATTTTTTTTTAATTACTGGGGTGATCAGTTAGAAGGAGGTGGGTGCATTGCTTAACGTAGAAGAGATGGTCCACGGTTGAACTTCAGCTTTAAATTGCAAAAAAGCAGAAAGAAAATCGGTATTCATAATGAGAAGTAATTGGCTCAGGCCCCTTTCCTGGGAATAGCTGTCAGTGTGCTCTGCGCTAAGCCGTCTGTAGTATTTGCAGTACAAGTTGGGAAAAAAAGAAAGGAGAGCTGCAAATAAGGAGCCAAGGAAGTCCCAGCAAAGAGCCGCCTTGCCGTTAGCGCTACCCAGTGAATCGCGCTCCTCTGGGAACGTCTTCCTCTACAAGACAGAAGTTGTATAAAAAATAAAAGTGATTTGGCAGAGTAAACATTGTGTGGTTTTCATTGAGAAAAGATAAAAGGGAGAAGATACATTTGCAACACAAGAGATTACATGGTGGGAACGAAGCAGTAAAACTCCGTAGGCGACGGGAAAATTAAAATGTCATGATGAACCAGCCTGAGAATGAAGGCTGATTATCTTCTACAGAAGAAAGGGGATGCAGAGAATATATTGGTTTCCCTCTGTTCAGAGCTGCAGATCCCCAGAGACACCTCAAAATCAGGATAAAAAGACACAGGAGGGTAAACATGGCACACTGGGAGTTAATTATCTCTGGCCTACAGGGGATCTGTCATCTGCTGGTGGAGGCGACCATTGCCTGACTCACGAGCCAGCACAAGTTAATTCCAGCACCTGTTCAGATTCACCTTGATGGAGGTGGGCTGCCTTGGAAATGAGACGCAGCATGCAGGTCTGACAATGGCAGCTGCCAGCAGCGGCTCGTGCATGTGCGGCTAGTGGGCGGGAGCCCGCTCTCGTGCCCGCCACACTCTGCAGGAGTGTGCCCGCGGCTCGGGCGGACTCGATGTCTGCGAGCCGCGATTGCCTAGGATAGATGAAAAAAAAGGGGGAACTGCCGATGTAAACACAGCGGTTCCCCGCGCTGTCAGGTAACATCTAAGAGATCTACTGATCCCTGTCACTGGGATCAGTTAGAACTCTTATGCCCCTGACAGCCCAGCCCCCTGACAGTGAGAACACGCCTAGGGAACACAGTTAACCCCTAGAGCGCCCCCCCAGGTTAACCCCTTCACTGCTAATGACATTTATGCAGTAATCAGTGGATATTTACATTTCTGATGTCGCTGTATAAATGTCATTGGTCCCAAAAAAGTTTCAAAAATGTCTGACATGTCAGCCCCAATATCAAAGTCCCGATAAAAATCACAGATCGCTGCCATTACCAGTAAAAAAACAATCAATAAACGCCCATTTCATTTTTTGTTACCAAAAATATGAGGAAGAATATATATGGGCCAAAACTGATGAATACATTTGTTTTTTTATATATTTTTTTTGGATTTGTATTTTATCAAAAAGTAAGAAATATTGTTTTTTTTTGCAAAATTGTCGCTCAAATACCACCAAAAGAAAGCTCTATTTGTGGGAAAAAAGGACGCAAATTTTGTTTGGCTACAACGTCGCACGGCCACGCAATTGTCAGTCAAAGCGACGCAATGCCGAATCGCAAAAAGTGCTCTGATCCTAACATGGGAAATCCTTCCGGGGCTGAAGTGGTTAAGGTCAAACCTTTGAGCAAACTTTTCTTATATTCAAATGCATTCAAAATGTCTTTTCATAAACCAGCCTGCAATGTATGCTTTGAGACTCTTTTTATTTATTTATATATATAAATATTAAATATAATATATTTATATTTGCCAAGGTGTTAAAACAGAACTAAAGGATCCAGTCGCTGTCGTTTATCACCACATGCATATTAAGGCGCAGTATTTTTTGCATTAAGGTGTCATATTTATCAAATTTAGGGGTAATATTTTTTAACAACATAGCACCCTTCACCAAAATGCATAATAGTTTTGGTCAATTATATTGTAATTCTTTCAAAATTAACACAATGCATTGTTCTAATCACGTTTATGATAAATGCCTAAATGATTTACCTTACAAATTACAATGTATTTCAAGGTACATCCATGACACTCATGTAAATAAAGAATACTAAGGAAGCCCAGCGTTATCTGCTTGCTTGTTGGCGGCCTGTGTATAAATGAATAAGTCCTTTTTGTAGAGTGAGGCGTGTTTCCTTCTTTTGAGTCATTTATCAGTCTGTGAAAACTGATCTCTCCTGCAAATTTTTTTTTTAACAATGTAGCCAAGGTCCCCCTTAGGGGTGGCTGTTTGCAGTGGTCCACCTGTCACTCTGCCCTCAATCACACATTCGTTTGTCCTTTCATCCGCAGTCACGGAACAGGCTGGTACTTTCTTTTTGTTTTATTAGGGGATAAAGCTTGGATGGGGTAGGGGTGATTGTGGGATGCCCAGTGGATCAAAACACGGGACCTTCTATATACACCACAGTATATACACTCCTTCTTCTTTACTTCTCTCCTGGGTACCTCTCTCCTGCACACAGTTCTCACAGGTGAGGCTCAGCCATCCCTTCTCAGAGCAGGTTGCTCAACTGTTAATTGCCAGTCTCAGCTTTCACAACACTCACCTGATATTCATATCCTGCTTGTTAAAGCCAGCTCTGCTAGCTATTTAAAGTGCCTGGATCAGATCTCAGATGCTTTTGCCTGGCCAACATATCTCTTCTGTGTTTTCCTGTTAAAGACTTTTGCCTGTTTGACTTCCCTTCTGGTTCCTGGATTAAAGACTTTGCCTGGCTGACTTTGCTTTTGGCTCCTGATCCTGTATGCTGTTTGTTTGACCATGCTGATCTCTGAATCCCTGTTCTCTGGCTTGCTCCTACTATCTGCTCTGGCTACCGAACCCTGGCTATGTTTTGACTTTGTTTGCCCTGTTTCTTCTATTTTACGATTTTTTTAACCACTTGCTTACTGGGCACTTAAACCCCCCTCCTGCCCAGACCAATTTTAGATTTTCAGTGCTGTTGAATTTTGAATGACAATTGCGCGGTCGTGTGACGTTGTACCCAAACAAAGCTTTCTTTTGGTGGTATTTGATCACCTTTGCGGTTTTTATTTTTCGCGCTATAAACAAACAAAGAGTGACGATTTTAAAAAAAAAACAATATTTTTTACTTTTTTGCTATAATAAATATCCAAAAAAAAAAAGAAAATTATTCATCAGTTTAGAACGATATATATTATTCTACATATTTTTGGTAAAAAAATCGCAATCACCGTATATTGATTGGTTTGCGCAAAAGTTATCGCATCTACAAACTATGGGAATTGATTTATGGCATTTTTACTATTTTATTTTTTTTTTACTAGTAATGATGGCGATCTGTGGTTTTTATCGGGAGTGCGATATTGCAGCGGACATGTTGGACATTTTTGACACATTTTTGGGACCAATGACATTTATACAGCGATCAGAAATTTAAATATCCATTGATTACTGTATAAATGTAATTGGCAGGGAAGGAGTTAACACTAAAGGAGCAGTGAAGGGGTTAACTGTGTTCCCTGCATATGTTCTAACTGTATGGGGGATGGGCTGGTCGGGACATAACAGATCTAACATGTCCCCCTTAACAGAACAGAGAACCACCGTGTTTACATTGGCGGTTCCCCGTTCTGCAGCTGTTACAGGTGATCGGTGGGCACCCGAGTCCACCCGACCCGCGGGCACGCCCACGCAGCGTGCGGCAGCCGCGAGAGCGCACCGCCGCAGGCTGCGGGTGCGCACGGGGAGCGTGCACATGGGTGGACGTGCATGGGCAATTCAGAGCCACGCTGTAGCCGTCTTTCGGCCCGGGCAGGAGGGGGTAAAGTGCCTGGTATTGAAGTGGTTAAGATAATTTCACACCAGGTGTGGTGGGATTGGGTTGGGCAGCTATTCCAGCAAAATCCCACATCAGGACAAAGCAAAATGTCTCCTATGTGGCAGCCATTGCTAAGTACAGGTAAATACTAAGAGACTGGAAAGAGGCTGTAGGATATCAGTGGATGTAACAAAGAATAAAAACAGAAAAAAAGGATTTCAATTACAATAAGATGTCAATTATGTTTATGAAATGCAATGCTTTAGTAAACTAAATGCCATTTAGTTATGGTTTTAATCTATTTTAACCAAACCAAACATTATGGAGATACAATCTGAATATACCATTTTTAATACTGCGGCAGGTTGGCTTGGCTGCGCAAATCGGCGTCATTATACCGCCCTAGGGGACATTTCAACCTTTGATCGCCCCTGGTGTTAACTCCTTCCCTGTAATTTTTATAGCACTGATTGCTGTATAAATGTCACTGGTCCCAGAAAAGTGTCAAAAGTGTTGAATCTGTCCACCACAATGTTGCAGATCACCGCCATTACTAGTAAAAAAATAAAAAAAATAAAATAAAATGCCATAAATCTATCGCCTATTTTGTAGACGTGATAACTTTTGCGCAAACCAATCAATATACGCTAATTGGGATTTTTTTTTATCAAAAATATGTAGAAGAATGTATATTGGCCTAAATTGAGGAAGAAATTTGTTTTACATTTTCTTTTTTGGATATGTATTGTAGCAAAAAGTAAAAAAAACATTTTTTTTTTCAAAATTGTCACTCTTTTTTTGTTTATAGCGCAAAAAATAAAAACTGCAGAGTTGATCAAATACCACCAAAAGAAAACTCTATTTATGGGTATAAACGGACATCAATTTTGTTTGGGTACAACGTTGCACGACTGCGCAATTGTCAGTTAAAGCGACGCAGTGTCGTATCGCAAAAAATGGCCTGGTCATTAAGGGGGCAAATCCTTCCAAGGCTGAAGTGGTTAAAGTGACTTGGAAGAATATAGGTTGGAGTACAGTTGTACTATGCATTTTTGTGGCTTGCCATAAGTGGTTATGACTAGGGATGAGCTTAGGTTTGGTCTGAACATCAAATTTAGTTTTTTTTTTCTGGGCTAATGAGCTTCAGTCATGAGATTCCCTGCCCCGTAAACCCCGTAAAAGGATAGGGGGGATTCTTTTGACATCATTGACCTAATGTGGCCATGGCTCCATATCAGGTCAATGAAGTCACGAGCATCCCGCCATTTTGTGTAGATCAGCTACAGGGTGCAGATCCTCCCATTCATTGCTCATTATGCAATGACAGGTGACTTCTGGAATCAGGCAAATTTGGATTTGGGCTGAACCCAAGTGCATCACTAGTCATGACTTGATGGACTATAATCCAGTTACAATGGAGCTTGATTGAGCCACTATGGGGCTTAAGCCTCGTACACACGATCCGATTTTCGGACGACAGAACGTCTGTTTTTTGTTGGATGCTTATCTCATGTCGAAAATGAAGAGCGTACTAACAATATGAACATTTTCGTACGAAAGAAACTCAACGTCAGAAGTGACGTAATGATTTGAATATTTTTGCATCTTTTTTTCGTTTCTGAGTATGCGTAGTCTTGGTTGTACGATTTTTTTCGCACAAAAACCGTACTAACGGAACGAAAATCAGACGTTGTGCTGTCGTTTGACAAAAATTTACTAGTCTGCACATCCAGCATTTGTCTGACGAAAATTTAAAAGCAGCTGTCGAAAGGAGCGTACCGAGGGTAAGGATTTTCAGGCGACAGGCTGTCGAACGGAAATTCCCGTCCGAAATTTGCATCGTGTGTACTGGGCTTTATATGTGCCCCGGGTATTAAGTTGAAAGGTTGGAAAGGGTGCAGTCATAATCCCTTTTAGCACATGATCCCTGTTGTTAGGTGCACCTAACATGGAAAAAATATATCTGATGCTAGGTTTACTTTAATTAAATTCAAGATGCTACAGAATAATTGTGCCCTTTTTTGGCTCTAAGGGAATGCATTCTAAGCGAATGCCTTTCACTGCATCAGCATCTGCAGTTCTTTGACCGGCAGTTTCTCAGTGATGAAGTATTATCAGATCCTAAGTAGTGCCATAATGATTTGCATTATGCAGTGTGGACTATGTGCTTAGAGTAAAGCCAGGCCCTTCTCCCTTGCCTGCTTGTTATATGATTACAGACAGATAGACAGCCACACTGGGGATAATTCACGCTCAGCATGGCTGTACCAGCAAACAGCTTGCCTCGGGCAGTCCAGCAGCCTCCAATTCCCATCCATAGAAACCACCCCGGTAATCACACAGCCGCTCTGCATTAGTCAGTCTTTACATTAAGATCCAGCTAGCGAAGGGTCTCGTTCTGTCTAAAAATAAATAATTTTAAGGAAAGAGAGAAAAAAAAAAAGCGGTCTTGTTTCTGGAGGCTGACCGACATAAACAGAATTACAATTGTCTAAAACCCAGGAGTTCTTGAGGCTTTAGTTAACCAGCGTGAAAAGCCAAGACACTGTTCAAAATGCAGATAACCATTGTAGCCTAGCCAATCAGAATGCTTTTGTAATGGTTTTTGGTCACTATCAAAAAACTTAGGCCCACCATTCCCATTCAATAACTATCCAATCAATCTGAACCAACCGCCCTTGCACTAGATACTTGTTGGGAGATCTAAAGGAGATTGTGCAATCAGATTGTGTGGTGAGCTTTAGTAATCTAGTCTAGGTGAATGACATGGGATGAGCAGAGGGGCTTGATCCCACGGCGTGTACGCATATATACTGCCACAATGAAGTGGGTCTTCTTCTTCCGTGAGACCTCATATATGCGTGCTGCAAAGCCCATTTCCAGCACAGAGACTGAGCTCCCACGCACAGCCCCGGGCCTCATACTATCAAAATGCTTAACCGCTTGCCGACGGCTGATCGGCAATTGACGGTGACAGTGTGGCTAGATAGCATGGATCGCCGTCATATGACGGTGGCCGTGAGATTGAGCCCAGTGAGCGCGCGCGCGCCGCCGGAGGCACGCCCGCGCGCTCACTGTGTCCGGGGAGGGCCAGGGAGCGGGTGCGGCGGATTCGATCTCCGCCGGCCACCCGCGATGCCCCCCCCGGAGTGAAAGAATGGAGGTCTGTGTAAGTAAACACGGACCTCCGTTCTGTGAGGGGGGAAGGGCTGTGATCACAGCCTTCCTGTACACAGAAGGTGTGATCACTTCCCTTCCCCAGCTAGGGCAGTCCCCCAACAGTTAGAACACACCCAGGGAACACTGTTAACCCTTAGAACGCCCCCTGCAGGTTGGCATTTACACAGTAATCAGTGCATTAAAAACCTCAGAAATGAATTCTCATCATCCGTAAACGCGGCCACTTTTGCGCAAACCAATCAATAAACGCTGAT
>BLSH010000756.1:3652311-3664767 GCA_018402905.1 Glandirana rugosa | reverse complement strand
GGGCTTGGAGTAGAAGACCCCAGGAGGTCGTCACGAGGACCCAGGAGGAGGCGTAGCTCGCAAGACGGTCCCTTTCGAAGGGACTCCAGTGTGTACGCCCGCGTGAGGTACAGGACGATCTAAGGGCAAACCAGTGAAACGCTTGTTGATTGGCTGCCCTGCAGCTTCTCAACACGTGGAGTAAAATACCAGAACCCCGGACCCGAACCCGAGCGTTTTTTGAAATGTCTGTGTTCGGGTCCGGGTCCCGGACACCCGAAAGTTCGGTACGGACCCGAACGTTACAGTCCGGGTTCGCTCAACACTAGTCACGGGTCCTCATTGGCTGGATTGATAGCAGGGCAGCCATTGGCTCCTGCTGCTGTCAATCAGGTCCAGTGACGCGGGGGCCGAGGGGGCGGGGCCGAATCTCGCTGTTTGTGTGAATACACGCAAACAGCAGGACATGGAGTGCGCCCGCATGTGTGACCTCAGGGAAGCTTTCCCTGGCAGAACGCTCGATGCGGAGGAGGACCCAGGAGCACTGCTGGAGGACCCCAGAAGATGAGGTTCGGGGCCACTCTGTGCAAAATCACTGCACAGGGAAAGATAAGTATGACATGTTTTTTATTTTAAAGGGATAAAAAATTAGGGTTTACAATCGCTTTAACAGCATTTTTTCACCTGCCTAAAACTTTTGCACAGTTGTGGGTGGGTGCAGTGTGGTGCAACAGCAATAACACACACTCAGCCCAAGTGCAATTGAAAGAATTTATATTAAAATCAAAGTAAAACAGTTCACAACAAACCTGGCGGAAGGTAGCCCAACCGGGAACACTCACGGATGACAGCAGCCTGTAGCGGAGCAGGTTTCGGCCGAGCTGATGGCGTCTGTCTTTAGGGGTGGAATGTGGCCTACCGGTCCAAGCCCAAATGGGGAGGTTTCCAGGAAGAGTGACTGATCCCTATGTTTTCCCTTCTAGCCTGGAAACTTTCCCTGCTGGTAATACTGTCCCTGACAGACGGGTAACCTGTCCCTACACTATCCACGTGCCAAATCTTTCATATTCCTGATATGGCCAATATACCATGTACTTGTATGAAAGAGTATCTTGTTCTCTTTTTGTATTGTTTCCTTTGTGTGAAATCCCTGCTGTTCCTGCCAGTCCCTCTGCTTTCCTATTAAGAACTGACCACACTAAGCAGGATAGCACATCGTGGTCAGTTCTCTAGCTGTACTGAGAACTCAGCCTGCTCTCTTCCAATGATCAGACTTCTTCTGACACTCCCTCCCCCCACAGCCATTCACTGGAAAGCTCAGTGTACTATTGCTTCTCCTCCCCCAACTCTTATGCAGCTGAGAACAGAGGGAATGTGATTACTTATAAAAAATGGAAAAAAGGTATTTATAATGTTTTTTTTTTTAAATCTATACACAAATGTTTTGCCTTTCATTCCAGTTTTAACCACTTAAGGACCAGAAGGATTTCCCACGTTAGGACCAGAGCACTTTTTGCGATTCGGCTCTGCATCGCTTTAACTGACAATGGCGCGGTCGTGTGACGTTGTACCCAAGCAAAATTTGCGTGGTATTTGATCACCTCTGCGTCATTTCTGATCACCGCTATGAACAAAAAAGAGCGACATTTTTGCAAAAAAAACAATGTTTCTCACTTTTTGCTAAAATACAAAAAAAAATAGAAAAACAAATTTATTCATCGGTTTTGGCCGATTTATATTCTTCCTCATATTCTTGGTAAAAAGAATCGCAATCTGCGTTTATTGATTGGTTTGCGCAAAAGTCGTAACGTTTACAACCCATGAGAATTAATTTTTGGCATTTTTACAATTTTTTTTTTTTACTAGTAAAATGGCGGCGATCTGTGATTTTTATTGGGATTGCGATATTGCAGCGGACATGTCGGATATTTTTGACCCTTTTTTGGGACTAATGACATTTATACAGCGTTCAAAAATTTAAATATCCACTGATTACTGTATAAATGTCATTGGCAGTGAAGGGGTTAACCTGCGGGGCGTAGTAAAGGGGTTAACTGTGTTCCCTAGGCGTGTTCTAATGGAGAATTATTTAAAAAAATTAGTTAGACCCACAAGTGCTTTTTTTAACCCTATTTTTGCTTTATACTGGCTTTTGACATTTACAAATGCAATTTAGAAATTAGATAAAAGGTTTAGCACTGGGAAACACTTTTTGAAAGATAAATAGTGCATTTTATATACAACTATATAGATCAGACTAAAATGAGGGACAAATGAGGAGGAAAGAGGGACAGAGGGACTTTGTTCCAAATTAGGGTTGCCACCTGTCCAGGATTCACCCGGACAGTCCAGGTTTTTAATCATGTGTCCAGGTTTCAGTCCACCTGAAACCCAGACACATTATTCAGACAGGGATGTAGCTTGGAACAGGGCATAACAGGAGGGTGAGGGGGCACTATGTGCACAGAATAACTATTCTCTTTGGAACACCTAAAGGTGTCCCAGTTCTGTTACAATCCTATAGTGTATGCTAAAAAAAAAAAAAAAAAATACTGTGCGCCATTAAGGTGTTCGGGTTTGGCTTGAAGAAAAAGTGGCAACCCTATTCCAAATCATGGTCAGTCCCTCGAAATCAGGGACAGTTGGGAGCTATGAGGAAACCATAGATAGAGGAACCATGTTCCTCCTGACTTTCTCTCCCTCTGCACTACCGCTGCGCTTTAGCTCCACCTGCAGGGGAGAAAATAGACTGCACCTGCCTACATAGTACAGTAGTTACATTGGTCCAGCTTGAATCAATATAACTATGTACATACCATACCTGTGGGATCCCTCTAGAACAGGGTTTCTCAACCAGGGTTCCGTGGAACCCTAGGGTTCCTCCAGAGGTTGCTAGGGGTTCCTTGAGCAATGGTCATTTTCAATCTCTCAGATAAATTCCCAATGATACCATTCAGGGTCGTATCATTAATTGGTGGGCCCGTGTGCAAGCCCACACTGCACCGATCATCCCTGGCTGTCAACCAGGGAGAGATCATCCATGGGTGCAGTGTGGGTCAGAGCACAGTGGGCCCCCCCACCCCTCAGGGCCCGTGTTCAGTGAACACCCTGCACCCATGGATGATACACCACTGATACCATTGATCTTTTTAGCTATCTGTAAGAGGATAATTCTTCCCAATGACCACAAGTGTAAGGAGCATTCTTCCCATTGACCATCACTCTAATGTATCAGGAGTTGTAGATTTTTCATTTTTAGCAGGGGTTCCCCGAGACCGGAGAATTAGTTCAAGGCTTCCTCTGTGTTGAAAAGGTTGAGAAAGGCTGCTCTATGTGCTGGAAATCACTGTAGTAGGCACCGCTAGTCCAGTGATCTCCAGGAGGTTAACCGCTCAGCATGCTCACCATTCAGAGATCTACATTTGCTTAATGAATGCAAAGAGTTCTCTGATTGGCGAGGAGGAGAGGTGAGGATTGCTGCCTATGCCCAATAGCTGACCTCCTGTGTTCACAATGAAACTGGTGGAGATGACTGTAGTAGTGGTGTCTACTACAGTGATTTCCAGCTCCTAGAGGGATCCCACAGGTATAGTATATTCATAGGTATATTAGTCCAAAATGGACCAATGTGACAATTTAAAAATATCCACCTGGAAATTTTCTTTAACCACTTGCCAACTGTATACTGTACATACAAATTGGCTCCCCTGTGCAGGATCATGTACCTTGTATGTGATCCTGCACTGCCAAGTCTGGGGTGCGCACGTGTGCTTCTGGCAACCAGCTCCCACTGTGATTGGACACAGCAGGAGCCAATCAGAGGGTCTGCCGGGACCTGTCGATCGTTCTGGAGACAGGCACAATGGCGGTTTGGCAATACAAGGTGACAAGGGAAGGCTGTGTGATCTTGTGTTTCTGCTAAGCAGGAACACGGATCTTTGCCTTCCCTTAATAGAAGCACCTCCCCCACACAGTTGGTGAGCACTCCCTAGGAACACATTTAACCCTTTGATTGCCCCTGATGTTAACCCCTTCCCTGCCAGTGTCATTAGTACAGTGACAGTGCATATTTTTAGTACTGATCACCGTATTGGTGTCAGTGGCCCCTAAAAAGTGTCACTTAGTGTCAGATTTGTTCGCCACAATATCGCAGTCCCGCTACAAGTCGCTGATCGCTGCCATTACTATTAAAAAATATTTTAAAAATCTAAATTCCATAACTCTATCCCATAGTCTGTAGACTCTATCCCGTGGTCTTTTGCGCAAACGAATCAATATATACTGATTGGGGTTTTTTTTTTTTTACCAAAAATATGTAGCAGAATACATATTGGTTGAAATTGATGAAGAAATTTGATTTTTTTTTTCTATTTTTTTTATTGGATGTGTTTTATAGCAGAAAGTAAGAAATATTGTTTTTTTTCAGAATTGTGGGTCTTTTCTTTTATTTATAGCACAAAAAATAAAAAAAACTGCAGAGGTGATCAAATATCACTAAAAGAAAGCTCTATTTGTGGGAGAAAAAGGACATCAATTTTATTTGGGTAGAGCGCTGCATGACCGTGCAATTGTCAGTTAACCACTTGCTTACTGGGCACTTAAACCCCCTTCCTGCCCAGGCCAATTTTCAGCATTCAGCACTTTGAATGACAATTGCGCGGTCATGCAGCACTGTAGCCATATGAAATTGTTATCATTTTTTTCACACAAATAGAGCTTTATTTTGGTTTAATTTAATCATTGCTAGGTTTTTTATTTTTTGCTAAAAAAACCTAAAAAGGCCAAAATTTATGATAAAAAACAAAAACAAAACAGTTTCATAGTTTGTTATAAAATTTTGAAAACAGTTAATTTTTCTCCTTCATTGATGTGCGCTAATGAGGCAGCACTGATGGGCACTGATAAGCTAAACTGATGGACACTGATAGGCTGCACTGATAAGGCAGCACTAATGGACACTGATAGGCTGCACTGATAGGCACTGATGGGCACTGATAGATGGCACTGGTGGGCACTGATGAGGCGGCACTGGTGGGCACTGATAGGTAACACTAGTGGCCACTGATGAGGCGGCACTGGTGGGCACTGATAGGTGGCATTGATGAGCACTGGTAGGTGGCACTGATGATGAGGCACTAATGGCCACTGGTTGGCAGCACTGATGGGCACTAATAGGTGGTACTGGTGGGCATTGATAGGTGGTACTGGTGGGCACTAGTATGTGGCACTGGTGGGCACTGGTAGGCGGCACTGCTATGCACCTGTAGGTGGCACTGGTGGGCACTGACAGGTGGCACTGGAGGGCACTGCTCAGGTCCGATGTCCCTCTGTCAGAAGCTGGTGATCGGATTTTTTTCCCTCACGCTGACAGACGATTACCGATCTTTTGTTTACCTCACGTGATCAGCTGTCATAGGTTGACAGCTGATCACGTGGCAAGGGGCCGGATACTCCGATCTGTAGTCAGCTGAGTCTCATTCACTCAATGATCACAGAGCGGAGCACGCAGGCAGCTCATGCAAGGGAAGATGTCTATTGATGCCCTCCTGGCAATTAAGGCAATTTGGCAATTCAGCTATAGCGTGTGTGGGAGATGGTTAAAGTAACGCAGTGCCATATTGCAAAAAATGGCCTGGTCATGAAGGGGGGTAAATATTCCAGAGCTGAAGTGGTTAATCATCGGTAAAGAAACATTTCTGACATTTACTACTATTTACCTTATTTACCATGCCTGGATTACTGCAAATAACATGAAAATGTCCTTTTGTATTTATTGTATCTAGACTTCTTAGATTTGAAGCTTGTATGGACAGGGTCCTCTACTCCTCCAGTATTACACCTCCGAGCTTATTATTGCCTGGACTCATAGAGTTGGAGAGGGGAGTGGTTCTAAATAGACAGAAAAGGACTGCCACGTCCTAAAATTGACAAAGATATTCTGGAATGGGAGTGATATCCCAAACATATATTATCCCCCTGGACTTTAACAGCAGTCATATAAAGTAGAAAAAAACATAGAAATAGTAAAAAACTAATACATTTTATTGGTACAAAAAGATAGAGTAAGACATTGGAGTGAGCGAGGACACATAAGTCACAAGCTCACTTCAAACAATGCATATACATATACAAAAATTCATAATCAATGTATACATCGTTGACAAATTAAAAACACCAAGATTTTTTATACATGGTACCGCAGTTCACAGCAAACATTGAATAGCTTTGATGCATTTGAGATTGGGCACACTCAGGAACCGCTTAAGTGGCAGGATCCTGGGGCTGTGTCACAAATATCCCAACATGTTTCGGTCAATCCTTCATCAGGGGACAATGAACATCAAGCAAAGCAGAAATTGTGCTGTCTGTAAAAGAGTTAAGTCATATATAACAACGTGAATCTTATTAACAGTACACCTAGTGTAAATTACATTTAGTTTGGTAAAAATGCGCTTCCAGAGAAAAGACTGGAATGAGGAAGAAAGAAGTTGAGATAAAACATCACTTACATCTGACTGGAGGTACCATCAACCAAATTTCAACGCAGCCCCGGACAGGATCTGGAGGCCAGGCCCAAAATGGGCCAAGGGGAGACGAATGCCCCAAGGGTGAAGGCAGTAAATCTTGTGCAACCACAAGGGGCCCAAAGTGGCTAGGTCAGCTGAACCTCACAAAGAGGTATATAATGACACTAATGAAAAAGGGAAGAAAAGGAAAATGTATGCATGTATAGATGTATAAAAGTACAGCATAACGTATGGCGGGGAGCACAGAGGCCCCTGGTCATGACATATTCAAGCATACCCTTGAACTGTGCCGGATGAATGCATTGCCAACTGGGGCATATAATCTATACTGCATTGAATGGTCAATACCCATAGTGTGTATGTAAACCATACACATACAACCATCTCGTTACCGATAAGGCCAAATTGAGTGGTAAAAAAGACAATGTATTTAAGTATCTCTATCATTGCATACGGCACAGAAGGGAAGCCATAGCAAGTGATAGATTCAAAATTCCAATGTACCTGTGTCCGTACAATCCATCCACATGTGGGCTGCATATGGTGGTCAGTAAAAAGTAGGACCAATATATAGAGCCATGGGCGTCGGCGGCAGCCAATCCGCCACAACGCGCACAGGTGCTGACCGCTCGTGTAATGCGGGCGGGAAGCCCGCATACCGAGCGCAGAGGGACCCTCCGGAGTGTGTGGCGCACGGCGTCGCCCCGCTACGTGGAACGGGATGATGTCATGCGCCAATACCTCCGTCGGCAGGTGTGTCCCGGCGGACGGAAACCCGCCAGGACAAAAAGCTCGCTCCTACAAGGAAATGCCCTGCATAGCAGCGGCATACAACCTGTGGAGCCCAGCTGCCGGGTGGTGCACAAGATGCCTAACCCCGATAGGGGACATGTGCGACCACTAGTGGCAAATGTTGGAAGGGGCGGATTTGAAATAAGGGAAGAATGACCAAAGGTGGTGTAACAGTACAGCGGCAGGTGGTGATAAAAGTCAAAATGGGAATAGGGAATGGAAGGGAGAAGAAAAAAGAACAAGATTGTGTACGATGCCTAAATACAAAAAAAAGCCAAAAAATGTGTGGGGACAAATTAAGCTAAATTGAATGGTTGGAATTGAATATGTATAGTAATATGAAGATGAGGGTAACGATAGGACATGTAATGTATAATACTGCAATATATAGTTAGAGGGGACAATGTTGATAGTTATTGAAAACTCAGCATAAATAGTGATAATTATAATGAAAAATTCTTCTTTCATAAATTAAGTTCACATCCCCCCGATGTGAAGCCCGGAAGGAATGGTTTGAAACTGTAGGTTTCGTTTAGTCCAGGAGGGGAGGTGGCTTGAAGGGTATGGATCCACTTCAGTTCACGTTGGAGGAGTATCTTATTGTAATCACCTCCACGCGAACCAAAGTGTATTGCCTGGACTCCATTCTGTGCAAATAAACATTAATGTGCAAACTGGCAAATAATCCCTTTTTTCATCAAATATCAATCAAATGAATATCCAAATGTGAATGTGCAAATTGTGCAAAGTACATATATATAGGTGTAAAACGATGATCCTTAAAGTGAGTCTATGTAAAACTTAACAGTCCTCCAGTGGTGAAAAAGTATAGCAGCAGACTTCAGATTAGACATAGGAGGTAAAAGTAAAACCCGTCTCCTCCTGATACGTTGCATCACACCTCACGTGACTCTATCATGGATGCCCTTGATAAAGTCACGTGAGGTGTGACGCAACGCGCCAGAATGCAGTCACTTTAATATATGTATTGTTATTGCTGCTATAGAAGGTATAGTATCATAAAAACTAGTATCATAGACTTGCACATTATTGTTTTTGCACGGTATTTACTAACTACTTCTCAGAAAGTTGAGTTGGATTATATTGATTTGGTTGTTATTGGCTAATGGTGCATGGTTTCATATATTGCTTATTTGCACATCATTAATTGCATATTTGCACTGCAGCATCAAGCACTTTATTGTGGTTGCTATAGAAGGAGAAGTTACATGTGCAAGGATATTATTTAGCACTGTTTCTTGCAGAATTTGCACATCACTGATTGCACATTTAATTGCCTGAGTGTTATTACTTGAGCATTTATATAGGCAGCTGGTGTTGACCTAGACTTTGTTCATTTGAATTATTATCATATGGTGTAGTAAGCGCCCTCAGTACTTACATATACTTATCTGATATTGTGTGAGAATACTATTCACTGGTGGTTGCTACTATTGGTCCAGTTACTTTGGTTGCGCATTATTTTAGCCTTTAAGTAGTGAGTGAAGCCTTCTGGCTTTACAGTGTTGTAGGTGTGTGTGTGTATTATTATTATTACTATACAGCAGGGATATGCAATTAGTGGACCTCCAGCTGCTGCAGAACTACAAGTCCCATGAGGCATAGCAAGACTCTGACAGCCACTAGCATTACACCCAGAGGCAGAGGCATGATGGGACTTGTAGTTTTGCAACAACTGGAGGTCCGCTAATTGCATATCCCTGCTATACAGGATTTATATTAGGGCAGTGATTTACAATATAAAGGGAGACCATACAGTTGCAATACAATAAAATACAAGAGAGTTAAGAGGGCCGTGTTCATGACAGCTTACAATCTAAAAGGGTGGGGGTTGAACCAGTGGCTGAATAAAGTGACAAATATTTTGGAACGGAAAATTTTTTAATGCATTTCTTTTGGTATAGTTATGTGACCGTTTGGGCTTGGTCTCATGTCTTTGTGTTAAATGCTGTAATCCTGCTATCTATACCTCTCATTTTATTGTACCCCTTTGTGCATTACATTAATACCTTTTGTTATCTTACATTGCAAAACTCAATAAAATCCTTGTAAAGCAAAAGTGTCTTTTTTTGGCTTTTGCTCCATTTTAGAATTCTAGCAGTTGTGCAATTAAATGTTGGTCAGAGCACCCCTTTAAAGTTAACCAAACTTGAGAAAGTATATTACTGAGTATGACAAAACAGCAATGTTAATGTGAAACTGCAAACCATATAATCACAGGTAAACGTGTAGATAAAATACATATATGGGAGCCTGTTTACCTGCCAAATGATTTGTATTCCTGTCCATCCAGTCCTGTGATTTACACAGCTCTGCCACGGAGAACAGCCAGGCACATAACACCACTTTTCAGTTATGGAATACAGTGGTGTCATCTTCTCATCCCACTCTGCTGACTGCCTAGTGCAGTGGTCATCTCCTTGCTCGCTCCGCTCTCTCCTGTGAACATGTTCCTTATCAACACATGCACACCTGATTGGCTCACAGATATATCCCTCCCTCTCCCAGTCTCAGTGCTGCTGTAAAGAGGATATATCGGTATATTAAAAACACATTTAATGATTTATTAATAAATTCATAGCTGCATTATATGGTACCTTTTATGTCTATTTGGAGTTCACCTTTAAAACTGCAAGGCACTACAAGTGGGTATACTGGCCATTAAAAAAACACAACTCTGAAAATAAAAATTGTGATTACAGGGTGAAAAAATATACATCATAAAATTTGCAGAATGGAAAGTCAAATATAAAAATGTGAAAGAGGCTGTAGATGGCGGGCACTTCACATGCGTGTTATTCTTTGCATTTTTCACACTTTAGCTTAAATTTGATGTATGTTTTAGAGCTGCTGTTTTCCTTCCTGTGAAATGTGCCTTTAAGTTCAGGTGATTTAGGGCCCCCGGATAAAAGCCGGTCTTGTTGGCCCTCTTATGCAGGCTGCAGTTGTGTGAAGTAATGCGCTGTGTTAATTCTTTCATGGCGTGCAGCACTTTATTTTGCGTTCTGCCTCATTAAAGACTAGCTCCATGGGTAAGTGCTTACAATTTACCCTCATTATTTATTACTTGAATGGTTGCTGTGTATTAGAAAGCCAACAGAACCCAAATACAATGAAACTGAGAAACCAGGCAAAATCCTTCTTTACACCTTTTATGGGCTCAGCAGAGCAAATGTTATCTATCTATTATCTGTCTATCTATCATTCTCTGTATGTGTATATATTCTATGTAGATTTACTGTACCGCAATGTACAGCATTTTTCTTTCTTTCGCAACCTCGCTTCCCAGTAGACTCCAATAGGCCACTCTCTCTGGCGGATCCCCCACACACCCACTCAACCCCTTACAGCTTGGGGCATATGGGACAGAACACCTCTCTATCCCATCTATATCCCTATTCTATCTTTCTTTCGCTCTCTCTCTATTTCTCTGTCTCTTTCTTTCTTTCTCTCTCTTTCTATCTCTAATCTCTAACCTCTCCCTCCTAGGTAGGTGCTAGAAGAACGTATAGCTTTGGGTCTTTCTGCTTACCAGGAAGATTGTTAGGCAAACTTAGAGTGCTCTCTGCCTACCAGGGAGCAGGATCTATTAGTAAGGTCTGCTCATGGTGCTCAGATGCGGCTCAGCTTGTCTGAATGTCTCACACTGGTCCAATAAGGAGGCATATTGGATGGTGGGAGGAGACCTGGAAAGTGAGGACACAGGAATTGTTACAGCACTGTCTATTGGCCGAAGAAAGTGCCTCAATGCATGCTGAGATACTGTATAAATGTCAAGGGCACATGTGCTCGAGGTCTTTCAGCTGGAGAGCGGGTGCCCGGAGGGAAGGGGGTGGCTGCCCCTTCTCTGTAGAGGTTGTTATGCGGCCTTGGGTAGTAGGGCCTGAAGTCAGAGAGGAGCTGAACTTAGAGGTTCTGCGGAGCTGACTGGATGGGGGACACCAGGAATTATCTGATTCTGTCTATACTGAGTATAGATTGGTGTCTTTGGGCCTGTCCTGCTAGAAGAGTCAGTGGACGGGTGTCAGTCAAGGGGATGCTAGAGAGTGTCCTGAAGATAAAGTGGTTGCATCAAGTCTGCTGCTAGAGAGAGCAAGACAAGTTAATTCTTCCATACAAGTGGCAGTATGGTAAAAGCAGTGTGTCTACTTCCACAAATCTTCTAGTGAGGCCAAGTGAGAGTTGTCCTTATCTACTGCGAACAGTTCATGTTGGAGTATCCCACTATTCCCTTCTGCCATCCAAATTCCACAATAAATATAAAAAAAACCCAAATACCTTGGACTGTTTATTGAGTAACAAGCAATCGGGAGTAAGGGGGGATAAGTGAAAACCCCTAGCAACTGGCTGCAGGTAATTAGAGGGAGGTCTGAGAAATCAACACACAGCAAGCCCTACAGGGACAGTGCCATGCTTTCTTTCTTTTTCTCTCTCTCTCTTTCTTTCTCTCTCTCTCTCTTTCTTCCATTCTCTCTATCTCTCCATCTTTCATTATCTCTGTCTTTCTTTCTATATTTCTCTCGATCTCTCTCTTTCTTTCTCTCTCTCTCTCTTTCTTTTGTAGCACCCTCCTAGGTAGGTGCTAGAAGAGAGTAGAGTTTTGGGTCTTCCTGCTTACCAGGAAAATTGTTAGGCAAACTTAGAATGCTCTCTGCCTACCAGGGAGCAGGATCTATTAGTAAGTAGAGTTGAGCGAACACCTGGACGTTCGGGTTCTGCTGGTCCGTCCGAACTTCGGGACAAAGTCCGGGTCCGGGTCCGGACGGAACCCGAACGATCGCACGGACAACGAACCCCATTGAAATCAATGGGGACCCGAACTTTTAGGCACAAAAATGGCTGTAGCAAAGTCCTGGAAAGCCCCAGAGGGCTGCAAAAGGAAGTAAAATGGGGGTAAGGGTAGGGCAAGTGCCCTACAAAAAAAATGGGGACAGGGAAATAACTTTAAATATTTTTTAAAAAATAAAAACAAAAAAAAGCAAAAATGGAGGTGAATGTGGATCATCTTCAAACTGTGTCTGAAAAGTATTAATTAACGGTAGAAACCATATAACTGTTCCAAAATCATCTTCAAACTAGGGCAAGTGCCCTACAAATAAATGGGGATAGGGAAAATAAATTAAAATCAAGTAAAAAA
>BLSH010000756.1:3629037-3647704 GCA_018402905.1 Glandirana rugosa | reverse complement strand
AGTATCAACTTCACATGTATACTACTTTTAATGTCCGGAGAGAGTAGAAAAATTCACCCTCTTGAACGTGTTAACCACCGACTGATTTATGAAAAAACGGGGTGACATGTCATAGAGTCATACGTAACTCCGTGAAAGAAGCCGGTCATCGGTCACGACATTGTTACGGACGCAGGAGTGAAAGGTCCGGAGGAGGGTGGTAGGTTATACGGAGGGATAACCTGGTCACACCCTGTAAGTCTGTTCGACTCGGCGTGGACTCGTGACCCGAACGATTTTTGAAATGTCCGGGTCCGGGTCCGTGCCACGGACACCCGAAAGTTCGGTACGGACCCGAACGTTACAGTCCGGGTTCGCTCAACACTATTAGTAAGGTCTGCTCATGGTGCTCAGGTGCGGCTCAGCTTGTCTGAATGTCCCACACTGGTCCAATAGGGAGGCATATTGGATGGTGGGAGGAGGCCTGGAAAGTGAGGACGCAGGCATTGTTACAGCACTGGCTACTGGCCGAAGAAAGTGCCTCAATGCATACTGAGATACTGTACAGTGGGGCAAAAAAGTATTTAGTCAGCCACCAATTGTGCAAGTTCTCCCACTTAAAAAGATGAGAGAGGCCTGTAATTTTCATCATATGTACACTTCAACTATGAGAGACAGAATGAGAAAAAAAATCCAGAAAATCACATTGTCTGATTTTTAAAGAATTTATTTGCAAATTATGGTGGAAAATAAGTATTTGGTCAATAACAAAAGTTCATCTCAATACTTTGTTATATACCCTTTGTTGGCAATGACAGAGGTCAAATGTTTTCTGTAAGTCTCCACAAGGTTTTTACACAGTTTTGCTGGTAGTTTGGCCCATTCCTGCATGCAGATCTCCTCTAGAGCAGTGATGCTTTGGGGCTGTCGCTGGGCAACACGGATTTTCAACTCCCTCCAAAGATTTTCTATGGGGTTGAGATCTGGAGACTGGCTAGGCCACTCCAGGACCTTGAAATGCTTCTTACGAAGCCACTCCTTTGTTGCCTGGGCGGTGTGTTTGGGATCATTGTCATGCTGAAAGACCCAGCCACGTTTCATCTTCAATGCCCTTGCTGATGGAAGGAGGTTTTTACTCAAAATCTCACGATACATGGCCCCATTCATTCTTTCCTTTACACGGATCAGTCGTCCTGGTCCCTTTGCAGAAAAACAGCCCCAAAGCATGATGTTTCCAAACTTCAGACGGGCCCAGACATGTACTGGCTTAAGCAGGGGGACACCTCTGGCACTGCAGGATTTGAGTCCCCGGCGGCATAGTGTGTTACTGATGGTAGCCTTTGTTACTTTGGTCCCAGCTCTCTGCAGGTCATTTACTAGGTCCCCCTGTGTGGTTCTGGGATTTTTGCTCACCGTTCTCACGGGGTGAGATCTTGCGTGGAGCCCCAGATCGTGGGAGATTATCAGTGGTCTTGTATGTCTTCCATTTTCTAATAATTGCTCCCACAGTTGATTTCTTCACACCAAGCTGCTTACCTATTGAAGATTCAGTCTTCCCAGCCTGGTGCAGGTCTACAATTTTGTTTCTGGTGTCCTTTGAGAGCTCTTTGGTCTTGGCCATAGTGGAGTTTGGAGTCTGGCTGTTTGAGGTTGTGGACAGGTGTCTTTTATACTGATAACAAGTTCAAACAGGTGCCATTAATACAGGTAATGAGTGGAGGATAGAGGAGCCTCTTAAAGAAGAAGTTACAGGTCTGTGAAAGTCAGAAATCTTGCTTTTTTTTAGGTGACCAAATACTTATTTTCCACCATAATTTGCAAATAAATTCTTTAAAAATCAGACAATGTGATTTTCTGGATTTTTTTTCTCATTCTGTCTCTCATAGTTGAAGTGTACCTATGATGAACATTACAGGCCTCTCTCATCTTTTTAAGTGGGAGAACTTGCACAATTGGTGGCTGACTAAATACTTTTTTGCCCCACTGTATAAATGCCAAGGGCACATGTGCTCGAGGTCTTTCAGGTGGAGAGCAGGGTCCCGGAGGGAAGGGGACGGCTGCCCCTCCTCTGTAGAGGTTGTTATGCGGCCTTGGGTAGTCGACCTAAGGGCCTGAAGTCAGAGAAAAGCTGAACCCATAGGTCCTGTAGAGCTGACTGGATGGGGGACACCAGGAAAGATCTGATTCTGTCTACAGTGAGTACAGATCAGTGTCTTTGGGCCTGTCCTGTGAGGGCCACCCCTTTAGCTAGAAGAGTCAGTAGACGGGTGTCAGTAAAGGGGATGCTAGATAATGTCCTAAAGATAACGTGTTTGCAGTAAGTCTGCTGCTAGAGAGAGCAAGAAGACTTAATTCTTCCATACAAGTGGCAGTATGGTAAAAGGAGTGTGTCTGTTTCCACACATTTTCTAGTGAGGCCAAGTGAGAGTTGTCCTTATCTACTGTGAATAGTTGGAGTATCCCACTATTCCCTTCTCCAGTCCAAGTTCCACAATAAATATAAAAAAACCCAAATACCTTTAGGCCTTCCAATCGGTCCAATTAATCAATATACCAAATTCCATCCAGTCGTACTCCTATCTCCTACTATATGTGTACACAATGTATACACAATTTGTGGACTATAACACATATTTTTGTACTTTTGAGTACTTCTTATAGGACTTTATTGTCACATGGGAGCGCTGCAATACCTTTTTTTATTTTTTGCATGTTGAGATTGTGTTTTTCTCTTTTTTTTGCATTGTTGCTCTTACATTTAGGGGCGCCGATCATTCACAATATTTTCTTTGTCCAAAAACCTTAGACTGTTTATTGAGTAACGAGCAAACGGGAGTAAGGGGGGAAAACCCCTACCAACTGGCTGCAGGTAATCAGAGAGAGGCCTGAGAAGTCAACACACAGCAAGCCCTACAGGGACAGTGCCACGCTTGCTTTCTTTCTTTCTTTCTTTCTTTCTTTCTCTCTCTCTCTCTTTCTTTCTCTCTCTTTCTTTTTTTTCCCTTTCTTTTTTTCTTTCTCTCTACATCTCTCTTTCTTTTCTTTCTTTCTTTTTTCTTCCTTTCATTCTCTCTCTTTTTGGGGCACCCTCCTCTCTACTCAATAGATTCCAGTAGGCCACTCTCTCTGGTGGATCCCCCACACATCGACTCGACCCCTTGCAGCTTGGGGCACATGGGACAGAGCACCTCTCTATCCCCAACATGGCTCAGGGTGAACCTTTTTCTAGCTCTAAAGAAACTTCAATGGTAACTGTTGGTGCAGCATAGTGGCGCAGCCTCCAGCGTGCTCCAACCATGTGTAGTTGTAACACTTCGGCACCACAGCATTTTGTATAATCCTCCATGTTGCATCCACCAATCTCTTGATGCTACATCATCCTCACACTGTGATCATGCTCTGATCACATGGTCCCCACCAAGCACAGTGAATACTGCCGACTACCCCAAGTAGTACACATGGGAATAGCATATGGGCACCCTCCTCACATCTTTTATTCTCACCCTGGCTATATGCAGATATAGCACAATGTATAGCATTGTCTTTCTTTGCAACCCTATAGCGGACCCTCATCGTCCCCACTCATTGTTATTTAATTTCACTCCCTACACTTCCTGGATTCTCACTTAGGTGTTAATGACGTAGTTGCCCACAACCTGACATCATGCATCTCAGGCGACCTTAAGGTACGTTACAGCAGTGGTTCTCAACCCTGTCTTCAAGTACCCCCAACAGACCATGTTTGCAGGTTTTCTTTATCTTGCACAGGTGCTTTAAATTAAATTCAATGGCTTGCTATTTTAGACAGCTATTTTATCTAAGAGAAATTCCCAAAACATGGCCTGTTGGGGGTACTTGAGGACCGGGTTGAGAACCACTGCTCTACAGGATATGTATCATGGAGCACCATCAGGGGCCCAGCTGTTTCTTCCTTATTCCTACAGCCTGTCCCTTTATGACATGCTGTGGCACATGTGCAGCATCAAGGGGTGGGCTGCAAAAACCTGGAAGAGATAGCCAGCTCTTGATGACACCAGAAAAGAAGATGGCAGCGCAGGACCAGGTGTGCAGCAGCAGATTGGTGGATCCCAACAGAACAACCCTGTATTCACTGGGTGTGTGAGTATGTTTTTTGTGGAATAGCAAGTCAAAAAAGTAAGGTGGGGGGCCATGGTGGGGCAGTAACGTTCCTCCTTAATTTGGGATGATTTGCAGTTTTTTTTTAAACCCGTGTACATTCTTTATTCTGGCTTTCAGTCCCGGCTGTGGTTTTTTAGAATCCTAAAATTTCCCCTCCATACACATTGTTCAGCATGGGATCTAGAACCTAGCGGCGATCCCTGTAGTAACGTTACCTACTACAGTGATTTCCAGCTTCCACAAGGGTCAACCAGGTATAGATCATGCATAGTTACATTGTTCCAAGCTGGACCAAGCTGTAAGGAGTCTTTAACTTCTATATGAGCAGCTGACTTTTTTTAAAACATTTGCAGTATAGACTCGCTTGAAAACATTTTCCTCTTCTATGAAAAGACAAAACAACGTCTGTATATCACCCTCTCTTTTGTTCAGTGAAAAAGATTTTTCTTTCCGTCTCCCAATATGATCTCGGCTGGGTCAGATCCTTCTAAATGGTTTCAGTTCATGGACTGCACACACTTGGAGCTGCATTTAGTAATGCTGGAGGGCAGAATTTATAGCTTGCGTGGGTGTCATGCAACCTCCTGACATGTCACAAGGATGGAGCATGTGCTGCCTTTGGTAACTTTACTGTTTGCTGTGACCTTTATCTCTCATCTCATGGTAAAGCTAACTAGCGTGGCCACTGGGTTGTTTTAAAGTAAAAAGTATGCGGCTATAGTTATTAAAGCCCAATTGGACCTTCAATTTAAGTTGTCTAAATACATTCCAGGTGCATCATAAAAGGTGTTCAACAAATCACAATTTTTTTTTCTTTATAAACCAGCCACAGCCTTAGTAGGAATACAAAAGAAGTGCAAAGTCTTAACATATTTTTTCTTTAGAAATGGTCCTTCATTATGGCATGTTGTAGAGAAGGACCCCTTCCATTCTCTCTATAGGGGAGCAGTGGTAGGGTTGCCACCTTTTCTTCAAGTCAAACCCGAACACTTTAGCGGCGCATGGCAATTTTTTTTATAGTATAAACTATACATATATTTTGCTATTAAATAACATTTCTAATCCTATGAAGTTAATAACAAACGTCCCCCTTTACATCAGAGTCCACAGAGTTCCCCTTTTACATCTGAATCCAGAGTTCCCCTGTTACATCAGAGTCCACAGAGTTCCCCTGTTACATCTGATCTCGCAGAGTTCCCTTTCACTGTAAGGGGGGACTCTGCAGACTCTGACGTAAGGGAGAACTCTGGGGACTCTAACATAAGGGATGCTCTGGGAACCCTGATTTAAGAGGGAACACTGTGAACTCTGATGTAAGGGGGAACACTGTGGCCTCTGGTAAAAAAACAAACTCTGATGTAAAGGGTGCTCTGAGAACCCCGGTTTACCTTAATGTACTGACTCAGAGGCAGGAGAGAGAAGGGGGGAGACTTCTGTCACAGATAGGGATGGATGGTGAGCTCACTCACCCTTTGGCAGTCAGTACCTCTCACCCAGATGTATCCGAGGCTGCTTTCCTATTCTGAGGCACAGTGCCAGGGATTGGAGTGTGGGCAGACACAGAGGGGTAGAAGAGGTGTAGATTGAGCCCTTCCTCCTCTCCCATCTATGTGTGTAGGGGGGATTGTTAGTGCTGGCTTTGGGCAGTGTGAAAGAGAGTGTAACAGACACTCTCAGCTTAGACAACTGCAGCCAGCAACCCTGCTAGGAAGCCATAGACCGGTCTGAATAATGTGTCCGGGTTTCAGGCAGTCTGAAACCCGGACGCATGATTCCAAACCCGAACTGTCCGGGTGAATCCTGGACAGGTGGCAACCCTAAGCAGTGGTCTCTCTGCAGAAGTCTGACATGGCTCCCTGTGAGACAGAGCTAGGGCACATGAGCTTTGCTGATTGCAGAGCTATAGATCTGACTCACTAGGAGTTGTGTGGGACCTCTGCAGGGAGACCACAGCCTACAGCACATGTGTCAAACACAAGACCCACGGGCCAAATCTGGTCCTCCAGACCATTCCATGTGGCACTCCTACCCAGGGTTTTTTTATTCAGCTGGAACATGGCAAAACTCTATTCCAAAACCTTTAGCTCTCGCCCTCCGCTCCTCACTGTCACTTCTGTGTTTACAAGGACAGCTTTCCTTCTGGCGGCTCTAACAGATCCCTGCCTGTCTTGCACTCATGGCGAGGACAAGGGAGATGCAGATGCAATGTGGATGAGGCATCACATGGTAAGCTACACTGTGATCCCCATCTGTGCTCAGGTGCACAGATACCGAACAATGACCTCCCGGCAAGTGAGAGAGGCAGAGCCGCCTACACTGCCAGGGGGTACTAGAGCTGGGTAGGTGAGATAAAGCTTTTTTTTCGGGGGGGGGGGGTGGGGGGCTTGAAAAGGTGAGTGCTGTGGCGAGATGTATGTGCAGAGGTGGGGATGGGGAAGAGTGGGGTAGAGGTCAGAGCCAAGGAGGGGTGAAAGTGAGATGTGGACAGCCTTGGAAAGAGAACTGAACCCTGCACACTCCTAAACCCTGTATTCTGTATATGGCACACTCCTCAACACTGCACTCTGAACACAGCACACCCCTAAACTCTGCACTCTGTACATAGTGCACCCCTGAACCCTGTCATCACCCCTGAACCTGCACTCTGTACATAGTGCACCCCTGAATTCTGTAATCACCACTGAACCTGCACTCTGTACATAGTGCACCCCTGAACCCTGTAATCACCCCTGAACCTGCACTCTGTAGATAGTGCACCCCTGAACACTGTAATCACCCCTGAACCTGCACTCTGTACATAGTGCACCCCTGAACTCTGTAATCACCCCTGAACCTGCACTCTGTACATAGTGCACCCCTGAACCATGTCATCACCCCTGAACCTGCACTCTGTACATAGTGCACCCCTGAACCATGTCATCACCCCTGAACCTGCACTCTGTACATAGTGCACCCCTGAATTCTGTAATCACCCCTGAACCTGCACTCTGTACATAGTGCACCCCTGAACTCTGTAATCACTCCTGAACCTGCACTCTGTACATAGTGCACCCCTGAACCTGCACGCTGTACTTAGCGCATCCCTGAAGTCTGCAAATTATGCACTCCTGGTATTTATTGCCCCTTTAAGATCCTCCCACTGTTAATGAAAGTTGACCACAAATGCTGTTCGTTTGGTTCTGCAGGGGAGAGTAGTTGACTTCCCACACCTATTCTCTGAGAAAAAAAAAACCCTGGATAAATGTATATATTCTTACAAATACAACCAGCTCTTTGAGGGCAACAGTAATGCTGATGCAGCCCGCAATAAAATTGAGTTTGATACCCCTGGCCATACGGGGTTTTTCTCTGCAGCATGTTGGCAGGGGATAGGCTTTTATACTTTTTCGTAAGACAACAAACTGTAATACCTTGCTTTAATAAAATGTATTTAGCTTTTTTTAACTGAAAAATAAATTAGACATTAAAGCGGAGTTCCACCCAAAAGTGGAACTTCCGCTTTAAGTGTAGGTGACCCCCTGACATGCCACAATTGGCATGTAATTTTTG
The DNA here is from genome assembly GCA_018402905.1 of Glandirana rugosa. Lineage (NCBI taxonomy): Eukaryota > Metazoa > Chordata > Amphibia > Anura > Ranidae > Glandirana > Glandirana rugosa. The sequence continues at coordinate 3,640,036 of BLSH010000756.1, read as the reverse complement.
GGGGGGCGACCCTGTTTTCTTAGGGTCCCAGCTCCTACTTCCTCTCCTGGTGCCGCAGGACCGGAAGGAAGTTCACCTCTCCCCCTCCCTCCCGGGGATCTTCTGGGACACGTCACAGGTGCCAGAAGATACACCAGCCTTTCACAGCACGCAGCGCGGCATGCTCGGTGCACGCCCGGCTTTGAACCCTTGCTATGCCGACAGCGCTTATCTAAAGAGGCAGCACGCCAGACACTGCTTGCATTGAGACTTAGTATATCTGGCCGAGACATTGTATCAAAAAATCCCCACCCCATACACACAAGCCCAAATCACAAAGGCTCCATTTACACGGGACGCTGTTTCAACCTCCTCTGAACGTTTTATCTTGACAGCTAGAAACCAGCGTCTAAAACGTCCGTTTTGCCGCGTTCACGTCTAGAAGCCTTTTTGACAAAAAAAAGAAAACAAAAATGGAATCGCCTGTAAACGAAACTCTCCAATCCGTGTTTTCAAGCTGTTTGGCATTTCAAATGCCTCTAAACTCAACTGCTCAACAGAGTCCTGACCTCAACCTGATAGAACACCTTTGGGATGAATTACAGTGGAGACTGCAAGCCAGGCCTTCTCATCCTCAACAATGTCTGACCTCACAAATGCATTTCTGGAAGGATGGTCAAACATTCCCATAGACACTCCTAAACCTTGTGGACAGCCTTCCCAGAAGAGTTGAAGCTGTTATAGCTGCAAAGGGAGGGCCAACTCAATATTGAACCCTACAGACTAAGACTGGGGGGCCATTAACCAGTTTCGGCAGGTTTATCCCCATTCCTGACCAGGCCATTTTTTGTGATACGGCACTGCGTTACTTTAACTGACAATTGTGCGGTCGTGCAACGTTGTACCCAAATGAAATTGATGTCCTTTTTTCCCCTCACAAGTAGAGCTTTATTTTGCTGGTATTTAATCACCTCTGCGGTGACAATTTTGAAAAAAAAAAAATTTCTCACTTTCTGCAATAAGACACACCCAATAAAAAAAATGTAAAAAATCTAATTTCTTCCTTAGTTTAGTCCAATATGTATTCTGCTACATGGTTTTGGTAACAAAAAATCCCAATAAGCGTATATTGATTGGTTTGCGCAGAAGTTATACTAGTAATGGAGGCTATCAGGGATTTTTAGCGGGACTGCAACATTGTGGCAGACAAATCTGACACTAAGTGACACTTTTCGGGGCACAGTGACACCAATACAGTGGTCAGTGCTAAAAAAAAATGCACTGTACTAATGACACTGGCAGGGAAGGGGTTAACATTTAGGGCAATCAAATGTTTAAATGTGCTCCTAGGGAGTGCCTTCTAACTGTGTGTGTGTGTGCATAGGTGTGCGCAGCCTATTGCATTAGGGTGTGCACCTCAAACACACATGTGGGTGTGTGCATGTGTATCCCTACTGATGGTGTCAGTAGAGCAGTGGACGGTGTCTGTAGGGCAGAGATTGGTGTCAGTAGGGTAGTGGGTGGTGTCAGTAGTTTTTATTTGAATTATTTTATTTTTTATTATTTTTTACAATTGTATTTATTTCTTTTACAAATTTTTTAGGACCCCCGTTAGGGGGCTTTGGTGAAATATCAGGGGTTTAAACAGGGGTAATCTCACCAGACAGGGTGATTAGGGTGTGCCTAGGCACACCTGGCACACCCTGTGCGCACGCCTATATGTGTGTGTGTGTGTGTGTGGGGGGTACTTTGGTTGTGAGAAGACAAAGATAGGTATTCCTGCTTAGCAGAAACACAGGATCTCTGTCTCCCCTGAGGTTTGGCGATCTGCCTTGTTTACATAAGCAGACCGCCGTTCTGCCTCTCTCGGGAACAATTGGCTAGTCTGCTGGACCTGCCGATTGGCTCCCGCTGTGTCCAACCACAGCGGGAGCAGGGCGACGGTGGCGTGCGCGCACCCTGCAGACCCGGGAGCATGAAATGACGTACAAGTACACGACTTCATGCAGAAGAACCGTCGCCCAACAGTATATGTACATGGGGCGGTCGGCAAATGGTTAACGTTTATGTGCATGTAAAGGCAGGTGTTCCAGTACTTTTGGTAATATAGTGTATTTCATGTCTGAGGTTTACAACCACTTTAATGCAATGTTCCCGGGGGAGCCAGAGAGCGGGTAGGGCAGACTCGATCGCCGCCGGCTACCCGCGATGCCCCCCCCCCCCCCGCAGTGAGAGAACAGAATTCCGTGTAAGTAAACACGGATCTCCGTTCTGACAGAGGAGGAAGGGCTGTGATCACTCCCTGCCAGCCCAGCCCCTATACAGTTAGAACAGGCCCAGGGAACACAGTTAACCCTTAGAGCGCCCCTTGCAGGTTAACCCCTTCACTGCCAATGGCATTTACACAGTAATCAGTGCATTTTTATAGCACGGATCGCTGTATAAATGCCAATGGTCCCAAAAAAAAGTGTCAAAATGGTCCAACATGGGTGCTGCAATATCGCAGTACCGATATAAATTGCAGATCGCCGCCATTGCTAGTAAAAAATAAAATAAAAATCCCATAAACTAATTCTCATGGTTTGCAAACGCGGCAACTTTTGCGCAAACCAATCAATAAATGCAGATTGCGATTTTTTTTACCAAAAATATGAGGAAGAATATAAATCGGCCAAAACCGATGAAAAAAATGTTTTTTTTTGTATATTTTTTTGGATTAGTATTTTAGCAAAAAGTAAGAAATTTAAGTTTTTAGCAAAATTGTCTCTCTTATTTTGTTTATAGCAGCGATCAGAAATGACGCAAAGGGGATCAAATACCACCAAAAGAAAGCTCTATTTGTGGGAAAAAAAGGACGCAAATTTTTTTTGGTTACAACGTCGCACGACCGCGCAATTGTCAGTTAAAGTGACGCAGTGCTGAATCGCAAAAAGTGCTCTGGTCCTAAAGGGTGAAATCCTTCCGGGGCTGAAGTGGTTAAGTGTTCAAAATACTTCCATCATTAGAAACGAAGGAAAAGTTTACATTTAGGCCTGGGGCTGGCGGGCGGTAGCGGTAAATCCCCGCTAGTCTCAGCGGGGATTTAGCGCTGTTATAGAGGCGCTACGGCGCCGCTATGCAGGCGGGTGCGGGGCACTTTTAACCCCCCCACAACGGGTTAAACAGGGGTTAAAAGTGCCGGCGCGGTGTACAGCCGCTACGGGAGCGCTGCCCATTCAATTTAATGGCAGGAGCAGTGGAGGAGCGGTGAATACACCGCTCCCCACATTCCTGAAAAATCATGCTTGCATGATTTTCTTAAGCGCTGCGCTAGCGCAACGCCTCAGTCTGAAAGCATCCATAGAGATGCATAAAAATAATATTTAGAGCGTTATTGCAGCGGTAATTTTAGCGCTTTACCGCTGTAATAACGCCCCAGTGTGAAAGGGGCCTTAGAGCAGAGTCCTCATTTAAATACTGCAATACTCGTCCAACATCACAAATTTCTCCATCCTGCTACTTCCTAATCTTCAAATTCTTTATGCATTTCCAGGCCTATCCTCACAGTAGCAATTCTTTGTATCTTTAATAACCTGCCTCTATAAAATCCCTCTACATCCCTCACACTAAGAAGGAACATCTGCACAAGCCATCTGAGAAATAAAAAACTGATATCACTGGAGAGAAATAATGGAACGGGAACACAAGAGAATGAAGCTCTGACATTCTAAGAGGGTTCCGTGAGGACAATGGGGCAATCAAACTCTGAAATGAAATAATACACTTAATACAGAAAGCCACCATCCCATTATATTAATATTAAACGTGCTTCGCTGAGCACCGCAGGCTCTGACGGAGATTTAATTCCATCTGTATTGAATCATCACAGAGGAAAAGCAATCTGCAAATGCCTCCTTGATATGTGGCCTTTAACAGAATGAGATCGATAGGCAATCGCTGATTTCCTGACCCCCTTGTGTCCCTGACACTTCTCCGCGTAGAAAGTTATCTTTTTTTTCTCCCTTCTCCCGTCATTGTTTTCCAAATGCTGGTGGTGGGTTTGATAGCTAGGGAGATTTTTCGACCTGTCTATTTTTTTTTTCTCTGGTGGCTCATTCAAAGAAAGGGCACATGTATTGCCTATCACCCACTCCTTAATCATCTTACACAGTGCACAAAGAAATTTCTCAAATCTGCTTCCGGCTCTATAAAAACGTGCGCTTTGAATTGGCAGTTCAAAGCCGTGAATAAGAAATGGAATATAGGAGGATAAGCTCAAGAGGATCGGACCGGTGGCTCTCAGTCGCTTGATAATGGCGGTGTGTGAAAAGGCCAGGGCCACATTGTACATGGAACATGGAGTGGTCTCAATTCCTGCCCTCTTAAATCTTCATTGTGGGGGGATTTAGGTCCCTGCTCTGACTTGCTGCTCATTTTTTAGTCTGGACCATTCTCTCGTCTCTCTTAAGGGACATTATTATAATATACTGTATGAAAATGTGACATTTTCATAGCACAGAGATCAATTTGCCCTGTCTGAATGTCAATTTTTGGCTTCAGGGACATTTGTCATACACCTGAAATTATTTTGAAAAGCTTCCGATTGCCTTCACACGGGGCATCTGGCCTGCCTCTGACCTCCATCAAAGCTGCATCAAGCTGCCTCAAACTACCTTCACTTTTTTTGGAAGTAAAAGCAGTTTTGAAGTAAGCAAAGACTGTGTTCACCCATCCTGTGTGACGACTTTTAAAGATTTTTTTGTAGAGAGTGGAGAAGGATTGGACCCTTTGTCCAATTTGTATAGCTGTCTGTGTCTGCGCTTGAGAGATTCACCCTTCTACACTATATTAACAAAAGTATTGGGACGCCTGCCTTTACACGCACATAAACTTTAATGTCATCCCAGTCTTGGTCCGTAGGGTTCAATATTGAGTTGGTCCAGCCTTTGCAGCTATAATAGCTTAACCTCTTCTGGGAAGGCTGTCCATAAGGTTTAGGAGTGTGTCTATGGCAGGGTTTCTCAACCAGGGTTCCTCCAGTGGTTGCTAGGGGTTCCTTGAGCAATGGTCAATTTCTACCTCTCAGATAAATTCCCAATGACATCATTGATCATTTTAGCTATCTCTAAGGGGGTAATTCTTCCCCATGACCACAGGTGTAAGGAGCATTCTTCCTACTGACCATCACATTAATGTATCATGAGTTTTAGATTTTTAATTTTTAGCAGGGGTTCTCAGAGACCAGAGAATTAATTCAAGGGTTCCTCTCTGTTGAAAAGGTTGAGAAAGGCTGGTCTATGGGAATATTTGACCATTCTTCCAAAAGTGCATTTGTGAGGTCAGGCACTGATGTGGGCAGGAAGGCCTGGCTCGCAGTCTCTGTTCTAATCCATCCCAAAGGTGTTCTATTGGGTTGAGGTCAGGACGATGCAGGCCAGTCAAGTTCCTCCACCCCAAACTCATTCATCCATGTCTTTATGGACCTTGCTTTGTGCACAGTCATGTCGGAACAGGAAGGGGCCATTCCCAAACTGTTCCCACAAAGTTGGGAGCATGAAATTGTCCAAAATGTCTTGGTATGCTGACGCCTTAAGAGTTCCCTTCACTGGAACTAAGGGGCCAAGCCCAACCCCTGAAAAACAACCCCACACCATAATCACCCCTCCACCAAATGATTTGGACCAGTGCACAAAGCAAGGTCAATAAAGACATGGATGTGCGAGTTTGGGGTGGAGGAACTCGACTGACCTCAACCCGATAGAACACGTTTGGGATGAATTAGAGTGGAGACTGTGAGCCAGGCCTTCTCGTCCAACATCAGTGCCTGACCTCACAAATGCGCTTCTGGAAGAATGGTCAAACATTCCCATAGACACTCCTAAACCTTGTGGACAGCCTTCCCAGAAGAGTTGAAGCTGTTATAGCTGCAAAGGGTGGGCCAACTCAATATTCAACCCTACGGACTAAGACTGGGACGCCATTAAATTCATGTGCGTGTAAAGACAGGCGTACCAATACTTTTGACAATATAGTGTATATATTTCACCTGTGTATTTGCCTGCAGTTTCGCTACAATATTTCAGCATTAATATCTTTCAGCTGTTAAATCCTCTGCACATGACCAACTGCCATCTAATGCCTATGGCTATCTTTGACCCTAATAGTAAATGGACAATTTACAAGACATTGGACAAGACACAAAGGAATGGGATCTACAATCTGGAACTTGTCTAGTCCTAAATGAATCTGGTCGTAGTACACCCGGTGAAAATATCTGGTTTAAATATATGCTTCATTATATAATTCATAACTTTGACATAATGTGATTGCGTTTTTTGTTTCTCTCTGTTGGTTTGGCTCATATGTGTTGAGATTTCTGTTAATCTTCAAGTCTGAGAACCGCAATCCAATGAGATGAAATGCCGGTTGGAGCTCTACATCATTTTTCCATAAACAAAAATCTTAATGGTTAATTAGTGTGTCACATGTGCACAATATTATGACAAGTCCCGTAAATATTTAAGGATCGCAGCATAGACACCCTTTACCCGATTTTAGCTCTGGTTATTTCTCTGTTTATGCGTCTTCTGCCTGGGCTCCAGGCCTATCTGTCATAATCTTGCTCTCATTCAGTTGGTATGTTTTTAACATCTCCATATGGAAAGATCGGGAGAAAAGAATACGTTGATATAAACAAGACACCAGCTTCATTTTTCAATGTTTTTCAGGTATGCAACAAGATAGTTAAATAGTTATTTGGTGTCACATGAGTGTAATATGTACAGTATATTCATGGCATCTAGGGCGCCATCTTTATATATCCTTAGCAAACATAAAAAGATAGTAAGAATAGAAGAGTAAAAATGGAAGTTTTAATTTTTGTAGAATTTCAGCAAAAATAAGGAGATTTTTGGCAAAATGTAACCATGTTGGCAAAGTGCATTTGAGTCAAGGGAGAAGGCAAAATGACGGTGGCTATAGGTTTTTGAGGCTGCAATGGGTCCTCAGGTCCTCCAGCATCAGTGGCGGCTGGTCTCCCGTCCCCCCATTTGGTTGGTCGGTTGCGTCTCCTCTGTCTTCCTTCTCGGCGGCCAATAGGATCGCTTCTCCTCTCAGCCAATCGGATCTTAGGACCAGCTTCCTGAGCCGGGATTTGCCAGGAGGAGAATCAGGAAGACAATAGCAGATATTAATTCGCTATTGTCACACAACTGGGTGGGCTCGGGGAGCACAAGGTATTTTTATGCCAAACGCGTCTGCGTGTTCCTTTTAACTTATGTTATGGAATAAATAGGGGAAGACTTTTCGCAGTGGGCCAACTCATTTTTTCTCTTATGGATTTATGCTTAACTGGATGACAGAGGGGTATCTAGAGTCTGAGGACCTGGAGTAGGTGTGCACCACCTTTTCACAAGGACTTCCGATTTCCAGGAGTTCAGAATGGTGTGTTTTGTGCCTTACGACTCGGGTAGCAGTGCTCTGCGCCCCAAGCCCACCCTTTTTTGAAGCCAATTAGAGCCTCAGGCTCTAATCATGTGCTTCTAAAAAAAAAACAAAAAACCCCCATTGGAATGCATGCGTTCGGCGCCCAGCATATAGATTAGGGGCCGGGCGCATGGATTAGCGGGGCGGCGCCCCTGTGCCCCGTATGGATGGGCTGCCGCTGTCCAGCATACATAGAACCAAAAGGTGTATCAGCTGGCAGGGACTTTTTAGGGCACAAGAACAAGCAAAAACAATAGTTATAAAAAAAAATCATTCAAAATGTCAATGGTGTAACAGATATCCTGAGTCTAAACAACAGTTTTAAAATGTACTCAGCATGTTAGATCTAATAAAAAAAATCCTTCAGACTGTATACTTTTTGGGAATTTTTTTTTCCATATATTTTTAATTTATTTACAGCTCCCCGCAAGGGATCAAACATAGGCTCTCTCCAAGCAACCATCAACATTTGATTGAATTGTAAAGTGGTTATAAACCCAGTACATATACCCATTTGTAGGCAGGTGGAGTTTAATGCTAGTGTTAATTATGTTACCGGGTTTTTCTTGGCAGGTATTTTTTGGGGGGGATGGCCCTGTGGTCCTGTGTGCTATAAAAGGGGACAAGGGCCTGGACCCAGATCACACTCAGAGAGAGAGAGAGAAATGTGTGAGAGTGACTCATTGCCGCTGCCAGAGTCTGGATCACTAGTATGCCATGCCGAGTTTGGAGTTCCCGCTATTAAGGGAGACTTGTAGTTCTTCCTGAAGATACCATCCATGGACTCTGTCAAGAATGGACTCTTTCCTATGCAGGTATGCTGGGGCAGCCACAAGCCTGAAGTTAGGGACTAGGGATGTTAGGAAAAGTAAGTAACCGACACAAACAGCCTACAGCTCAGGTCACTAAAGTACATTGGGGTTTGAAGATAATGGTACAAAAGTTCATACAGTGAGGGTAGATCTCTCATGTGCATCTCTCATGTGGGCTTGGCGCCCAATGAGGAGGAAAACATGGAGGATGTGACAACCACCCTATAACCCTACCTTACTACACACTGAATGGACTTGGCTCAGGTGATACACAGAGATTAAACAAATCCTCCCATTTATGTTGTATCTGTTTATCTGTAGTGCTCTCCCCTCTACAGTTGTTCAAAGTACAGACTTTACATGGCAGGGGACGACGAGGACACTGCACAGCATAGAGCAGGGAGCTGAGTGTAATCTGAGGCCTGAATGAAGAAAAGGACACACTTCCCTCTACACAGTCTCATAGGGAAACATACACCAGTGGTGTCACTAGGGTTGGTGTCACCTGGGGCGGTAAAGCATGGTGTCATCCCCCCCAATAATTTTTTTTCACATATAACACTACATATAATGGCAACAGTAGTGCTGTTAGCAACTATTAAGCAACTAGCAACTTTGAATAACAATATCATATGAAATTAGTTCCCCCAGGAAATTACAACCCCCAGGATCAGTGTCAGTTTCCACAATAATAATAATCCCTAGCATTGGTGTCAGTAGCAGCAATAATAACCCCCTACATCAGTGCAGATTTCTAGAATAAAAACTTCAGCATCTGTACAAGTGTACATAATAATGACTCCCAGCACTGGTGTCAGTCTCCGCACTAATAACTCAAGCATTAGTGTCAGTCTCCGCAATAATAGTCTCCAGCATTGGTGCCAGTTTCCTCAATAATAGTCCCCAGCATTGGTGCCAGTTTCCTCAATAATAGTCCCCAGCATTGGTGCCAGTTTCTGCAATAATAGTCCCCAGCATTGGTGTCAGTTTCCTCAATAATAGTCCCCAGCATTGGTGCCAGTTTCTGCAATAATAGTCCCCAGCATTGGTGCCAGTTTCTGCAATAATAGTCCCCAGCATTGGTGCCAGTTTCCTCAATAATAGTCCCCAGCATTGGTGCCAGTTTCTGCAATAATAGTCCCCTGCATTGGTGCCAGTATGCGCAATAATAGCCCCCAGCATTTGTGTCATTTTCCACAATAATAGCCCCCTGCATTAGTGGCATTTTCTGCATTAATAGCCCCCAGCATTGGTGCCAGTTTTCGCAATAATAGCCCCCAACATTGGCGCCAGTTTCCACAATAATAGGCCCCAGCATTGGTGGCATTTTCTCCAATGATCCCCAACATTGGGGCAGTAGTTGCAATAACCCGCAGCAAAGGTGGTCAGTGGCGGTATGCTATTTTAAAACTCTGCAGCATGAAGAAACTAGTTAACACTGACACTAACCACTAATACACAAAGGGGTTAATTACACTGCCACTGGTCACTACTGCATTAGTGATCCATGGCAGCGTTAATTAACCCATTCATGCTGCAATCCAAAGGGGTTAATTAACACTGACACGGACCAGTAATGCAGTAGTGGCCAGTGGCAGTACAATTAACCCCTTTGTGCTGCATTAGTGGTCAGTGTTATTTAACCCCTTGTATTGCAGCATGAATGGGTTAATTAACACTGACACTGGCCACTACTACAGCACAAAGGGGTTAATTAACTGCCACTGGTCACTAATGCATAAATACACAGTAACTCCTTCATGCTGCACATTACTGGGTAATGGCAGTATTCGTTAATTAACTCCTTCACCCCCCAATTACAGAGCCCACCACACTCCCCAAGGAGATAACTAGTTCAGTGCACTGCAAAAGCCTTATGGCTGAGTCACTGCAGTATTACGCTGTTAAGCAATATACAGTGTATTCTCCTCTGCTCGCTCATCTTATCCAAGCAGCATGGACACTCCCTCGCGGTGCTTCTCTCTCTTCCTGTCCCGGCCTCAGAATGACATCATGTCAGAGGCGGGGGCTAGAAATGTTCTGTCGGGAGGAGTGGCAGTGCAATGGTTTAGTGCTGAGTGCAGGGAGCATTCCAGCACTCGGCACCCCGCTGCAGCTCTGCAAGGGCACTGTGCAGGGTCTCTTCTCCTGGACTTCGGCTGTGATCTGTGCTCCGCTGTGCATTCTCAACCGCCACCAGGCAGACTTTAGCCAGAACCAGCACTGCCTGCACTCTGTCATCCTCCTTGTCCCAACTCTGGTGTCACCCCTCTTGTGGGTGTCACCCGGGTGTGGTCCGCCTCCCTGCGCACCCCCATAGTGACACCACTGACATACACAGGTGATGCAGTCAATTATCTGCTGTGTGCTGGAGGAGAGATAGGGCCGTCTCCTGGGATTGTGTGATGTCCACATAGACTGTCAGAAGTAACTCCTGCAGATGCTAGAGGAAAGAGATAGCAGACAAGAATCATACTAAGTACTATGGACTGAAACAAGTACATACTCTATGAGGATATGCTTTGTTAATTTTTCATTTCAGAGGTTTGCAACCATTTTAAGTGAAACTGTTGGTTGAAGTTTGCTTAAAAGTAGACCAAACTCTAAAATTAGGCCTGCTTTAATAGATGAGGTAAGCGTTATAGCACCATGATAAATAAAGGTGCTGCTTGGTAATTTGGTAGTCCTCTGGTCTCTAAATTCAGTTGGGTAGGCCATAGTCTAGGACAGAGCACAGTCACCCC
>BLSH010000756.1:3592465-3607308 GCA_018402905.1 Glandirana rugosa | reverse complement strand
TGACATTTTCATTTTGTTTAATTGGACGTGAAGTCCTCGATGTCTGGACTTTCAGCGGTACTGAAACGCTCCGTTGAGTTGAAGCTTCGTTGAAGTCCCTTCCAGACCCATTAGAAGGACATTACAGCCTAGGTTTAGTGTAGTCAATTCTATTCCTAGATTTCCCTTTTTAACGTCGCGGAATTTTCACACTTTTTACAAGTATTTTACAACTACCTTGGTCATACGTATTTATTGAGACATATAACTTTATAATTTCAAGGTTGCCTCCTCTGTTTCTCGACTCAGAGTTAGAAGGATATAGGAATATAGGATCATTCTCCGTTGGAACTTTAATATTTCAATATACAGAGTTATTTATGCATACTGGTTCCATCAACATTTTATGAACATTTTTCACACTTTTAAGGCGCTGCAATTTTTCCCTTTAGATCCTTATCTTAACTGATGTGATTTGGATCCGACATTACAGGAAGATTACCCAGACCTTCCCTGAAGTTGCTTCGAAGTTGAGTTGCCTCGCAAAGTCATGGCGACTTTCAGGTCTGTAGCTCCTGAAGTGCAGGTTAATTTGTTTTACTTTTACAGTACACTTTATATTGTATTTTGTATTGTGGTATTGTGGGTCTTTGAACAAATTATCTGAGTTTCTATTATTTCTTATGGGGAAATTCGCTTTGATATACCAGTGCTTCGTATTACAAGCTCATTCCGGAACTAATTATGCTCGCAATCCAAGGTTTTACTGTATTTTCAATGTGCAACTACTGTTGAACTTAAATTATTGAATACTTGAATTAATAAAGGTAGCAGATGATTTTTACACTACGTGGGGCATTTGTTTGTCTATTTCTTCCCTGAGTCAATGCAGTTGAAGACCAGTGCTCCTAGATGACAGTGGGTGCCTGCAGTGCTGGGACAAGGTTATTCAGTGCCCAAGGCAAAGATGCCTAACTGCACCCCACTATTCCCTTAGGGTTAGCAGTAATGATACTGTCAGCCTTGTAACAGAAGCATCTGGCACAGAGCGCCCCCATCCCTGCAATAAACGATTGCGCCCAGGACTGCCGCCCCTCCTGGCCACTCCTTGTCCCAGCCCTGGGTGCCTGACAGTGACGACTGGTGCTCAATATTTTGGAGGTGGGGGCAGCAAACCAATGACACCCCCCCGCAGGAAGGCGGCAATCACTCCCCCCCGCGCGGGAGATGGACGGGAAGGCACCAATCAGAGGCCTCTTTACCTTAAGGAGGCAAATGACAAGGATTCGGGCTACTCCTCGCTCTGGGGCCGTTGCTTCTTCTCCCGGCCGAACAGAAAGTAGGTCCTGAGACCCGATTGGCCGGGAGTCCTAAGACTCCCTGGTCAATCAGGTCTCAGGATCCGCTTCCTGATTGGCTGGGAGGAGAATCAGGAAGACAATAGCAAATATTAATTCGGTATTGTCACTCAATTGGATGGGCTCAGGGCGCAGTGCTCTGCGCCCCGAGCCCACCCTTTTTTGAAGCCAATTAGAGCCTCAGGCTCTAATCGTGTGCTTAAAAAAACCAAAAAACTTTGAAATCCATGTGTCTGACACCCTGCATGCAGATTAGAGGCCGGGCACATGGATTAGGGGGGGCGCTGCCCCTGCGCCCGTTATGGACGGGACGCTACTGGTGCCTGATGACTCAGTAGAAGTGAGAAAGATGCCATAGATACATATTATTATTGGGCATGCTGCATATGACTTCTCTTTAATTAGAGGGTCATGCCTATCGGATAAGCCAGCATCTTGCTACTATTTGTTGAAGGCTTTGGGTTTACTTTGACACCATTCTGGAAAAAACGTTTTTCTTGATCACATTTAATGGACTTTCTTTGTTGAGTTCTCTGGGGACTTTTTTCACAATACACGTTTCATATGTTCATTGCAGTACATTGTATTATAGTATAAATGGGACTAAGGTGGAATTTTGGTATTTTGAAAGTCCCATAAATTTCTAGAAACAAATCCCTTTGTTTTAAAGAGATGTGGATAGCTTAATAACAGCTTGGGAGGAAATAAAATAAATACATACAGTATATTCTTTAATGCCAACTCATATAAGGGAGTATTTGTGGTATAAGCTTTAGCATTCAGAAATGACAGTTCCTTTATAGAGAATCAATTCACCATCGCTCAATATTTTTTTTCTCACTGTTCTCATGCGCTTTGAAACAGGCATCTGGTGATAAGATTATCCAATCCTCTCGCCTCCCGGATGTATCATTAATTGCCTGTCTGGTGTTCTGGCTTAGTAGTGTGATCCTGCTTCCTACGCAGGTGCTGCTCTCCTGGTGGCCTGTGCACTTGTCCTTCGAGGGATTGTTCACCGCACAGCTCCAGCCATGAACTGTGCGCTTCCTCTGTGTTCTATCATCTGTCTGTCAAATCTGTTACAGCGCGCAAACCAAGAGGGATAACACATTGTAAATTGGAAGAACACAATGACTGTCTTATTATTATACTTGGTTATTACAATGTCTTCCCACCTGTGTTCCAAATTCAAATTTTGGAGAGAAGGAATCATTTAAAGATGAAATCCAGGCAAATAAAAGAAAACAAAATAATTGTAACAATTAATACATTATTAAATGTATTTCCTAATTGCAAGCAGTGTAAGTACCTGAATGTGACCTGGTATCAGCCTCTTACAGTCCCTGTACAGCAGAGCTGCAGTGTGAAAGGCAGAAGCAGCACAAGTAGCCAATCAGTTCATGTGCTTACAAGAATCACGCTGATAGGAGGAGAGATCAAAGTGACATTGAGATGAGTTCATCGCTGTGCTGCTTCTACTTTTGCTTTCCAGTCATAGGCTGGGGGTCTAGGATGACCTCTGCTGAGAGGAGGTGGGTTGAATGTAATCTCTGGATTGAAGGTGAATAGTGCAACACAAGCTATTTTATTTTTACCATATTTACCATATTTTACGGATACCATCCAGTCCCTCTGCCGAGGTTTTGTTCATCTATTCCATTGGATGTGTTCTCAATTTTAAAGCTTTGTCACCAGCTCAGTTTGTGAGTATATGGATTTTATCTTTATGATTTTAATAAACTTTTTAATGGTATGGCACGAGGTCGGTGTGCCCCTCTTGTTTGTGTCTTTTCTCTATTTTTATCATTGAAGCAGAGTTCCAGCCGTGTTTATTAAAAGTCAGCAACTACAAAAAGTGTACATGCTGACTTTTAATAAATAGACACTCACCTGTCCCACGGTCCAGTGATGCGGCCACCCGAAACCTCACTTCTCTCTCTCTCCGCGGCACCAGCATTGCAAGTGTGGGCACCCGGCTGTGACAGCTTGCGGCTTGACAGCCGAGTCGCGCTAAACGTCCTGAATGGCTGGGCAATCTTCTGGGACCTGTGACGTGTCCCAGAAGATTGCAGGGAGGGAGGGGGAGAGGAGAACTTCTGCTCATGGCGCTCTGATCCGAAATGGGAGCAGGGTACCTGTCAAAACTAGGTACTCGTCCCCCCCCCCCAAAAAAAAAATAACATTTCCACTTTTAGGCGGAACTCTGCTTTAAATCCTTTTGCTGCCAGACCATTTTTTTTTACTTACAGGGTAAAATGTGCATTTTATCCCAAAGAATACCTTTAAAACATTATATATTTTCTGAAAGCCTATAGTTGTTGTAAATCTTCAAGTTTCACAAATGTTTATCAAACCTATATTTTAATTAAAAACACATTATGATCCTCCTTTTTTTCAGGCCTCAAAATTTTACATAGCCAAATATTTAAAACCTCTATGGCTCATCAATAGGGTTGAATATAACCATGTCCATAGAATTATTCCTCTAAGATTGGAGTGCACAGCAATATCTAATGAGTTGCACAAGTGTCCTTTATGCATATATGTGCATCCTTGGTTCCTTTTTTTAACATATGCAGTATGTGTTCTTTGTGGATGGGTCGTTTATGCTTTTAAATTCATTTTATTTGATTTTTTTATTTTTCAAACAAATATATATATATATTTTTTTACTTTACTGTAGTGCAATCACATGGGGCTTATCTTGTGTGATAGCATTATGCAGGTGCAGGTCCTCTTATAGAGACATCAGGGGTCTGTTAGACTCTCAATATCTCCCATGCCCCTTAACAGACCGAGTACATAAATTACATGAACTGTAGTTTACATCAACTCAGACTGTCATCTGAAAGGTGTGAACCTGGAAGTGCTCAGAGCAGGACACTTCTGGGTTCATTGGATGTCTCCTCCGAGCTCCCCGATGGTCACCCTGGCAGTGGCTGCTGTGGTCCCGAGCTCTAAGGAGTACCAGGAGAGCTTGTTTTAACCCCTTTAATGTCATGACCTCTGACATGTTTTGCGTTTTGAAACATGTCAGGAGCGACCGCTACTACTATTCAGTAAACAAAGAATTGGGGCTGATTTGAGGCCCGAAGGTACAAGAATTTGGATTGATCTTAGGTGTGAAGATGCAGGAATTGGGACTGATCTGAGGTGTACAGGTACAAGAATCAAGGTCATCTGAGGTGTGAGGATGCAGGAATTGGGGCTGATCTATGGTGTGAAGGTGAAGGAATTTGGGCTGATCTGAGGTGTGATGGCACAGGAATTGGAGTTTATCTGAGTTGTGAGGGTGAAGGAATTGGGGCTGATCTGAGGTGTGATAGTGCCAGTGGCAGCTGCTGAAGTTTTAGGATGGGGGGGGGGGGGGCGACAGACCCGTCCTTCTTTTTTGACCCCTCCCACTTCTCATAAGCCCCACTCCTTATAGAATCCACCTACTCCGTCCCCTGTATTCCACTTGCTTCCACCCATAGTGTCAGGAGTATTCAGCTCAGCATCAAAGGACAGAGTATACAGCTCCAGAGCCACAAAACAGGAGTATACAGCCCCAGCAACACAGGGCAGAGTATACAGCTCAGCCTCACAGATCAGGGTATATAGCTCAGCATCACAGATCAGGGTATATAGCTCAGCCTCACTGATCAGGGTATACAGCTCAGCATCACAAATCAGGGTATATAGCTCAACCTCACAGATCAGGGTATATAGCTCAGCCTCACAGATCAGGGTATACAGCTCAGCATCACAGATCAGAGTATATAGTTCAGCATTACAGATCAGGGTATATAGCTCAGCATTACAGATCAGAGTATATAGCTCAGCATCACAGATTGGGATATATGTCAGGTCTCCTGAGGCCAGGTGACAGATACACTCCATTGATATTAGTAGCGCATTGCAAAGGTAGTGAACCCTTCAGCTGACCGCTTTGGATGGAGCTGTGGATGGTTCAGGAAAGCTGGGCCACTGGAGCACTGACACAGATTGCACTGAGAGCTAGAGCATAAGATTCCCCAGGGTGCAGAGTCTAAGATCCAACAGGTATTCACCAGAGCCTCTGATGGTGAGGATGGACTTCACTGCAGCTGACTACAGGTCGCGGCCCCCAGGGTCTCACAGCTCACGTTCACGGCTGGCTTCTGGTGAATAGGAAGCAGCAGGCAGGGCTAAGGGTAAGTCAGGAAGGCACGCCAAAGGTCAGGGTATCAGGCAGGCAGGAATAGTCAAACACGCCAAAGGTCGGGGTATCAGACAGGCAGGAATAGTCAAGAGAACAGGCCAAGGATCGGCACACGGAAGCAAACTAAAGCACACAGCAGTAACGCCTAGACACACTATTGCTCTGGCAAGGCTTTTGCTTGCACTACACAGAGTTAAGTACTCTTTCCTGTGGGCAAAGCCATGCTGGTAGGAGATTACTAAATCATTCAGGTGTGAGGGCTCGGTCCCTAAGATGTAACACAGAGCAGAAAGGTAAGCAAACAGACAGGAACTGAATTGTTAGTGCAGATCCATGACAGTATATAGCTCAGCCTCACAGATCAGGGTATATAGCTCAGCCTCACAGATCAGGGTATATAGCTCAGCATTACAGATCAGGGTATATAGCTCAGCCTCACAGATCAGGGTATATAGCTCAGCAATACAGATCAGGGTATACAGCTCAGCCTCACAGATCAGGGTATATAGCATTGGTAGCTGGTGCTTAACCAACCCCTCTCCTCCAGGTCTGCACTCACCGCTCCACGATCCCCGGCCACACCCATTGCTCCACAGCTGACACAAGGCTGGCCTGATCCATTTCATTCAGTTCAGAGCCAGGAAGGGAGGGGGAGGAAGAAGGGGGTACCAGCACCCTGAGGGCAGACAGAAGACAGACCTGCAGATTGGAGAACTGGAGGACCACTCCCTTCCATCCATCGCACCTATCCTCTCTACAGTACTGGCACCGGCTGAGATCCGGCACTGAGGAGATCTGGAGGTGTGTACAGCTGCCTGAATCGCATTCCATATCAATGGCGGCTGGTGGTTCTCCCAGATCTCCCCGTACAGCCTCCCCCCTGCCTGGCCAATATGGTCCTCTCTTCTCTCTGCCAATTGCGCTCCTCCCACTTCCCGATTGGCCGGGAGGAGAAGCAGGAAGACAACAGTGAATATTATTATTATTATACAGGATTTATATAGCGTCGACAGTTTGCGCAGCATTTTACAATATTAGGGCCGATAGTACAATTACAATGCAATTCAATACAGGAGGAATCAGAGGGCCCTGCTCGTTAGAGTTACAGTGAATATTAATTAGCTGTTGTCACACAACTGGGTGGGCTCCGGACGCAATACTCTTTCCACCCAATTTTGAAGCCTATTAGAGCTTCTGTCTCTAATCAGGTGCTTCAAAAAACACACCACCCCCATCCCCGCCATAGGATTTCATGCGCCCGGCATCCTGAAAGGGGCCAGGCGCATGGATAGGGAGGGCGGTGGAGGTGTCAGGGGGGCAGCACCCGTGCGCCACTGGATGGAGCTTATCTGAAGTGTGATGGTGAAGGAATTGGGGTGATCTGAGGTGTGATGGTGCAGGAGGAATTGGAGCTTATATGAGGTGTGATGGTGAAAATATTGGGGCTGATCTGAAGTGTGAAGGTGCAGGAATTGGAGCTAATTTGAGGTGTGGAGGTGCAGGAACTGGGGTGATCTGAGGTGTGAAGGTGCAGGAATAGGGGCTGATCTGAGGCCTAAGGGTGCACGAATTAAGACTGATCTGCGGTTTGAAGGTGCAAGAATTGAGACTGATGTCAGGTGGGAATTTGCAGAAATTAAGATAATCTATGGGGTGGAGGTGCAGGAAATGGGGTGATCTGACGTGTGAAGGTGCAGTTATTGAGGCTGATCTGAAGTGTGGTGCAGGAATTGGGGCTGATCTGAGATGTGCGAGAGTAAGAATTGGAGTTTACCTGATATGTAAATGTTCAGGAATTTGGGATGGTCTGGGATGTAAAGGTATAGGAATTGGGGCTGATCTGAGGTGTGATGGTGCAAGAATTAGGGCTGATCTGAGATGTGATGGTGCAGGAAATGGGGTTGATCTGAGGTGTGAAGAGGCATGAATTGGGCTGATTTGATCTGGAATGTGGAGGTGCAGGAAATCGAGCCGATCTGAGGTGTGATTGTGCAGGAATTGGGCTGACCTGGCATGGGAAGGTGCAGGAATAGGGGCGGATCTGAGGTGTGATGGTGGATGAATTTGCAAGAATTGGTATAACCTAAGATGTGATTGTGCAGGAATTGGGACTGATCTGGGATGTAAAGGTGCAGGAATTGGGGCTGATCTGAGGTTCATGGTGCACTACTGTTCTCTCTGCTTGTAATGTGGAAAATAATACTGACCTTTGCTGTAGTATATTACATAAAAGCATACATTTATGATTCTTGAATAACGTATGTTATTTTGTAATACTGTACATTGTTACTTGAAAGTACTATAAATGGCCCCATGGAGATACAGCTGGAGAATGTTGGTTATAATTTTTCTACAGTATCAGGTGCACAGATTTACCTACGTAGTTCCTGGCTTTAACTGTGGAGTCCCATGCAACCCAATGTATTTGTATACCCTGTTCAAAAATGAAAAACCCAACTGTAAGTTTATTGGAGGTATATATTTCTTGTCAGATAGACTGAGCTTAGAGCTGCATAAGATAAGATGAGTCTGCATAAGATAAGAAGCCCCTAAGCAAAACAAACCTTCAACATCCACCTAGAAATAAAACTGCATCTCTAGCCAGAACTTTTTTTCCTACATTTTTGTATAGAGTAGGGAAGGCTTACCGATGTCATTGGGACTTTCTGTCCTAATGATGGCAAATATAAAGTTTCATGGCTTTCATTGGAACTGTCATTGAGGGTAAGTAGTCCAGTTTGACCAATTGTTCAAGTGAGAAATCTCTAACAGGAGATTATCACTTACCTTGGACAGGTTTTCTCTTACCTTACCTTAACCACTTCCCGACCAGCGCCGTAAATAGGTGGCGGTGGGGTTTGAGCGGCTCCACCGGGACATAGCCTGCACCTGCAGGCTATATTCCGGTATAATTTTTTAGAGCTAGTGGTCGGCTATCCAGGGGTAGCGACCGATCCGGCTCGGCAGCCACTCGGTCGTTAACCGAGGGGACGGGAGGGGACATCCCCCCCTCCCGACGCCTTCCGCCGCTCTTCTCCGGCCTCCCGACCACTGACCTGACAGAAGCCATAATTGGCTCCGATTGGGTCTCCTTCGGCAAATTCCAGAAGCGACGTCACAACGTCACTTCCGGTTTACACGGCGGCTAACGGCGCCATTTTTAAAAAAATGACAGTATTCAGAATCGCCGTTTTTGGCAATCTGAATACTGTGAAGTGCAAAGGAGGGAGTACCTGTCACCATATATTACTATCACAAGGGATGTTTACATTCCTTGTGATAGCAATAAAAGTGATCAGATTTTTTTTTTTAAAAGGAACAGTGCTAAAAATAAATAAATAAAGTAAAAAAAAAAAAAAGAGATTTAAATCGCCACCGTCCCCGCGAGCTCGCGCAGCAAAGAAAACGCATACGTAAGTTGCGCTCGCATATGAAAACAGTGTTCAAACCACACATGTGAGGTCATCGCCAGAGTGTGAGCAATAATTCTAGCAAAAAAGCTCCTCTGTAACTCTAACCTGGTAAACGTTAAAAATTTTTAAAGCGTCGCCTATGGAACTTTTTAAATACCAGACTTTGTCGCCAATCCGCGAGTGCACGCAATTTTCAACCGTGTCATGTATGGTATCTATTTACTCGGCGTAACATCCTCTTTCACAATATACAAAATAATTGGGCTAACTTTACTGTTGTCTTTTAACTCAAAAAAGTCAAATTGTTCCAAAAAAATCGCGCTTGAAAGACCGCTGCACAAATACCGTGTGACAAAAAGTATTGCAACAATCGCCATTTTATTCTCTAGGGTGTTTGAAAAAAAAAAATATATATATATATATATAATGTTTGGGGGTTCTAAGTAATTTTCTAGCAAAAAAAACGTTTTTAGCTTGTGACCACCAAATGTAAAAAAGTGGCCCGGTTGGTAAGTGGTTAAAGACAATTTAGTTCAATTTTAAGCATCCATTTTGAGTGTTATGTCTTTTTAAACAATGTGCAATTTCTAGGCTGCCTGGAAAATCATATTTTCCGTTATTTTTACTAAATGATTGCTGATTAACTCTCATAGTTTTATTGTAAGTCATCCAATGACTGTAAGGCTAATCACAATAATGACCACACTGGTCTTTTTTGTCGTCTGGTCCTGCAATCATCATTCCGACACCCTTGGCACTTTCAGCACTGACGTCTTTAATGTGGTATAGCAGATTCATTTCTTCATCTCTCTTGTGCATTGTGATGCATGTTCTCTGTATTCCACATTAGATAAACAGGAAATCACAAGCTTTTCTAATGACTTTTAAATAGTACAGATGTTGCATAATGGCATGCACTTTTTTTTTAGTCTTGACCTTTTCCAGTAATGTCCTGGACCCTCCCAGAACATGCCAAAACGCAACAGCCGGGAAGTGGAAAGCCTTCTAGACAAAATAATGTCCATGTTGTTGGTGAGGGTCATTTTATCCTATTGAGCTGTGTAGAAGCAGATCCCATACTCTGTAGCCTGTGGCTGTTTATGACTATAAGGTCTCATGCACACTGGACGTTGTTCTATCTCTCCTAGACATCTTTCCTCCTGGCAGCGGCATTTTGGCAGAATAATGCTTGACGCTTGTAAGGCCCCTTTCACACGGGCGGCTGTTCTGCCGCTGTTAAAAGCATGTTAGTTATTTTGAAATCCCAAGACTCCAAGCACAATGATCACTTGCAGTTGTACATTGCAATTAGCTGCGATTACGTGCGTTTACATGCATCTGCGTTTAGCTGTAGTGGAATATTCTTGTAATTTCTGATGTGCTTCCTGTTGTTTTTCTCTCCTTGTTGCCGCTGCGTCACAGTGCACTGCGATTACCCGCAGTTATGTGCAGATAGCTGCACTACATCCTTCCTGGACGCAGTCAAATTTATTTTTTCTAATCGCACAAAACCTCATGTAACAAATCCTTTGGTAAATGCAGTATGTGAATGGGACCATAGGAAAGCATTGTCTGAGTATAGTTGCAGTAGATAATTTCAGCTATCCACAGATAAAAGCTGAATTCTATCCGCCCACGTGAAAGGGGCCTAAAAGTATGTACCGCATTTGGGCGTTAATTCATTTCATTGGCCATAATAATAATAATTTATTCTGGCCATTGTGGCCTTGGTTTGCGCTGGAGACGGACATGAATGTGTCCCCCCCCCCCCCGTGTGGGAGACAGTAATGGAGTGGTGATTTACTAAGTTCAGTGTTGCAATGTGGTCCTTCCTTTTTGACTGAAGTGTCTCCTTTACATTAAACATGTCTTTTCATGTGAGCATTTCCCAGTATCTTATCATCGGGAAAATGTCACTAGGAGACGCACCTACACTTTTCCGTGGCACTGTCATGCTCGTTCGGCTGTTGGAGAAGTTTCAATATCTGATAAGAAATTCTCGCTTGCACCCTCAACAAATGACTGCGGAAGACAGAATTTCATAAATCAAATCAGTCTTGAAATTTGAGTATAATCTTTCCTCGCACATTCCTGCAGCCATGTACCAGTCTGTGTGATTGGATGGCGTGATAGTTTCACGCTGCAGGCAATCTTCAAAAGGAGAGATAGAGGAAATGTTTTCTTGCCGAGTGAAGAAATAATTTTATACCACTCCTGACGATTGATAGAAATCGTAAGTACTTAAGGATGTTGGGGCTTGCGACTATCAGGCTTATTAAATAAAAATAAGCAAAGCATCAAAGCAGTCTTAAAGGAAACGTGTAGTGAAAAAATATCTGTCCCTGGAAGACCTGCTGATCCCATGGTTTCTGTACTTTATGGGGTTGATTTACTAACACTGGAGAGTGCAAAATCTGGTGCAGCTGCACATGGTAGCCAATCAGCTTCTAACTTCAGCTTGTTCAATCAAGCTTTGACAACAAATCCTGGAAGCTGATTGGCTTCTTTGCAGAGATGCACCAGATTTTGCACTTTTCAGCTTTAGTAAATCAACCCCTATAAGGCCCCTTTCACACTATGGGCTCCGCTGCCGGCGGATGACAGGACAGTCTTTGCACTCGGTGCAGAGACTGACCTGTCAGAGCTCCATTCTCCTGTCCGTGTACATCCGATCCGCCAGACGGCTGGAAAATAGGGTTTTCATCCGTATGTTTTTGGCGGATCGGGTGTCAGTGGACATGTCACCGCTGACATGCGTCGCTCCATAGAGAGCAATGGAGCGTCCGTTCGGGTCCGCCTGAAAAACTGACAGGCGGACCCGAACCATCCGCCCGTGTGAAAGGGGCCTAAGTCACTAAATTAGAACAAGTATGCAGATTGGGAGTTGTATAATTAGTTAAATAATAATAGTTAAATTAAGTTAAGTCAAAGTTAAATTAAGTTAATAAATAGTTAAATAATAATAATTAGTTAATAATATAGTGTTAGCTCACTTTACCAAAAAACGGCCTATGCAGATAAGAGGCGACTGTAGATAAAAACAAACTGTGCAGCTTTGACTAAAGTTGAATATTGCCCTTGTTGTAGGTGTAGGCCATTTACGTACAGTACCTCATAAAGCCTGACTGGCAAACTTCTAGGATGTTGCTAAAAGACTCCTAGCTGTTACTGTTCACCTTCACCATCACAGGAGTGAGCTCTCAAATGTTGATCTCAGAGCTACTGCATCAGGGGAGAGGAAGAGCATGTGGGAAAGGTTGAGTCAGAGAAAGAGCTAGGCTTCCCTTAGCAATGGTATAGGAGGTTTTTAGTCCGGCTTTATGAGGGATATAAATGGCCTACACCTTTAGCAGGGGCGATATTTAACTTTGGTTAAAAAGGAGTTTCAGTCTCCCCCAGCCCCCCCAAAAAAAAATGAAAAGTCAGCAGCTACAAATATTGTAGCTGCTGAGTTTTAATATAAGGGCATTTACCTGTGCAGGGCTCCAGTGCTGTCCTCACCCGAGTTGGGTCTTCACTGGGCTTTGAGTTCCTTGGGTCGCCATCTTAACTAGCGCGCTATGCTTTGTGAATGGTCCCACTGTCTTCTGGGACCTGTGATGTGTCCCAGAAGTCTGCAGGAGAAGAGGAGGGTGAACTTCCGCTCGGATCACCTAGGCGGGAGTGGGTACCTAGGAGTGGGTATCTGTGCAGTTTGTTCAGCACTCCTGTGATCCGTTTTCAGCTCACAGCAGGCTAAAACCCGCTGTTGTCTGACACCACAGAGCGGGTTCAAAACAACATATTACAGCACACACATGCAATAATGACATTAAAAACCTGCAAGGCTATATAAAAGTACCTGGACATCTTCAACCAAAGTATGGGGACTCACCATACTTTGGTTGAAGATGTCCAGGTACTTTTAAATAGCCTTGCAGGTTTTAATGTCATTATTGTATGTGTGCCCTGTAATATGTTGTTTTGTATGGTGGTCTGATAGCAGCACCATCTCTATTGTAATACATTATTAGGGTGTGCCCCCCCAAGTATGTACCTATTTGTCTATTACAGAGCCGGTTCACCCTGGACTGGTACCTGGCTCAGCCTCTCAGTTGTGCTGCTGGAAGACTGAGCCAGCTGCTCCCTTCCTTCCTTAACTCTGCGCTCCAATGAGCCCTGGAGGGACAGTAAATCTGACAGAATGTCAGTCACCACTCTGCTCAGAGTGGCAGGAAGAACCAGCGGGGTTTGAGCGCTCAGTTCTCAGACTTAGAGCCAACGGGGGACAGTCAGAACCAGGTACTCACTCCCACCCAAAAAAGTGCCAAATGTTAAAAGGGGGGGGGGGGGTGCAGGAGGCAGACAAGCAAAGCTTCCCTTTTTGGGTGAAGTTCCACACACAGCTTGCTTTTATCTACAGACGCCCCTTATCTATTGTAGCCCATGGCCCCCTTAAGGGTGGCTGGTAGTTGTGGTTCACCTGTTACTCTGCCCTCAGTCTCACCCTTTTCTTCACACCCGGAGTCACGAAACAGGCCGGTACTTTGTTTTTTGTTGTTTATTGAGGAAAAAAAACTTGGATAGGGTAGGGAGAACTGTGGGATGCCCAAAGATTAGAGATATAGGACCAATCTATATACACCGCAGTATATACACTCCTCTTCCTCCAGCACTGACACTTGCTGACCAATTAAACTTCTGAACTTCTCTCCTGCACAACACTTGCTGAACGTTACACTTCTTCACTTCCAGGCCTGAAAGGAATTGCATCTTTCTCCATCCTAGCTAGCACATGGTGAGGCCTGCACTTCTGCCAGCAGGACCTCAGGACTGCCAATTACAAGGAAGGGCCATGAGCCCTCGGATTGTAGCTAAGTACTATTGTGCTAGCCAGGTCTTGATGGATTACTGCTCCCAGGCCATCCTCTTCTAGGCCACTCCGGCCTACCTCACTGTCCCTTGGCGCTGCTCCCCTGACTGGCTCCTCCACTTTCCACAGACTGTCCACTGTCACCTCCCAGTCTGCTTCAGTCATATTCTCCAGCTCCCAAGGTCTGCCACTCACCAACACCGGTGGATCCTTTAAAGAGCCTATCCTGTAGCCTCTCTGTTGCTCTCCTGCTCCCTTGTGTTGCTCCAAGATCCAACTCAGCTCCTGGCTGCACCCGAGCCACCAGGCCTCAAGGTCACCCCCCCAGACTGGGGGCTCCCAGGTGAGGCCTCGGCAACCTCTGCTACATCTCCACTCTTCCACCCAACACTCTCCTCCCCCAGCTGGGCAGATCACAGTATTTAAAGAGGCTTGCCCCCTACCAATCCAGGTTGGGGATTGGTCAGATTTCCTTAACATACTTCAGAAAGTGACACCTCCTTTTCCATCCCCTGGAGGAGGAGTAAGCAAGGGGTGTTCCTTCCTGCAATTTTCAGCTCTCCCTGGGCCACTCACCTGCCCAGAGCAAAACAATCAGGCCTGCACTTTTTGTCAGGCCTGACTAAATTTGCCTCTCCTAGCAAAAATCTACCACACAAAGCACTTATTACTACTTACTTTTTTAAGACCGAGTACAAGTACAGATACTTTTTTTTAAGTACTCGCCGATACCGATTACCGATACGTTTTTTTAATGTCATGTGACAGTGGTACTAATATGCAGCACTTATGGGCATTGATAGGAGGTGCTGATGAGGCGTGGACTGTCAGTAGTTTTTAATTTTAATTTTTTTTTCAAAAATGAATTTTTTATAATTTATTCTTTTATTATTTTATACAATTTATATTTTTTTACAATGCTTTCTTTTTTTGGGGGTGGGGGGGGTGGAGTGGACGATGCCATTGTTTTTTTATTTTATTTTTAATTATTTTTACAATTATACTTAAAACATTTTTTTTTTTTTTTTACAATTTTTTTTTTTAATCAACCCTGTTGG
>BLSH010000756.1:3565592-3577737 GCA_018402905.1 Glandirana rugosa | reverse complement strand
ATAGAAATGCCCCCCCCCCCCCCCGATTGGTCCTCTGCCGCTGCTTGGGGATGAAGATGGAGAAGAGAGCGGCACAAGAGCACACTGCCGAGTACTCCTCCAGCCGCGACATATTTTAAAGATGATCATAAAAAGTTTTTTTAATTCATTTTACCCCGACATACAATTTGGAACCTATCTTTAGGAATACGTATATTTTCTTTGTTTTAGCATTTTAGTAATGGGTCCCATTGTTTGTTTTATAGTCCTGGATGAACTCTTACTACTTATAATACCATACGCTTTCAGATTAATTAGAACAGGACAAACATTGTTCTGCTAGGTCCTCAGCCCACACACCATGTGTGTATAGAAGGTAGTCATTATCCGCTGTTAATCTCAGCAAACGATTCCTTGAGGACACGGAGGAAGGAGCTAGATATAATTATTCTTTCCAAGGATATTTTATTTCCTGGCAGATTCTATATTTAAAGATAGAGGGGCTATGTACAAGAACCAGCAAATAGGAAATCATCTGTGTCAAACTGTCAAGCCATAACAACTAGTTCCTATACCACAGAGAAGTTGGAATCTTATTCAGAGTGAGCTGGCACCGTGAACTGTGTTTCTGAAATGATTTCTGCTTCCTGGCCACTGGGGAGGTCTTTTCTCAGTAGGGTTACTATCTACATGGAGCCTGTATACTCTCTGTGTTTGGGTGTCCTGCCCAAGTCCAAAATCATACTAATACCCAGGGCCATTTTTTTTTTATTTTGCGAAGTCAAAGGAGGTTTTGGTCTAGGACGTCAAGGGTACCACAGTGTGATGCTCAGTCTGATGCCTAGGTCAGGAATGATAGTTGGTGAGTGTTTCTTCTGCCTTTAGCAGCCCCCATGCCTTTAAGGCAGTGGTTCTCAACTCCTGTCCTCAGGACCCACTAACAGGCCAGGTTTGCAGGATAACTGAAATACATCACAGGTGATATCATTTGCTGCTCAGTGATTGCAGTATTCTAGTCTGCATCTCCCTAAGGTAATACTTAAAATCTGGCCTGTTGGTGGGTCCTGAGGACCGGAGTTGAGAACCACTGCTTTAAGGCAAGCAGACCTACCAATATTTAGTTGCCCTCAGGTTTTAGAATACTGTGCTAAAGCAAGACTGGTCAGGCAGAAGGCAGTGTCTGGTAGTGGAATCCTGGGACAGTCCAAGGTCAGGGCAAGTGGGGAGAGAGCGTACACCACTAGTCAGCTCCGAGGTCAGGGCAGGTAGCATGCAAACGTAAACCAGTAAATAGTTCCGAGGTCAGGGCAGGTAGAGGGCAAACATAATCCAATACAGAATCTGAAGTCAAGTTAGGTAGCATTCAAAAAGAGTAATCAGGGTACAAGATGGGTCAGCAATGAGGAATTCAACAAAAGGTAATACAGTAGGCAGGGCAGGACAGGTAGGAAGCTGGGTAGCCGATGCTATCACAAGCCCGGCCCAGCTCCTGCCTAAATAAAGCACCAGTGAAGTACAGCCAATCGGGGTAGAGCTGTCAGAGGCAGAGCGCTCTGGAGCTCAGATTGGGGCAAACATTCATCTTCCAACAGGTCAACAAACCTAAGCACACAGCCAAGATAGGGGTGGCTATGGTAAAACTCAGTGAATGTCCTTGAGTGGCCCAGCCAGAACCCAGACTTGAGCCCAATTGAAAATCTCTGGAGAGATCTGAAAATGGCTGTCCCCACCTAACCTGATGGAACTTGAGAGGTCCTGCAAAGAAGAATGGAAAAAACTTCCCAAAATAGGTGTGGCCAAGCTTGTAGCATCATACTCAAAAAGACTTGAGGCTGTAATTGGTACCAAAGGTGTTTCAACAAAGTATTGAGCAAAGGCTGCGAATACTTATGTCCATGAGATTTTTTTACCTTTTTTGTATTTTTAATACATTTTGTTATTGTCTGTAGAAATTTGAGGAAAATAATACATTTAAACCATTTTTGGAATAAGTCCATCAAGTCCAACCTGTGTGTGTGCTTTTGTGTCAATATTATATTGTATATCCCTGTATGCTGTGGTCATTTAGGTGCCTCTCCAATAGTTTTTTTTGAAATTATCTATGCTCCCTGCTGAACCACTGCTTGTGGAAGAGAATTCCACATCCTCACTGCTCTTACCGTAAAGAACCCTGGACGCAGTCTAAGGTTAAACCTCCTTTCTTCTAATTTTAGTAAATGTCCATGTGTCTTTTTATATTCCCTTGCTCGAAAAAGTTTTATCCCTGTTGTGGGGTCACCATTACTGTATTTAAACATTGAAATCATATCCCCTCTCAAGCGTCTCTTCTCTAGAGAGAATAAGTTAAGTGCTCGTAATCTTTCCTCATAACTAAGGTCCTCCAGTGCCTTAACCACTTGCCGACCGCCGACCGCAGTCTGACGGCGACAGAGTGGCTCGTTATCGCTAACCGATAACTAGTGCTGTGAGGGCGCGCGCCGCCGGAGGCTGGGGGGGGGGGGCGGGGAGCGGACTAGATCACCGCCAGCTACCCGCGATGGCCCCCCTGCAGTGAAAGAACGGAGGTCCGTGTATGTAAACACGGATCTCCGTTCTGTTAGAGGGGGAAGGGCGATGATCACAGGCTTCCTGTATATGGAAGCCGTGATCATCCCCTTTCCCCAGCCAGGGCAGCCCACACACAGTTAGAACACGCCCAGGGAACACAGTTAACCCTTAGAGCGCCCCCTGCAGGTTAACCCCTTCACTGTCAATGGCATTTACACGGTAATCAGTGCATTTTTATAGCATTGACCGCTGTATAAATGCCAATGGTCCCAAAAAGTGTCAAAATGGTCCAACATGTCCGCTGCAATATCGCAGTACCACTAAAAATCGCAGATCGCCGCCATTACTAGTAAAAAAAATAAAATAAATAAAAACCCCAGAAATGAATTCTCATCGTCCGTAAACGCAGCAACTTTTGCGCAAACCAATCAATAAACACCAATTGTAATTTTTTTTACCAAAAATATGAGGAAGAATATAAATCGCCCAAAACCAAATTTTTTTTATATTTTTTTTGGATTTGTATTTTAGCAAAAAGTAATAAATTTGTTTTTTTGTTTTGCAAAATTGTCGCTCTTCTTTTGTTTATAGCGACGATCATAAATGACGCAGAGGTAATCAAATACCACCAAAACAAAGCTCTATTTATGGGAAAAAAAGGGCGCAAACTTTGTTTTGGTACAACGTCGCACGACCGTGCAATTGTCAGTTAAAGCGACGCAGTGCCGAATCGCAAAAAGTGCTCTGGTCCTAAAGTGTGAAATCCTTCCAGGGCTGAAGTGGTTAATCAGCTTTGTTACCCTCTCCAGTTCCAGTACATGAGGACTGGTGACCAGAACTGGACGGCATTCTCCAGGTGTGGCAGAAACCAGAGTTTTGTATAGTGGGAGAATTATCATTTTATCTCTGGAATTTATCCCCTTTTTAATGCATGCCAATATGCTGTTTGCTTTGCTTGCAGCAGCCTGGCATTGCCTGTCATCTACTCGGACCCCCAGGTCCTTTTCCATCCTAGATTCCCTGAGGGGCTCTCCCTCCAGTGAGTAGTGCATTCATATTTTTGGCACCCAAGTGCATTATTTTACATTTCTCCACATTAAACCTCATTTGCCATGTAGTTGCCCACCCCATTAATTTGTCCAAATCTTCTTACAAGCGATGTGGATAATCTCTACAACCTACAATGAACACCATGGATTTTCAGTGCACACAAGTGCCCATTACCATTTGTTTTTGAACCACTCAGTTATTCCCAGACTGCCTTGCAGGCTTGGCCAAAGACGCCTTTGCCGATAACAAATAATCATGACATGATTTGTCGCATGTTGATACTATTTTTTTTAACAAAACATTCTTCTGAAAAAACAAATGCCTAAAAATAAATTCACTGAGAGAACAGCAATTTTAGTTACTGTAAATGACTGAAACATTTTGTCAGATGACTATAAATTACCTTCATTACAGGCTCCTGCTAATCAGGATTCCACAACTTGCCTTCAGCAACAGCACGCAAATGTGGAAAATAAGGCCTCTGTTCCGTCCTCTGTCATCTCTTTATATTTGTAGGGTCTCTGTCCTATGATGTTATGTCCTAAAAAAAAGCTAATGTTAGGCTGCAACCAGCCTGAGCATTTGTTTACCTTCTTTTGGCTCTGCAGGTCTTCCTCTAAGACCCGTACAATTTTTGTTTAACCACTTGCCGCCAAATCACATACCTGTACATCATTTGGCTTCAAGTGGTTGTAGCGGAGCGATCCTTGCCTGACAGCAATAAAAAAAAAGAATTAAAAAAGGGACAGTGTAAAATAAATAAGAAAAGAAAAAAAAATTAACATGCCTCATCCCTCCGAGCTTGCGAGCGAAAGCGAACGCATACGTAAGTTACGCCCACAAATGTAAACAGTGTTCACACCACACATGTGAGGTATCGCCAAGATTGTTAGAGTGAGAGCAATAATTCTAGCACTAGAACTCATCTAACTCTAAACAAGTAACCGTTTTTCATACGATACCAGATCGTACGATTTTTGTTTAACCACTTTCTGCCAAATCACATACCTGTACATCATTTGGCTTCAAGTGGTTGTACTGGAGCGATCCTTGCCTGACAGCAATAAAAAAAAAAAAAAAATGAAAGGGACAGTGTAAAATAAATAAATAAGAAAAAAAATGAACACGCCCCATCCCTCCAAGCTTGCGCGCGAAAGCGAACGCAATGCCCGCAAATGTAAACAGTGTTCAAACCACACATGTGAGGTATTGCCAAGATTGTTAGAGCAAGAGCAATAATTCTAGCACTAGACCTCCTCTGTAACTCTAAACAGGTAACCATTTAAAAATGTTTAAATCATCGCCTATGGAGATTAAGTACAATGGTTTGTCGCAATTCCACGAGTGTGTGCAATTTCAAAGCATGACATGTTAAGCATCTATTGTAACATCATCTTTCACAGTATACAAAAGACATGGGCTAACTTTACTGTTTTTTTTTTTTTTGTTATTAATTTGGCTATTCTTCTATCCATTTGAATGGTAGTTTTTCGCTTTCTTCCACGTCTTTCAGGTTTTGGTTGCCATTTTAACGCATATGCGATCATTTTAGCTGAGCACCCTATCATTTTCTGCACTTGTTTATATGTTTTCCCCTCTCCAATCAACCTTTTAATCAAAGTACGCTGTTCTTCTGAACAATGTCTGGAATGCCCCATTTTCCTCAGAATTTCAGAAAGAAGTGCACTGTAACCAGCATGTACAACATTTGCTGCCTTCCTTCCTTAAATAAGGGCAATAATTACCACCTGTTTTTCAAAGAATGAATGACCTCACTAAATGAACTCTACACTGCTATTATTTTGAACATGCCCCTTTCAATTAGTGATTCAATTACACAGAATCAGCAGCATGCATGTCATGACTGTTGGGTCTGTTGGATTTCTATTACTCTACTACACCTGCTAGTAAATTATTTGCCATGTAGAAATATTATTTCTACCAAAACCAGTGATTGATCAGGTTAGTGATGTCTGACTGCTATTAGTCCACTATACCTGGATAGGTTGAGGATCCTTCTTTTCTTGAAGCTCCTTTATTTGGCGTTCCTTGCTTCAAGTTTTATGGGCGCACAGAGCAGCGGCTCGGGAGTTAGCATGCAGTGGTGCCCTTAGGGCAAGCGGCTTAATCCAGGGACACTGCTTGAGGGGGAGGAGCCAGAAGCACCAGCGGGGGGCCTGAAAAGAAGAGGATCAGAGCTGCTCTGTGCAAAACCCTTTCACAGAGCAGATAAGTATAACACATTTGTTATTTTTTTAAAAAACAAAAAAAAAACCCGAAGCTTTAAAGAGGAAGTAAAGCCCTGTTTTTTTTTCTTTTTCTGACCTACAAAAGTAAAGGCAAGATGTGCTAGTATGCTTTGCATACTAGCACATTATCTTAAACTTACCTGCAAATGAAGCCCTTGTCGTCCCTGGCCATGGATGGAGGCCACATCCATCATTGTGCGCAGGCTTTTAAAGAAAGTGTTTGGGTGGGCTTGCCTTTAGATACAAACAATACTTTGACATTTACTTCCTCTTTAATACCAGTTTAAAAACATATCTGATGCTAGGTCCAGTATAAGTTCAGAGAACATGTTATATGACATTTTCATCATCCCCTTTACACCTGGCTGATATGATAGGCAGAAACCCAAACATGGCTGCTGAAGGGACAGAGACGTGATACAGTAAACATGTATAATACTGATTTCAATGTAAGATCATGCGGCAGTGGGAGACAGTGTGGGGGGTGTCAGCTCAGAGTCTAGAAACAGGTCAGCATTTTTCATAGGAAGGAAGTGAAGACTTTCTGGAGAAATAATTAGTACAGAAGTTACTCATTCCATCACATCTCCCAAAAATAGGTTTGTGAGCATAGGAAAGTATAACCCAGAAGGGTGTGGTATCTGTGCTTACACCAGCGGTTCTAGATGTACAGGAAGCAAGGGGGCATAAATGAATTATCCTGAATTCCTGAAATGAGGAATTATATCTTAGTTTTTGAGATATGCAATTGAATAATTTCTTGAGACGCAACACCTTCTGTTCTAAGAAGGCACCCTGTGCTACTAATTTTTTCAATGGAGGGCTTTTGGATCCCTTTAGTCCTATGATGCCATAACCTGAGTTATATTTTCTTGTTGCTCCCCAAGCTCCATAGAAGTAATGGTTTCCATATACTTTCTTGTTGCTCCCCAAACTCCGTGGTAGTATTGGATTCCATATACTTTCTTGTTGCTCCCTAAACGCCGTGGAAGTATTGGAGTCCATATACTTTTTTGTTGCTACACAAGCTCCATAGAAGTAATGGTTTCCATATACTTTCTTGTTGCTCCCCAAACTCCGTGGAAGTATTGGATTCCATATACTTTCTTGTTGCTCCCCAAACTCCGTGGAAGTATTGGATTCCATATACTTTTTTGTTGCTCCCCAAGCTCCATATAAGTAATGGTTTCCATATACTTTCTTGTTGCTCCCCAAACTCCATGGAAGTATTGGATTCCATATACTTTCTTGTTGCTCCCTAAACTAGTTGGAAGTATTGGATTCCATATACTTTTTTGTTGCTACCCAAGCTCCATAGAAGTAATGGTTTCCATATACTTTCTTGTTGCTCCCCAAACTCCATGGAAGTATTGGATTCCATATACTTTCTTGTTGCTCCCCAAACTCCATGGAAGTATTGGATTCCATATACTTTCTTGTTGCTACCCAAGCTCCATAGAAGTAATGGTTTCCATATACTTTCTTGTTGCTCCCCAAACTCCGTGGAAGTATTGGATTCCATATACTTACTTGTTGCTCCCCAAACTCCATGAAAGTATTGGATTCCATATACTTTCTTGTTGCTCCCCAAGCTCCATAGAAGTAATGGTTTCCATATACTTTCTTGTTGCTCCCCAAACTCCATGGAAGTATTGGATTCCATATACTTTCTTGTTGCTTCCCAAACGCCATGGAAGTATTTGACTCCATATACTTTCTTGTTGCTCCCCAAACTCCATGGAAGTAATGGATTCTAGACGTGCATTGCTGAAAAATTTGTTCGTTTTTGTTTCATTTGCTTTTTGTTTTTTTTTTTGTTTTTTTTCGTTTTTCGGGTCATTTGTTTCTTCCAAACTTTACTCTTTCATCAAAAAATCCCCACTCCCTCTCCTGCAAAAAAAAAAACAGCATTAATCTTTATGATCACCCTCTACCCCCCACCAGCAAAAATCAATTCTCCCCCTTTCAGAACAACCCCCCTAAACAAATTTTCTTCCCCTTTCCACAGCACAAGTTCCTCTCCCCTATCCCCTAAATCCCCAGTCCTAACACAATCCCCCCTTCTTCCTCATTCAAGCACTTATCCTCACCCCCTCCTAATCAGGGCCGGTGCTAGACTATTTTGCACCCTAGGCAAGACCAGCTACTTGCACCCCCAACCCCCTGTCAGCAATGTTATATCTGTGAAAAATATAGGAATTGAAAAAACTTCCCCGAATGAACACAAGGCTGTAACAGGCTTACCAGTCCAACTGCACCATCCAGGGAAAGAAACAAAGGGTAGTACCACCAGTGCCTTCACATGGCCAAATGACCTACCAAACCACCCTATATACTGGCCACGGGAGAGAACGCATCAGCCAGACCAGTATCCTATCCAGTGCACAGCGCTCGGCCAGTCCAAGACCCACAGCAGAACCAATGACTGCCGGTGGCGGCATACTGAGCTCCAGACATTGGAGCCAACAGGGAGTGTGAAACAACCTGTCTACAGTACCCCAAAGACCCAGGCATCCAATAAAAAAAAAATACGACAGGGACTACTGTAGGTCAAGGTCAAACATTACGAACCAATGGCCGTGGCTGCCCACTAGACAGCAGTGCACCCTAGGCGGCTGCCTAGTTCGCCTAGTGGTAGCACCGGCCCTGCTTCTAATACAAATCTACCCCCAGGGCCGCTGACAGGGGGTACCACCGGGCTTCCTGTAGGGGGGCCCAGGACACAGGGGGATCGATGCGGTGGGGCAGGGGACAATTACAGAGGAGAAAAAAGGGAAGAGAGAGAGGCTCCAAGTAGCAGCTGGTGCAGTAGTTTTTCTTAAATTAAATGTCCGGGTCTCAGGCAGAGGGAAACCCAGACACATCATTCAAGATCCGAACTGTCCAGGTCAAAACCAGACTGTGATATGCTCCCGCTCTGACATATGTGAATGCGATACAGATTGGGGGGGGGGGCGCTGGTGTTTGGGTCTCAGGCAGAGGGAAACCCGGACACAGCATTCAAGACCCAAACTGTCCGGGTCAAAACCAGACAGGTGGTAACCCTATGGTAACTCAATGCCAGTTTTTCTAAGGCCCCGTACATACAGGCATACTACAGTGTATGCCCATGCAAGGGCCATGTTTACCCACATGGAGATACAAAGGTGTCCTCTACATCCTCATGCAGGCAGTCCAATTCATATCAATTAGGATGCAGCGGCTGGACGGATACAGCTGCTCCTCCCAATGTAACATCTCTATGGGTGCACGACACTGAATGCACACTGTCTGTGTTTGGGGCTGTGTACCTGCTTCGATATCAATATGAGAGCAGTGGCTGTGTCTATGCAGCCACTACATCCCATTTGACATGAATGGGACTGCTTGCATGGGGATGCACAGAAAACGGCTGTTGTAGTAGGTCCATATGACCGAGATCTAACTGTATCCATATTTCCTGGTGACACTTTACATTCTGGCAAACAGCATATTGTTGCAAGTAATGAAATTACCATTTGAAAAAGACCAAACATGATATGCCTTGGGTTTATATATCTTTTAGGATGATTAAAGTGGAGTTCCACCCAAAAGTGGAACTTCCGCTTTAAGGGAAGGTGACCCCCCGACATGCCACAATTGGCATGTCTTTTTTTTGGGGGTTGACCAGGGACCCTGTTTTCACAGGGTCCCAGGTCCACTTCCTCATCTGGAGCCGCGGCTCCGAAAAGGAAGTCCAACTTCCCCCCTCCCTCTCGGCGATCTTCTGGGACACATCACAGTTCCCAGAAGATACGCCGAGACATTCACAAGCCGCAGTGCGACTCGAGCTGCACAGTGGGCGTCCCGCTTTGAAGCCAAAGCTGGACGCCCACACTTGTGATGCCGGTGCCGCCGAGGGGAGGGGGAGACGAGCGAGCCCTCGGGTGGCCGCATCGCTGGAACGAGGGACAGGTGAGTGACCAATTGTTAAAAGTCAGCAGCTACCCTTTTGGTATCTGCTGACATTTAACAGGGTGGAACTCCGCTTTAATGTGAGCAGTTTACCTACTGCATATTATAACAGAGCTATGTGGGTATCAAATAGATTGTTATTTGCTTATACATTTGTGTAGATACTTGTTATGACTGTAATTTTATGAGATCAGGATTTATAAAATATGACTGGATTTGGAGAGCTAGCATTTAACAAAAGTCAGACCGGAATGTGGATTCCCGTAATTGCTTGCTAAACTATTTACAATTGGCCTATTAAGGTTGCATTGTGACCTTGCAATTTTAGAACATGCTTAATGCCTCTGCTTAATGTTGTTTTGCAGCGGCTTATCAGTTTTCTTCTTTGTCAGACTTCTGCTTAGTACTGTTTGTGCTACTGCAAGAATTTGCATAGTTACATAGTTAAGTCAGGTTGAAAAAAGACACAAGCCCATCTAGTTCAACCAAAAAAAAAAAAAATAGAAAAATTATATATACCCAAACAATCCCATATACAATCCTTCACCCACAGTTGAACTAGAAGAAGACAACCAAAATTTCCTTCCTGATCCCCTGAGAGGCAATCGGATTCACCCTGGATCAACGTTACCTAAACTTGTTAGTACCCAGTTATATTATTTACATTAAAGTGGATGTAAACCCACCACCCACCCAGTATAAACTAATGACACAGTATTAATGTATATATACATGCAAGCCTCCTGCATCTATCCCTACCTTGCAAATGTCCTTCCTGTAAGCACTAGCAGCTCTATAAAACTCTGAAATCAGTGGGTGTCTGTGTTTGCTGGAGTTTGGTGGGTGGAGTTGGGATGTCACAAGCCTCCCCACCCACCTCTATACTGAGACATTGAGAAGGTAGGGAGGGGGGAGTGTAACACTTTCTCTACTGTGTGAAGGAGATAAGCAAATTGCTTGTCACTCACAGAGCAAGGGGCGTATCGACTGTGTATTTCCCTGTTAGTCAGACTTTCTCTTCCTGAAAAAAGATAAGCTCATTACTCACAGTTGGATTAACTCTTTGTGGGAAGACTGGGTACAGATGACATGACATGCTATACTCTAGGCAGAATTATTCAATTTTTTTTTTCGGGTTTACATCCACTTTAAGGAAAGAATCCAGGCCTTTTTTAAAGCAATCAACCGTCCTGGACTGGAACCACCTCTGGAGGGAGTCTATTCCACATTTTCACAGCTCTAACTGTGAAGAAACCTTTCCATATTTGGAGATGAAATCATTTTTCCTCTAGACGTAAACAGTGCCCCCTTGTCCTTTGTGATGACCTTAAAGTGAATAACCCAACTCAATTTCTAATGGCTATTTCACAATAGACTTCGTAAAGTGGTTCTAAAGGCTGAAAGTTCTTTTTACCTTCATGCATTCTATGCCAATCTAAGTCAGTAAGCCAATGAGGAGAGAGAAAGGGCATGGTTTGAGCTGCAGCTCCGTGTCTGAATGGACATGCAGAGCAGTGGCTCGGGAGCGCACTTGCTTGGTTGCCCCCATTGCAAGCAGTACTCGACAGGAAGGAGAAGCCAGGAGCACCGGCGGGGGACCCGAGAAGAGGAGGATCAGGGCTGCTCGGTGCAAAACCATTACACAGAGCAGGAAAGTATAACATTTTTTTTTACATTTTTAAAAAAAAAAAAGTTTTGCCTTTAATATCACTCAAGTTGCAGGCTTATGTCTGGTACACACTGCAATTTTTTTTTCATTCAACCCAGTGGGCAATACTTGTGGGGTGATCTTCCCTGCTGTGTCCTTGTTTTCTGACATGGGGACTCTCCCCTGCCAGAATACACTGATCAGCGCTTGCAGCCATTGGCTTCAAGCACTGATCAGGTGCTGTTTTTCCAGGATGCCCCTTTGACAAAAAAACGTTGCTAAACTGGCTTCTGTCAGACAGACAGCTGTACACACTGACCAAAAGTTCCTGCTGAACTGGCCAGTTTTTGACCAGTATGTACCCAGCTTTAAAGTATATGTAAACTCTAACAATAAATTATTGCTCCTTTCTGGTCTTATAAATAAACCATTAAAGAGGAACTGCCGTCTGCTCACATAATTTGTAATAAAAACATCTTTGCCACTCTGAAACGTCCCTCCAACCGTTTGCATATTATTTTATATATACTGGGATTCTGTACTCGCTAAATATGCTGCAAAAATCTCCCTCCACTGAGGCTGGCTGCAGCCATTTTAACTGTGGGTAGCTGAACCTGCTGCCTGTTCACTTTCTGGATTTACACAGACACACAGAGGCACACCTCCAACTCTGCAGCTCTCATTGGCCCTCCTATGACTGTCGTCCAAGTCGATGGGTGTCAATTTTACCGACGTCGGT